>JAJHZJ010000233.1:2162500-2459222 GCA_023548195.1 Bettongia penicillata ogilbyi
ATTCTGATTTATAATTTGACTCCTAAGTAGTGTCCTTTAATTGCCATGTCTTGAAAATTTTAATAAAATGCCCTAAATAGGACCCTTTCCCAAAATTCTTCTATCCCAAAGAATCCTTGAGAATCTCTATTTTTTCCCCCAGAAATTACTGAAGCAGATGAGCTATATGCCTCTGATAAGAATTCTATATGTGGTTCAGTTCTTGAATAGCACACAAACACATCCATAAAGCTAATCAAGGCAGCACACCTACTTAGAGAGTGTGGGTGGCTGTTGAAAAATGTGTAAGAAAAAATACCAGTTTTCACATTTGATCTGTCACAACTAATTACTTTGTTTTCGATGATTGTTCCGGGTCAATATTAGGTTTACATCAGTAATTGAAGATAAAGAAACAGACAGTATTTGGGGAGTACTTCTAAGAAGGCCTTCTATTTCCATGCTTATGGATGACTAATTTCAACCTAACCTCACTAATTTCAGGGTCAGTTGACTAGCAATCCCTTCAAGACAAGGATTCAATTGTAAGTGAAATCATTGAACTTTTGTAAGTGTCGAAATGAAAAGTAGCAAAAGAAATTAGACTAAAATTAGCCCTAATGACTCAGTTGTGAATGGTAAGCAAAGAGAATTAGCTACTTTTTGGAGTTCCCTGAGCTCATCCTAGTCCAAAAATGTGGTACCTGAAGCAACCCAAAATTATCTAAAACAAGGATCCCAAACCAAAGGGCAAATTGGGCTGCTTGCCATACCTTAAATCATATTATTCATTCTTGTGTCTTTTATTCAGAATGAATAGAAGCCTTGATAAGTGTTTATGAAAGGGAACCGAGATTTATATAGCAGAAGAGCAAATAGATCACTGAGATTTTATACACACATATATACACACACATATAAAGTATTATAGGTTTAAACCTGTATTTGATTATGTATGCATATATTTATATTATTCATATATATGTATATATTAATATGGAAAATAATATAAATATTTCTGTTACATATGTTATTTACATATGAATATTCATATTTATATTCATATAATATATATTTGTACATTTTATCCATATCTGAAATACAAATTATATATATACCCACATATGAAGGGGAGAGAGAGGAAGACAGAGATGTAGGTTCATATATGTCACCTGACAGGTAAGTCTATGTGACTGGTTAAGTCACTTAACCTCCCAAACCTCTAACCAATGGTTTCCATCTAGTGATTTCAGAACCCTTCAAGGACTCTTGTGATGCTGGTCCAAAAAGTTTGTAGCAAAAATTTTTAAATAATACTTGAAGCAGTAACTAATTTTCTACGTGTATTATGAGTAGCACATTAAACTACCCTGGAAATTCACAGCATATTTTTTAATGTAGTTGAAAAGGATTCACAGAGCAAAAACTTTTCTAGGCAAAAAATCTCCAAATGAGCACAGAAGAAACAACTTTCCAAGACTAATTAGCTGGCATTCTTTGGTAGAGAGAATTCCCTTAGCTGGCAATGTCTATACATGGACTTTATTCTTAAAGGCATATTTGGTTTTATTATTATAGTTATTTTCATATACTACTACATATGTATATACATATATGTACATATAAAATGTGTGTATGTATATATGTGAGTATATATATGGTTATATATCTAAATATACATAGAGAAATATGTATATACACACACATATAGATACGTAAATATACAGAAATATAGAGACACTCCAATGAAATCACAGATCTGATTTTATAGACATATACATATACTTTGCATCTTCATGTCATGTTGTGCCATTGGAATAGAACTTAAATGGAGAATAATTTGTAAAGGAGAGTCAAGATATTGTATAAAGGATCTCTGTTTCACCGAGCAGTTGGACTGTATAATATAACATTACAGAGGAAAGAGTGTTGGACCTAATGCCAGAGGACCTGGAGTCCAATCCTGGGTTAGCTACTTGCTCTCTGTGCAATCATACATAAATCCTCTAACCTCTCTGGAATAGTTTCTTCATCAGTAAAGTAAGGTGCTTGGACTGGGTGTTCTCCAGATTTAACTGTAAAGCCTATTGCTTCTAAAGTATCTGCCAATCCAGGATTCTGTACTCAGTATGCAATACTTCAGGCTTTAGAGTAATATATTAAGGTTTAAGATAGCAGATTGCAATGAATAGAGCACTGGGCCTGTAGTCAGGAAGATCTGAGTTCAAATATGGTCTAAAACACTGACTAGTTACGTGACCCTGAGCAAGTCACCTAACTACTGTCTGCCTCAGTTTCCTCATCTATAAATTTTGGGCAATATAAATTTCCTCATCTCCAAATTTGTTGAGAGAATAAAATGAGATAAAATTTGTAAAGCAGTTTGTAAATTTTATCTGGAGATGAAACAGGACATTCACCTCCTCCAGAGAAGCAATGAACTTAAAATGCAAAGAGAAACATCGATTTTCAGATGTGGCCAATATGGGAATGTTTTTGCTGGTCTGTGCATGTTTGTTGTAAAGATTTCATTTTTCTTTCTTTTTCTTTTTTGTTGCTGTGGTTCAGTTGAAAGGGGCAATGGGAAGAACAGATTATAAATACATTTTAAAATAAATAAAATTATCTTTTTAATAAATTCTGATGTCAGATTACCAATGCATAAAATGCATTCACAATGAAAATACAGTCTACATAGAGCTATTATTTACTGTTTTGAATTGTCTGTATCCAAGTAAATTTGATTTTGAAATACAGTGTGCCGTACCAAAAATAGCACTATGTCTCACATCAGGAGGACCTGAGTTCAAGTCTCTGGTCTAATATTGTATGATTCTGGATCATTCATCCTTTCTAAGCCTAAATTTCTTCATTCACATGCAATGGTAATAAAAATAATGGTGTAGGTGAACTATATATCTACCCCTTGCCTTCTTAGTGGCATCTGAATATGGGAAGGAGTACATTTAGCATTCTCCAGCACAGCCTCCAACCCTGGTCATCTCAGAAAGTCATCTATGGGTGGAGCCAAGATGGTGGGATAAAAGCAGGGACTTGTTTGAGGTCCCCCCCAATGCCCTCCAAATACCTGTAAAAAATGACTCTAAACTAATTCTAGAGCTACAGAACCCACAAAATGACAGAAACAAATCTCTAGCTTAAGACAACCTAGAAAGTCAATAGGAAGGGTCTATCACACCCAGCAGAGAATAGAGCACAGTTTGGCATAGGCCATGCCAGAGCAGGCCTCAGGGGACTGAATCATTGGCAGCTTTAGCAGTTTATAGACTTCTCAACCCACAAACACCAAGAAGGTCAGTGGGAAAAGTATGGGAGCTTGAGTGAAAGAAGAGCATGCTGCCTTACTGGGGTCCATCCCACTCCTGGGGCAGTGGTGGCAGTAGTGGCAGCAGCAGCAGCAGAGGCTGGTTCCAGAGTTCTGGGCCTACAGATGGTGGGGGATTGAGCAGCTGATCCAAAACTCCAGAAGCCTAGAACAGTACACCCATGCTGAAACCCATCCCAACTGGAAGCAGAGGCTTACCTTGAAAAAGAGTTAGAAAGTCAAATATTTGGCTAGAAAGATGAGTAAACATTATAATAAAATACCTATGCTACAGAATATTACTTTGGTGACAAAGGAGGTCAAAATATACAATAAAAAAAAAGACAAAAAAGTCAAAGTTCCTACATTAAAAGCCTCCAAGGAAAATATGAATTAGTCACAGGCCATGGAAGAGCTCAAAAAGGATTTTAAAAATCAAGTAAGAGAAGTGGAGGAAAAATTGGGAAGAGAAATGAGAGCAATGCAAGAAAATCATGAAAAATTAATCAACAGCTTGCTAAAGGAGACCCCCAAAAATACTGAAGAAAATAACACCTTAAAAAATAGACTAACCCAAATGGCAAAAGGAGTCCAAAAAAATCAATGAGGAGAAGAATGCCTTAAAAAGAAGAATTGGCCAAATGGAAACGGAGGTTCAAAAGCTCACTGATGAAAATAATTCCTTCAAAATTAGATGGAGCAAATGGAAACTAATGACTTTATGAGAAATCAAGAAATTATAAAACAGAACCAAAAGAATGAAAAAATAAAACAGTGTGAAATATCTCATTGGGAAAACCACTGACTTGGAAAACAGATCCAGGAGAGATAATTTTAAAATTTTTGAACTACCTGAGAGCCATGATCAAAAAAAGAGCCTTGACATCATCTTTCAAGAAATTATCAAGGAAAACTGCCCTGATATTCTAGAACCAGAAGATAAAACAGAAATTGAAAGAATCCACTGATCACTTCTGGAAAGAGATCCTAAAAGGAAAACCCATAGAAATATTGTAGCCAAATTCCAGAGTTCCCAGGTCAAGGAGAAAATATTGCAAGCATCCATGAAAACACAAATTGAGTATTGGGGAAATACAATCAAGATAACAAAAGATCTAGGAGTTTCTACATTAAGGGATCAAAGGACTTGGAACATGATATTCCAGAGGTCAGAGGAGCTAGAATTATAACCAAGAATCATCTATCCAGGAAAACTGAGTACAATCCTTCAGGGGGGAAAATGGACATTCAATGAAATAGAGGATTTGCAAGCATTCTTGATGAAAAGACCAGAGCTAGGGGCAGAGCCAAGATGGCGGAGTAGAAGGACACATGTTTACGAGCTCCGAAACCAAAGCCCATAGAATTAATGTAAAAAGAGACCCCCATAACTTCTGGGTCAATACAAGGTGTGCAGAAACTGAGTGGAAGAGATTTCCGTGCCAGAGAGCCCTGAAAAGCCATCCCCAGGGTCCATCGCGCCCGGAAAGCAGACCCCACCCCAACGCTGCCCTGGCCGCAGCCCCAGAGAAGCTGACCTGAGCAGGCTTCAGGGACACAAGCTCCGGCAGCCAGGAAAGTCCCTCTGCCCACAGAAGCTACAGGTCAGTGAGAAAGAAGGCTGGGCTAGAGGAGGGGAGCAGAGCGTCTCCGAGACTCGGGCCCCCTTGGGAGGAAGCGGCAGTGGCAGAGACGGGGGCAGGAAGCGGCGGAGGCAGAGGGGTGGGCAGCGGCGGAGGCGGCAGCGGCCCAAGACTCAGGAATCCCCCAGCAGCAGTCAGGATCTTCATTACGGAAGGTTTCTGCATAAAACCTGAGGGAGCTGAGCCTGGGAGACGGCCCTGCCCCCACCCCGCTCTATTACTGAAGGCCTCTGCATAAAGCCCCTGAAGGAACTGAGCCTGGGAGGCGGGCCCCCCACCCTGCCCCAACCTGTTCCATTCCTGAAAATCTCTGCATAAAGCCCCTGAGGGAACTGAGCTTGGGAGGCAGCACTGCCTCCACCCCAGAGCCAGAACTAAAGTGTACTGCGGAAAGCACATCTGAATCTCAGAGGCCAAGCACTAGCTGGGTGGATCCAGGCGGGGGTGGAAAGGAATCTCAGAAGTCAAGTAACTGGCTGGGAAAATACCTAGAAAAGGGAAGAAAAATAAGACTATAGACAGTTTTTTCGAACAAATGCAAATGATCCCGACCTTCAGATCTGATGACGAGGACGTATTCCTGCCATCAGGGAAAGAGGTGGAGGGCGGGGCCTCAGTACCCCAGACACCCCAGGGGGGTGGCGGGTGGGCTCAGGCTTTGGAAGAGCTCAAAAAGGATTTTGAAAAGCAAGTTAGACAGGTGGAGGAAAAACTGGGAAGAGAAATGACAGAGATGCAAGAAAAGTATGAAAAACGGGTCAATACCTTGGTAAAGGAGACCCAAAAAAATGCTGAGGAAATTAACACCTTGAAAAATAGGCTCACTCAATTGGCAAAGGAGGTTCAAAAAGCCAATGAGGAGAAGAATGCTTTCAAAAGCAGAATGAGCCAAATGGAAAAAGAGGCTCAAAAGCTCACTGAATTTAATAGTTCTCTCAAAATTAGAATGGAACAGATGGAGTCTAGTGATTTTACGAGAAACCAAGAAATCACCAAACAAAACCAAAAGAATGAAAAAATGGAAGAGAATGTGAAATATCTCATGGGAAAAACAACTGACCTGGAAAATAGATCCAGGAGAGACAATTTAAAAATTATGGGACTACCTGAAAGCCATGATCAAAAAAAGAGCCTAGACATCATCTTCCATGAAATTATCAAGGAAAACTGCCCTGACATTCTAGAACCAGAGGGCAAAATAAGTATTGAAAGAATCCATCGATCACCACCTGAAAGAGATCCAAAAAGAGAAACTCCTAGGAACATTGTGGCCAAATTCCAGAACTCCCAGCTCAAGGAGAAAATCTTGCAAGCAGCTAGAAAGAAACAATTCCAGAACTGTGGAAATACAATCAGGATAACCCAAGATCTAGCAGCGTCTACATTAAGGGATCAAAGGGCGTGGAATAGGATATTCCAGAAGTCAAAGGAACTAGCACTCAAACCAAGAATCACCTACCCAGCTAAACTGAGTATAATACTTCAAGGGAAAATATGGTCTTTCAATGAAACAGAGGACTTTCAATCATTCTTAATGAAAAGACCAGAGCTGAAAAGAAAATTTGACTTTCAAACACAAGAATGAGAAGAAGCATGAAAAAGGAAACAGCAAAGAGAAGTCTTAAGGGACTTACCAGAAGTGAACTGTTTACATTCATACAGGGAAAGACAATATTTCTAACTCTTAAAACTTTTCAGTATCTGGGTAGTTGGTGGGACCACACATACACATGTACACGCATGCACACACATACACACATGCACACACATACAGAGATAGAGAGCACAGGTTGAACTGAATAGGATGGGACCATACCTTAAAAGAAATTAAGGTAAATCGTGAGAGAGAAATGTAGTGGAAGGAAAGAGGGGGAAATGGAAGGGGGTAACTATATGTCATTTAAGAGGCAGGTAGGAGTTTTTTTTTAGTGGAGGGAAAAAGAGGAGGGCTGAGAAAAAAAAAAAAAACAAGAAGTTTACCCTCATCACATATGACTAAACGAAGGAGTGAAACGCACACTCATTTTGGTATGAAAACCTATCTTACAGTATAAGAAAGTGGGGGAGGAGATATTGCAAGGGGGGGATGATGGAAGGGAGGGCAAAGGGAGGAGGGAGCAATTTGAAGTCAACACTTGGGGAGGGACAGGATCAAAAGACAGAAGAGAAACAAGGAGGGGCAGGTTAGGAGGGAGGGATGGTAATCCAGTTAGTCTTACACAACATGACTATCAGGGAGGGCATTTGCAAAACTACATAGATATGGCCTATATTGAGTTGCCTGCCGTCCCAAAGGGAATGGGTAGGGAGGGAGGGATGGGGAGAATTTGGAACTTAAAGTTTTAGGAACAACTGTTTAGTATTGTTGTTGCAACTAGGAAAGAAGACATACAGTTAAGGAGGAATAGAAAATCATCTGGCCCTACAGGAGAAAAGAGAAGATGGAGACAAGAGAAGGGAGGGATGACAGAAGAGAGGGCAGATTGGAGATAGGGAAAATTAGATTACTTGGGGTATTGGGGTGGGGGGAGGGGATAAAAGGGGAGAAAATTTGGAACCCAAAAATTTGTGAAAATGAATGTAAAAAGTTAAATAAATAAATAAATTAAAAAAAAAAAAAGACCAGAGCTAAATAGGAAATTTGACTTTCAAATACAAGAATCAAGAGAAGCATGAAAAGGTAAACAGGAAACAGAAATCATTAGAGACTTACTAAAGTTGAAATGTTTACATTCCTACATGGAAAGATGATATTTGTAATTCATAAGACCTTTCTCAGTATTAGGGAAGTTGGAGGAGATAGATAGATAGACAGACAGACAGACAGACAGACAGACAGACAGACAGACAGACAGATAGATAGATAGATAGATAGATAGATAGATAGATAGATAGATAGATAGATAGCCAGCCCAGAGTGAGTTGAATATGAAGGGATGATATCTAAAAAATAAAATTAAGAGGTGAGAGAAGAATTTATAGGGAGGAGAAAGGGAGAAAGAGAATGGGATAAATTATTTCACATAGAAGAGCCAAGAAAAAACTTTCACAATGGAGGGGAAGAGGAGGGAGATGAGAAGGGATGAGTGAAGCTTACTTTCATCAGATTTGACTTAAAGAGGAAATGTCATACACAATTAAGTGGGTATCTTACCCTACAGGAAAGTAGAGGAAAAGGGGATAGAGGAGGGGGATGATAGAAGAGAGAGCAGATTGGGAGAGGAGGGAGTCAGAAGCAAACACTTTTGAAAAGGGACAGGGTCAAAGGAGAAAAATAGAGTAAGTGGGGGGGGGGCCAAGGATGGAGGGAAATATAGTTAGTCTTTCACAACATGACCGTTATGAAAGTGTTTCGCATAACTACATATGTATAAACTATATTGAATTGCTTGCCTTCTCAATGAGGGTGGGTGGGGAGGGAAGAAGGGAGAGAATTTGGAACTCAAAGTTTTAAAAACAAATGTTAAAAAATTGTTTTTCCGTGCAACTGAGAAATAAGATATATAGGCAATGGGGTATGGAAATCTATCTTGTCCTTCAAGAAAGTAAGAGGGAAGGGGATAAGAAGGGGAGGTGACAAAAGGGAGGTCAGACTGGGGGAAAGGATAATCAAAATGCATGCTGTCTCAAGGTGGGGGGAGGGAAAAGATGGTTAGAAAATTTAGAACTCAAAATCTTGTGCAAATGAATGTTGAAAACTGAAATAAATTAATTAACAAAAAGAATTTTTAAAAATAAAGTCACCTGTGTTTGTATGTGTGTTTTCCTTTCACACTCCTATCTCTTATATATCAGTGGAAGCCACACAGAAGCTGTTATCTGAGAGGGACTCAAACAGTAATTTGGGGCAAAGTGACAACATTCTTTATGGTTGACCAGGCAATGAAACTCAAGGGAAAAAACTAGAGTCGAGTCTTTAGTTTGGCACCATGTCAGGGATGGAGGATGGATTCTAAAAACCCATAGCTAAGACTAAAGAGTTGTGGTATTGTTTGATTCATAGGTAAAGCTTTCATCTGAAAAACAATCTAACAGAGATGGTATCATTTGAAAGAGTTGACTAAGCTCACCAAAAGAAGAGAACAAGGAATCTGCACAGAAGATTTATGGAAGGGAGGAGGTGATGTCTGTGCAAAACGTAACTTTGATGTGGCTGCCCAATGCTATAAAAGGAACAGTGAAATTCTGAGTTCTCGCTTCTCTGGCTAATTACTGTTGTTATTTAGTAGTTTTTCAGCCATATCTGACTCTTTCTGACCCTTTTTGGGGTTTTCTCGGCAAAGATACTGGAGTGGTTTACCATTTCCTTTTCCAGTTCTCTGTCTTTTGATGAGAAAACTGAGGCAAACAGTTAAGTGACTTGTCTAGGTTCACATAGCTAGTAAATGTCTATGGCTAAATTTGAACTCAGGTTCTCCAGAGCCAGCATTCAGTCCACTGTGCCACCTAGCAAGCTCATTATCATCACCCATGTAATCTGACAAGAAGCCAAGGTGACTTTAGCAGCTCACCCTTGCAGGGATACAGTGCACACATCTCAAAGAGATGGTCTGTAGATACCTGATGTGTAATAGACAATTAATAAGCATCTAATGGTTGGCATACAGGCCAATGAAAACAAATAGATCCCATTTGAGACCCCCAAGCAATAACAATAGCCACCAATGGACAGAGCTTTCTCAAATACTTATATAACCTCATTCACGTATGAGGTAGAACTCCTACCTGTAGCTCCCTAAAGTGACTATTCTGTGTCTCCTCCTGAGACTGTCAGGGTGATCACTCCTTATCTCTATGCAGGTGCCATAATTGTTTTCTTCTGTGTAACTCCTGCCTTTCCTTATAATTTTTTGTAGTTTCCAGAATATGATGCAGTTTCCCCCCTCCCCTGGTTCATGGTTTCTCCTCCCTTGCTTCATGGTTTCTCCATAGAGAACTCCCTCTTCTAAAGCTTATAGTGCAATCACCTTTCTTATTTTTCCACAGCCATCAGCTGTCAATAAAACTTTAAAAAGGGTACCAAATTCAAAGATCCAGCTACAGCTGTCCTTTAAGAGCATAGAAACAACAGAGTGATTACCTAATCAATAAGAAGAGCTAGTTAGATGGGGAAATCTGCTCCCATCCCACTGACCTTCCCCTCCCCAAGATGAAGTACATTGAGGTGACATGGGCTGCTTCATGAGAACTGACCTGGGTTGAGCTTATGGAACTCACCTTAATATCTGCAATTTCTTCATACATATCTGGCCACCAGGAGCATAGGGTCATACATCTGGATCTCAAAGAGACTTGCCAGCTCATCTAGGTCTGAGATTCTTAACTCTTTTCGTTCTGTCATGGTCCCTTTGAGCAGTGTGATGAATTGTGGGAACCATTTGATAGAATCATGTTTTTTTTACATAATTGAAAGAAATGCTAAATTTCAGTTCAAAATTAGTGAAAATTAAAATCTAGTTTTGTTTTTCAATCCAAATTCAAAGATTCCCTGAAATCTACACAAAATCCCTGGTTATAGCCCAACTTTTTCATTTTATATCTACGGATGACTTGCCCTTAGTAATTAAGGTCGTAAGTAAGCATCAGAAATGGATCTGAACCTGAGTATACTTAACACAGTGACTGGCACATAGTAGGTACTTAATAAATATTGATTAGTTGATTATCATCAGTACTACTTTCATTGTCCTACACTGCTTCAGCCAACAATGTCTCTCTAGGTTAAAGGAATTTATGAGCCCATCATGTAGCTGCCTTCCACTATATTCACACTGCTAGCCTCAGAGTTGTCATAGAAATCAAGGGACAAACACAATGTAATAGAGTAGAAGCAGTGTTGGATTTAGTATCAGAGCACCTGGTTCAAATCCATACTCTGCCTCTTATTGTTACCTTTGCAATCTTGACAAGTCATTTACCTTTTCTGGGTCTCACTTTCCTCATTGCAAAGTGACAGGGTTGGAATAGATAGCCTCTAAAGTCCCTTTCAACTCTAAATCTTTTGTCATATGATCCCCTGTAGGCAAAAACACTTGGCAAACAAATATATGTGAGTTGTTACTATTATAACTAAAAAGCATGCCTGAACATGGAAAGAAGGAAGGATTTCCCTGAGACATCAAGAGAAAAAAGAAGCTGTTTAAAATGCTACATGTCCCACTTCGGTTCCTTTATTTGTGAGAGGTCACATTCTGCAGCTGCTTCTGACATCTGAAGTCTTTCCTTCCATGTAACCTTGTATGTAAGTACCTCCCTAGCATCCTACTATCAGGACCTCAAGCCTAAAAGAAAAAAATACAATAACCAAAAACACACTCCTAAGCCCCTTTGCCTTGCCCTTCTTTTCTTCCTAATTCCCCCCACCACAAAAAACCCTGTTTTCTTTCATTTTCTTCCCGAACTAATTAAACTTTTTTTGTCTTTGAAGATTTCCCTTTTGCCAGAGACATGCAGATGCTGAGGACACGGTTAGTTTCCCCACACACTCAGCACAGCAAGCTAGTCAAACTGAGCCTAGTTTTGTATGCACCTGAGCTCCCCGTTTACTCTGAGAGGTCAGATCCAATTAGAGGATAATCAGGGACAGCCTACAGCATGCATTTTAAATCAACATTTATTGGCAAGCCAACTTCCCTGGAAACCAGGAAAGGAAACTGAGGGAGGAGAAATATTAGAGCAACCTATTATTGCTAAGGCTCCTCTCCCCACCTTTGCCACCCAAAAAAAAAAAAAAGAGGAAGAGGGAGGAGGAAGAGAAAGAGGAACAGGCAAAAGTTCCTGAAAAGAAATGTCATCTGTGGCACTGATAAGCTATTCAGATGACAAATGTTACAAGCAGAAAAGCTATATAAGTAAGATGGATATAGGCGGCTTGTGCTTTTCTGAATTAGGATGCTGTATATCAGAAGCAAGATGAGAAAACTTTGAAACTGGAAGTCAGAACCTTTAGATTTCTGTGTCTGTGAAAGATTTGCCAAGGCTGTGGAAAAGCAGCATATAGGTTTTCTTTGATAGTCCTTCAAGCTATGATGGAAAGATCTGATTCTTGCATTTTCTTTGCATTGTTCTCCTTCCTTAGACCCCACCTCTTCTTTGCTTCCCACCAGAAATGCATGTTGGCATTTCCCGCTGGAGTCAGAGAGTACCACATGTTACTAGGCAACAAGCCCTCCTTGGACTATGGAAAAGACTTAGAGGAAGGATGTTTTAGACTTCCATGAAAGGGAGAAAATAACCTTCCAGGAAGAAGATGGGACATCATTTCATAGTTTTTTCTTCCATTAAAATAGGCTTCATTAAATTGCCCAACATATAGTAGGCACTTATTAAATATTTGCTGGTTAAAATGAGGCAGCCAGGTGACACAGTGGATAGAGCACTGATCTTCATCCATTTTTAGTACCCAGTTGTTCAGTGAGGCTTCTGAGATCCCTTCCAACTCATCTTTGATTCCAATGAGTTCTGAATGATATTGATGTCATTAGAAAGTAAGCTTCTAAACAGTGATTCTATTTTATCTTTGTATCATTCATGACTGGGACAGTCCCTGGCATGTGGTTTGATCTTAATAAATACTTGCTGAATTAAACTGAAGGTGCTTCCTTGTTTTGGATTTTTTTTGTTTTCTTTGGAGCAAAAAAAAAATATCTTTCTCTTGTTCTTTTAGTATCTTAGGAAGGAAACGAATATTTTTCCCCAAATCACAGTTTCATGTTGGAAAAATATTGATGATTTTAGAATTTTAATTCTGCCTCTGATCAGGCTCTAACTTCATGAAAACTGACAGAATAATTCATTATCTAAATGCCTTGAAGCAACATATACTTATTTTTCTTCTTCAAGAAATCTAACATTTTAGTGATTTGGTACATCCTCTGTTGATAGAGATAGCACCCTCTTAACACCTTATTTCATTTATTACTATCCTAAAATAGAAAGATACATGATAGATAATAGATAGATAGATAGATAAAGAGAGAGAGCGATGGATGGATGGATGGATGGATGAATAAATGATAGATAATCCTTCCCTGATAGCCAGTTTTCTAGTGAATTCTCCAAATTTAACCATGCTGATCTTCCAAGGGAAGAGGAAGAGTCCCTCCCAGTCTCATGCTCAAAGTCTTGCTATCTCTCAGATGAACAAGACCTGCCAGGATTTCTATTTACCAGTCAATACTTGCAAACCTAGCATCACCTGCATATCATAGTAAGCCAGTGGAGAAAAAATTTTCAAAGGATGCTTTGTATGCATATACAATTTAATTATCTATTTTCTGTCTTTCAAATAAGGAGAAAGTTTTCTTTCCACAAAAAAAATGGTAGCTAATTTTAAAGGAATCATTACCCATTCTCATACCTCATTGTTAAAATTGACTCTTCATTCTTCCTCCCTTCATATATTCGATCAATTCCCAAATGCTCTTGAATCTATCACTTCATTGTCTCTTCCATTCAAGTTTTTATTCTCTTTTCTCACTGGCAGCACCAAATAAGGACATTTATTACTACCCACTTAACTAATATAGTAGTTTCCTAAGAGATCTTCCTGCTACCATATTCTCTCTCTTCTAAAACATCATATTTGTTTAATTGAGTCCTTCATACTTCTGCCATACTAAAGTTTCTTATGCAGAGATCTGGTCATTTTACTCTAATCAAATTGTACTCACTTACCAAGGAAATCGGTGAATCAAAAAGCATTTACTATCAACTTACTCTGTACCAGCCACTATTAAGTGCTGGGTATACAAATAAAAGCAAAAGCATCCCCTGCTTTCAAGAATCTTATGTTCTAATGGAGGACATGGCATGTAGATAAATACATAAAAGGAAGGTGTATACTGAGTGTGAAGAAGGGGATCTGGGGATTGAAGGGGAGTATGACAATGTTTAGAAGTGAAGATGCTTAGGGAGAGCTTTCCAGGCATGGGGTTCAGCCAGTGACAGGTCACAGACAATGAGATGGAATGCTGAATTTGAGAAATAGCAAGCAAGTCATTTGTTCAGTCAGTCCTTAGCATTTGGGAAATGGCTTTTGTTTCTAATTCTTTTCTATGATAGAAAGTGTTACTGTAAATATCTTTGTACATCTATGTTCTTCCCCTCAGTCTTTGAACTCTCTGAGGTCTATGCCTAGTAGTACTATCCCTGAGTCAAAGGGTGGGCACAGTTTAGTGAGCTTGTGGGGAAAGTTCCAAATTAACTTCCAAATTCACATTTCTACTACCAATACACTGGTTCTCCCACACTTTCTTTCTTTTCACGACTTTCTTTCTTTTCACCTTTGCTAATCTGATGGCATAAGGTATGTGGTAGAACCCTAGAGTTGTATTAATTTTTATCATATTAGTGATTTGAAGCATTTTTATATATTTATTAATATCTTGATTTTCGTCTTTTGAAAACTGCCTTTAAATCCTTTGACTACTGGGGAATGACTTTTTTTTTTGCTTTTTGCAGGGGTGGTTTAGCATTTTTTATATCAATTGCAAGTTGCATCTCTTTTATAAACTCATATTGTAATATTTTGTATTGTACTTATTTGTGTACGGTATATCCTTTTATTAGCCTCTAAACTTCCTGTGGGAGGTTCTGTGTATCATCTAAATGTTGTACCTTCCTTAGTACCTTAGCAATCCTATACACAATAGATAGGCAACAAAATATCTGTACTTAAAGGGCTCCCCAGCATCTGCAATCTCTTTTAAATTCAGCGATAAGTCATGGGACAAATCATAGCTGCTGAATCACTTAGCCAGTGCTATGGCAGCTATGATCAGGGTAATACAGTGGCTTATTTGAAGCTATCTGCCCTGTGGATTCTGCATGGCATCAAAAGTGATTTGCAAGAAAAATCTTAGTTTTCAAGAGCTACAGTGTGACCTGCCTACTCAGAGATCTGCAATTATCTGAGAATCCAGCTATCTATCTTTTATCAGAGGATAGTCAAGTCCTTGAGTTGCCTCAGGTGGAATGCCATTAACTTCTCATGTAGTTGTGTCATCTTTAACAATTCACTCCAAAGAAAGAAAGAAAGAAAAAAGCTAGCTCTAGATATAATTTTGCTAAAAATCACTATATTTTTATATACTTACCAAAATTGTTCAACATGAAAGAGCATATTTTCCATTTGATGAGCAAGGCTCCAGCTGTGATATTCCCATTAACATTAAAGCTCACATACAGAGAGCAGCATACACTCAAAAGAGGAAAGAAAGTTTGAATATCATAAAATGTTGGGGCCAGCAAGTTTAGAGCCTTGTAAGTGAATTTTCTAACAGGTGTGCACACTTTCAAAACAACAGTCAGGTTATATTTCTCCTACGCTGAATGTGTCTCACATGTGTGTGTGTATTCATATATATATATATATATATATATATATATATATATATATATATATATATATACACACACACACACATATATATATACATATATACATAAACACATATATATAGGTAGGTATGTGTGTATGAGTGTATATATACATATATATGCAGGTATATAAAATATGTATGTGTGCATACATATTATTGCCTCCATTAAAATGTAAGTTCCTTGAGGGCAAGGACTATCTTTGTCTTTGTATTCACAGTACTTAGCAGATACATACAACATGAGCCAAATAAGTGAGACAATTAAGACGTGTGCAAAAAGTGGTACTGGTTATCATATTTTCATCTTATTTTATGTAAGAGGTTTCACTTCCATATAGCCATTATTGATTATTAGTAAATAAACATGAGTTCACATTTTACCACTTTGAATTTTTAAGATCTTTCTGCCATTTTGCATAGAAACTCAAGTTTAATAGTTTAATATTTTCCATCTCCAAAGTATAAATAATTATTTATTAGGTGATAATAACTATTTTGGGACTTTAAATGCCAAATAGAGGACTTTATATTTGATTCTAGATCCTAGACACCATGCTTATAAGGTTTTTTTGCCTCTTCTTTCTCACATTTCATTGGTGGCTATAAGCTACAATCAACTTATAATCACTAAGTGTTTCTCCATTGCCCTTTAGATAATCAGTCCTGGGGAAATTGTAGGTCCCTTCTCAAAATGATTTTTTGAATGCATTAAAAAGTAGGAGAGAACAAAAAATCAACCAGTTATACTGAAAAACAATTGTTAAGGAAAATTTAAGAAAACAAGTTCATGGACTCTAGGTTAAGAATGCCTGATTTAAACTGATGTTTAAGCTTAATGATAAGAGCTTAAATACATACATAATTTGGTAATTTTTTTCCTTGCTAAGGGAAAAGGGAAGTATAAAAAGGTAAATTGGCTAAAATATGATTCCTCCTTTTAAGAGATTAAATAAACTTAGTTTGCTTGTTGCTAGGAGCAGAAAAATTATGGAAGTCATAGAGCAGATTTCTACTAACTATAAGCACAAACTTCCTAACAATTAATATTGTTTAAAAGCATATTGGACTGCCTTAGGTGGTAGTCACCTGCCAATCACTGGATCTCTTTAAAGAGAAGCTGATTAAATTTGTATGAATTTAAATTTGTGTAAAATGATATGGATAGGACTGCTATTCATGGATGGATTAGACCTGAACTGTTCTGAGACACAGCTCAGATCTGATCATATATAGGTCATGACATAATGAGATCATATTTGTGAAGCACTTATAGTGTTTGGCACATAGTAGGTGCATAACAAATGCTTATGCTTATGCCATGAGAAATCAGGGGTGGTCTTGTAACCCTAACCATCTGTAATATTTCAGAAAGATCAGATACTGACTCATTCATTCAAAAAGTATCTTGCAAACCCCTACTATGCATAATGCATTATACTAGGAACTGAGGGAGGAACAAGGACACAAAAAACAGGTCAGAGTTTGTTCTCTCCAGTCACTCAAGGAAGGGAGATGAGATATGCAAGCAAATAACTGTAATACAAAGTTGGCTGTAATTTTTTTAGTTCAAAAAAGTGTGATAATCAAATCACCCAATTGGCTTACAGATCCCTAAGCAACTGAGTCCTCTCAAGTTTTCATGATTGGACCAAAGAATCAAATGAACAAAGAAGAAAGGAGTACATTTTGCAGTGCATTATAGTTTTCAAAAGAAGAGCAGGAAGGAAATAATCTTCTAAACTCGGTACGAATAACCAAATTTAGAGACCGTCAACAAATTAAGTAATGAACTCATTTTAATAGAGGCAAAGGCATAGCTCCAGTACGACCTATAAAGTTTAGCAGGGCAGCCGCAAAGAGGTAGAGACATCCACTCTCCAAATGGACACTGTAGAAGCTAAGCATATCTGTTTACGAGTGAATAAGAAGCAATTTGTTTAGGCAACATTATAGAGAGTACGAAGGGAAATAAAAGCTCCCATTGAGTTAGAAGCCATTTAATTCTTTGGAGATATTGCTCTAATGGATGTTTCATAATCCCATTTATTAAGAGGTAATGATAAAAGATCTCAGAAGAATAAAAATTACAGATTTTCTAAAGGGCACTGGAGAAACACTTAGTGATTATAAGTCAACTGTAGCTTATTGCCACCAATGAATTTTAAGAAAGAAGAGGCAAAAAAAAAAAAAAAAAACCTTATAAGCATGGTGTCTTGGATCTAGAATTAAATATAAAGTCCTCTGTTTGGCATTTAAAGACCTTCACAACCTGATTCCAGTCTATTATTTCAGGCTTATTACACTCTCCCCTTCCTACACTGTACAATCTAGCCAAACTGACTTGTCAGTTTTTCACATAGGGCATTTTGTTTCCTGTTTCTTTCTCTTTTCATAGACTATCTCCTATGCCTGGATAGAATCTTGTCTTCCTTCATCCTCTTAATATCTTGTTTCCTTCAATATTCCATCCAGGCTCCTACTTGAGACCTTTCCTGGTTCCCCCTAACAATTAGTGTCTCTCCCCCAACTTCTGTCATGTTTAGTTTGAAATCATTTTTTATAGTTTTATTTACTTACATGATCTTTCCCTTAATGGTATGTAAAGTCTTTGAGAGCAGAGACTGTTTGATTTTATCTTTGTATCACTAATGCCTACCTTAATGCATGGCACATAGAATATATTTAATACATATTTTTTGATGAATATATAACTAGAAAATGGCAGGTGATCATCTAGCGAGAATAAAAGATAAACAGAGACAGTCAGTCCATTAATTATATTGGAGAGGAGGAGCTGAGTTACTTAACTAGTTGTGTCACCATTCAGGCAACTCGATCTACTCACAGGTTGTGTTTTCACTTTCTTTTTATATATTTTTTTAAATATTTATTTATTTATTTAACTTTTTACATTCATTTTCACAAAATTTTGGGTTCCAAATTTTCTCCCCTTTTATCCCCTCCCCCCACCCCAATACACCAAGCAATCTAATTTTCCCTATCTCCAATCCACCCTCTCTTCTGTCATCCCTTCCTTCTCTTGTCTCCATTTTCTCTTTTCTCCTGTAGGGCCAGATGACTTTCTATTCCTCATTAACTGTATGTCTTCTTTCCTAGTAGCAACAACAATGCTAAACAGTTGTTCCTAAAACTTTGAGTTCCAAATTCTCCTCATCCCTCCCTCCCCACCCATTCCCTTTGGGAAGGCAGGCAATTCAATATAGGCCATATCTGTGTAGTTTTGCAAATGACTTCCATGATAGTTGTGTTGTGTAAGACTAACTGAATTACCCTCCATCCTATCCTGCTCCTCATTGTTTCTCTTCTGTCTTTTGATCCTGTCTCTCCCCAAGTGTTGACTTCAAATTGCTCCCTCCTCCCTTTGCCCTCCCTTCCATCATCCCCCCCTTGCTTGTCTCCTTCTCCCCCACTTTCCTATACTGTAAGATAGGTTTTCATACCAAAATGAGTGTGCATTTTATTCCTTCCTTTAGTCAAATGTGATGAGGGTAAACTTATTGTTTTTTGTTTTTTGTTTTTTTTTTCTCAGCTCTCCTCTTTTTCCCTCCACTAAAAGGTCTTCTACTTGCCTCTTAAATGACATATAATTACCCCATTCCATTTCACCCTCTTTCCTTCCACATTTCTCTCTCACCATTTACCTTAATTTCTTTTAAGATATGGTCCCATCCTATTCAATTCACTCTGTGCTCTCTGTCTCTGTATATATGTGCATGTGTGTATGTGTGTGTGCATGCATGCGTGTACACGTGTGTGTGTGGTCCCACCAATGACCCAGATACTGAAAAGTTTCAAGAGTTACAAATATTGTCTTTCCATGTAGGAATGTAAACAGTTCACTTATGGTAAGTCCCTTAAGACTTCTCTTTGCTGTTTACTTTTTCATGCTTCTTCTCATTCTTGTGTTTGAAAGTCAAATTTTCTTTTCAGCTCTGGTCTTTTCATCAAGAATGTTTGAAAGTCCTCTGTTTCATTGAAAGACCATATTTTCCCCTGAAGTATTATACTCAGTTTAGCTGGGTAGGTGATTCTTGGTTTGAGTCCTAGTTCCTTTGACTTCTGGAATATCCTATTCCACGCCCTTCAATCCATTAATGTAGACGCTGCTAGATCTTGGGTTATCCTGATTGTATTTCCACAGTACTGGAATTGTTTCTTTCTAGCTGCTTGCAAGATTTTTTCCTTGAGCTGGGAGTTCTGGAATTTGGCCACAATGTTCCTAGGAGTTTCTCTTTTTAGATCTCTTTCAGGTGGTGATTGATGGATTCTTTCAATACTTATTTTGCCCTCTGGTTCTAGAATGTCAGGGCAGTTTTCCTTGATAATTTCATGGAAGATGATGTCTAGGCTCTTTTTTTGATCATGAGTTTCAGGTAGTCCCATAACTTTTAAATTGTCTCTCCTGGATCTATTTTCCAGGTCAGTTGTTTTTCCCATGAGATATTTCACATTCTCTTCCATTTTTTCGTTCTTTTGGTTTTGTTTGGTGATTTCTTGGTTTCTCGTAAAGTCATTAGACTCCATCTGTTCCATTCTAATTTTGAGAGAACTATTAAATTCAGTGATCTTTTGAGCTTCTTTTTCCATTTGGCTAATTCTGCTTTTGAAAGCATTCTTGTCCTCATTGGCTTTTTGAACCTCTTTTTCCAATTGAGTGAGCCTATTTTTCAAGGTGTTATTTTCTTCAGCATTTTTTTGGGTCTCCTTTACCAAGGTATTGACCCTTTTTTCATACTTTTCTTGCATCTCTCTCATTTCTCTTCCCAGTTTTTCCTCCACCTGTCTAACTTGCTTTTCAAAATCCTTTTTGAGCTCTTCCAAGGCCTGAGCCCACCCGACATCCCCCTGGGATGTCTGGGGTACCGAGGCCCCACCTTCCACGTCTTTCCCTGATGGCAAGAATATGTCCTCGTCATCAGATCCGAAAGTTGGGATCATTTGCATCTGTTCAAAAAAACTGTCTATACTCTTATTTTTCTTCCCTTTTCTAGGCATTTTCCCAGCCAGTTACTTGATTTCTGAGATTCCTGTCCACCTCCGCCTAGATCTGCCCAGCTAGTGCTTGGGTCTGAGATTCAAATGGGCTTTCCGCAGCAGGTGTGGCTGCTATTCAATGTGAGCTTTAGTTCTGGTGCTGGGGTGGGGGCAGGGCCACCTCCCAGGCTCAGTTCCCTCAGGGGCTTTATGCAGAGACCTTCAGTAATGGAGCAGGTAGGGGCACGGCCGCCTCGCAGGCTCAGTTCCCTCAGGGGCTTTATGCAGAGACCTTCAGAAATGGAGCAGGTGGGGCAGGGCCTTCTCCCAGGCTCAGCTCCTTCAGGTGGTTTATGCAGAGAGTTTCAGTAATGAAGATCCTGCCTGCTGCTGGGGGAGTCCCGGGCCGCCGCTGCCTCTGCCGCTTCCTCCCGAGGGGGCCCGAGTCATGGAGACACCCCGCTCCCCTCTCGGCCAGCCCAGGTGTGTCTCTCACTGACCTGTAGAGTCTGTGGGTGGAGGGACCTTCCAGGCCGCCAGAGGTTCCGTCCCTGAAGCCTGCTAGGATCAGCTTCTCTGGGCCCGTGGCCAGGGCAGCACTGGGGTGGGGTCCACTTTCTGGGGTGCGACAGACCCTGGGGACGGCTCTCCAGGGCTCTCTGGAATGGAAATCTCTTCCACTATGTTTCTGCACCCCCTGCAGTGATCCAGAACTTGTGGGGAGCTCTTCCTACATTAAATCTATGGGCTGTGGGTTCGGAGCTCGCATACATGTGTCTTTCTACTCCGCCATCTTGACTCTGCCCCCCTCTTTTTATATTTTTTAAAGTAATCATCCATCTCTCTTAGATTGTCAAATTTAGAGGCATAAAGTTGGACAAAGTAATTCTAATTATTGTTTTAATTTCCTCCTCATTGGAGGTGAGTTCACCCCTTTCATTTTTGATATTGTTCTTTCTTTTTCTTCTTTCTTTTTTTAAACCAAATTGACCAAAGGATTGTCAATTTTATTGGTTTTTTCATAAAACCAACTCCTTGTTTTATTTATTAGTTCAGTTGTTTTCTTAATTTCAATTTTATTAATCTCTCCTTTGCTTTTTAGTAATTCTAATTTGATATTTACTTGGGGATTTTCAATTTGTTCTTTTTTGATCTTTTGCAGCTGCATGCCTAATTTATTGATCTCCTCTTTCTCTATTTTATTCATGTAGGCATTCAAAGATATAAAGCTTCCTATAAGAACTGCTTTTACAATATCCCATAGATTTGGTGGGTTGTCTCATTAACGTCATTCTCTTGAATGAAGTTGTTGATTGTTTATATGATTTGTTGTTTAACCCACTCTTCCTTTAGGATTAGATTATTTAGTTTCCAATTAATCTTTGTTCTATCTCTCCATGGCTTTTTATTACATATAATTTTTATTGTATTATCATCTGAGAAGGATGCACTGACTATCTCTGCCTTTCTGCACTGGATTGTGAGATTTTTATGCCCTACAACATGGTGAATTTTTCTCTATGTTCCATGTACCACTGAGAAAAAGGTATATTCCTTTCTATCCCCATTCAACTTTCTCCAGAGATCTATCATATCTAGCTTATCCAGAGTTTTATTCACCTCCCTAACTTCTTTCTTGCTTATTTTAAGGTTATATTTATCAAGTTAAGAGAGAGGGAGGTTGAGGTCCCCTACTAGTGTAGTTTTGCCATCTATTTCTTCCTGTAACTCCCTTTACTTCTCTTCTAAGAATTTGGATGCTATATCACTTGGAGCATATATGTTTAGAAATGATATTGCTTCATTTTCTATGGTGCCTTTTAGCAGGATATAGTTTCCTTCCTTATCTCTTTTAATTAGATCTATTTCTGCTTTTGCTTTGTCTGAGATTAGGGTTGCTACCCCTGCTTTTCTTACATCAACTGAAGCACAATATATTCTGCTCCAACCTTTTACCTTTACCCTGTGTGTATCCTCCCGTTTCAAATATGTTTCTTGGATTATGGTTTTTAATCCATTCTGATATCCATCTCCAAGTTCATCCCATTCACATTCATAGTTATGATTACTATCTGTGTCTTTCCCTCCATCCTTTGTGCTTTTAGTTGTTCCTTCTCCCTTCCCCTCCACAATAGTTTGAATTTTTGACCACCACCTCCTGCAGTCTTCCCTTCCTTCTTTCAGCCCTCCTCCCTTTTACTGCCCTTTACCTTTACTACTTCTTTCCTCCCTTTTAGCTTTTCCTCCTCTTTCTTTTCCCCTTCCCTTCCTACTGTCTATAGAGCTAGTTAGATTTATATACTTAATTACGTTTACTGTTCCCTTCTTGAACCAAATCAGATGAAAGTACCTCTCAAACAATGCTCATCTCCCTCCTCTTCTCTACTGTAATATAATATTGTACTTCTTCCTGTGATGTAATTTACCATATTTTGCTTCCTCCTTTTCACATCCCCTGCTACAATCCCTTCACATCCTTAAACCACATTTTTATCATCACATTATTTATTTTATACCCATTCCCTCTATCTATGTATATCCTTTTTATATTTTATAATAGACATACAATTCTCAAGATTAATAAGTATCATCTTCCCTTATAGGGAGGTAAACAGTTTGCCCAAATTGAGTAACAAGTTTTCTTTTCCCCTGTTTACCTTTTTAGGCTTCTCTTGAGATCAGCATTTGAAGATTTAATTTTGTATTCAGTTCCGGCCTTTTTATCAGGAAGGTCTGGAAATCTCTTATTTCATTGAAGGTTCATCTCCTTGCCTGAAATGTTATTCTGAACTTTGCTGGCTAATTGATCCTTGGTTGTAGTCGCAGCTCCTTTGCCTTGCAGAATATCATATTCCAAATCCTTCAATCTTTTAATATAGAAGCTTCAAGGTCCTGTGTGATCCTGACTGTAGCTCCTCAATATTGGAATGGTTTCTTTCTGGCTGCCTGTAGTATTTTCTCCTTCACTTGATAGTTCTGGAACTTGGCAACAATATTTCTTGGTGTTTTTAGTTTGGGATCCCTTTTGGAAGGTGAATGGTGGATTCTTTCGATGACTCTTTTGCCCTCTAGATCTAACACAGTTTTCTTTGATGATTTCTTGGAAGATATTCTCCAGACACTTTTTTTTCATCATGGCTTTCTGGTAGGCCAATAATTCTTAAAATTTCTCTCCTGGATCTATTTTCCAGGTCAGTTTTTTTCCAATTAGATATTTTACATTTTCTTCTATCTTTTCATTCTTTAGATTTTGTTTGACTGATTCTTGATGTCTCATAGAGTCATTAGCTTCTACTTGTCCAATTCTAATTTTCATCAAATTGCTTTCTTCAGTTAACTTTTGCATATCCTTTTCCATCTGTCCAATTATTTCTTTTAAGGAATTATTTTCTCCAGTTAGTTTTTGTACTTCCTTTTCCATTTATCCAGTTATCCCAGTTAGGTTTTGTTGTTCCTTTTCCATTTGTTCAATTTTCCTTTTTAAAGAGCTGTTCTCTTCAGTGAATTCTTTTTTCATACTTTTAAAATCATTGGCCATTTTTTCTTCTATTTCTTTCTTCAGCTCTTCCCAGAGTGCTCTTTGTGCATTTGAGCAGTTCATAGACCCTTCTGAAGTTTCAGATGGAAGTACAGTCTCAATACTGACATCTTTGGTATTCATGTTTTGGTCTTTGTCCCAATAGAAAGATTCTATGGTCTTTTCCTTCCTCCTTTGCTTCTTAGTCATGATGGTGAGGCTTTATGTATTGTGGCCTCTGGTTTTTTCAGCTACTACCTAAGGAACCTGGTGCTGAGCTGACTAGTGTGAGAAAGCAGAGGCAGGCTGGATTCTTTTTTTTCCCCCTGGTGTAGCCCTGGAGCTAACTTGTTAAGTGTGGGAGAGGAATGATCTGGTCACACAAGATCTCCTCAGCTGAGCTAAAGCAAAGGTAAGCTCAGTGCCATGTGAGGTTCCACCCCCCAGGGCTCTGGTCTTCCACCACAGTAAGAGGAATACTCCTTAGAGATTTTCCTAGCCTCCTGTGCTATGGGACTGTTTTCCCCTTCTACTGCTCCCACTGTTCCAGGATTTTTCTGGGGAAATATTTTATGGTTCTTTCAAGGTCAGCAAGGAGAGAGGGAGAGAGCATTTACCAATCACTCTGCCATTTTGGCTCCCAGAAGTTCGAGTAGGTGATTTATAGGCTTTTAATCTATGGGCTGAAAGTCTCAGGCACAGCTGCTGCAGAGATTCCTGAGCCTCTGTCTGCAGCTCTCACTTGCTCAGCTCCACTGGACTCCCGCCCTGAGCTGCTATCCCACCGTGCTGCCACTTCCTTGTCCTTCATTTTCAAAGAGGACCATGAGATCAGGATGACATGACTTGCAGTTGATTTTGTTTCAGTAGGGGGATAAAATAATAGGTGGTATGGTAGGCTGTCAATTAATGAGCATTCATGAAGGACCTACTGTGTGCTGGACATATGAGTTAGACACTCAGGAAACAAATACAAGGACAATTCCTACTCACAAGGAGCTTTCATTCTACTGTTGTACCAGAGAAAAACAAATGCATTTATTAGCATATACAAAATAAATATAAAAAGAATAAATAGAAATTAATACAAAGTCATTAAATACAAGATTGGTTGGTTGTTGTCCATTCTAGAAGAAGATCAAAATCATATAATTATGTTGGAGTCAAGCTACAATGTGTCTGACTGTGGCTAATCAGACCAGAATGAGCTCGGAAGGCTCTATCACAGGTTGGGCACAGAAGTCCAACTGAACTTTTGGAATGGAAATGTGTCTAAATTTGTGCATCACTTTTCTTTTGAGCTACTGCTATTCTGCTTCACTCACAGAGCACAGCACCTTCCTTGATGCAGGCATGCCATATTAAGCGGTCCTTTGCCAGTGTCTCCCAAGTCACACAATCAATTCAGTAATTCAGAGGGACCTTGAGAGTGTCCTTTTATCACTTATGACTTCTGTGCAAGCATTTGTCTTATGTGAATTTTCCATAAAATGTCTTAGACAAATGTACATTTGGCATTTGAACAACATGGTCAACCCATCAGGGTTGTACTCTCTGTAGAGTTTGAACACTTGACAGTTTAGTTCAAGAAAGGACCTCACCATCCAGTAACTTAACTTGTCAGGTGATCTTCAGAATCTTCCTAACACAGTTGAAATAGAAGTGATTCAGTTTTCTGCCATGGTATAATGTCCAGTTTCACAGGCATACCACAATGAGGTCAGCACAATGGAACTGTAGACACTCTTATTTCCCACAATTTCCTTTGGAGTCTCCAAAACACTGAGCTAGCTCTGGCACTGCATGTATCAATTTCATCTATGTGTACATCCCTGAAAAGTACACTGCCAAGGTAAGTGAACTTATCCACAACATTCAATATTTCTCCATTTGCTGTAAGCAATGGTTCTACATATTGGTGGCATGGTGCTGGTTGGTGGAGAACTTCTGTATTTTTTGGTAGTGTTATGCACAATACAAGATATTTGGGGAGAAAGAAAATGATTTCCAGGATCAAGAAGGACTTCATGGAGAAGCTGTGTCTTGAAAGAGGGGAATTCTCTTAGGTGGATGTAAGGAAGGAGTGCATGCCTGGTATGAGGAGCAGCTAGTGAAAAGGCTTGCATACAGGACATGGAGTATTTATTGTATGTTAGAAACAGAAGACCAGTTTAGCTCAGTCACAATGCATGAATAGGAATAAGGGACAATGAGACTAGAAAGCTATGTTGGAATCAGGTTGAGAGATTTTAAAAGGTAAATAAAGGAATATATGTTTTTTCCTGGAATCAATACTAGAGTCACTTATGTGAGTGTTACGGTCTGATCCTCACTTTCAGGAAAATCATTTTGGCAGCTGTGTGGAGTGGCCTGGGAGGGGGAGTGACTTGAAGAACTAGACCAATTAGGAAGCTTTTGCAATAATCTAGACAAAGGTGATGAGAGACTGAACCAAAGCCATGATTGTGTGAATAGAGAGAAGGGACTGGCTGAAAGATATACTGTGGAGAAACAGCGAGATTTGGCAAATGATTGAATATGCATGGGAGGGAGAATAAGGAATAGAAAATGATGCCAAGGTGATGAAGAAGAATGGGGTGCCTTTACACAAAAGAAGGAAAGTTTGGGAAAGGAGTCAATTTAGAAGGATAACAAGTAAGTTCTGTTTTGGAACTCAGGTCCACATATGCTGAGCTGGAGGTGTCTCTGGGACATACAGCTTGCAACATTGGATGTAGGTAACTGGAGAAGTTCAGAGAGAGACTAGGAGATCTGTGAGTTATTAGCATAGAAATGATCACCAAACTCATGGGAGCTAATGAGGTCTCCAAGAGACAGAAGTTCACAGTTTCATATAAAATTCTCTTTTTTGTTCCATGTGCACTGAACTGTTCATGTTTGTAAGTGGTCAAGTTCATAATAAAAAAGAAAAAAAATTAATAGACAATAGCTGGCAGTAAGTAAAGAGGGATACAGGCATCCAAGGATTATGTGGGTTACGTTGGAAATAAGAAATATTTTTCTTATACAAATGAGGTGCAAGAGGAAGAACCAATATAGAGGAATTAGATGGGGAAGGAGGGGGCTGTTAGTTCTGGAAACCTACTTTCTTCGGAAATGAGTTTAAGATGGGAACCATATATTTAGAAAGAAATAAAATGCTAAGTGAATAGAAAGGGGGAGAGGATAAGGGAGGAATCCTTAGAAGAGAGGGTGAGGGAATAGGTTAAAGGGGAATATAGAAGGGTGTTTAGATTAATGGGAATGGGAGAAGGGGGGATCTATGGGAGAATAAAAGAGGATCTTTAGGGGGGAGGTTGAAGGAATAGGTCAAAGTGGGGGTATGAAAGTGTGTTTAGATTTATGGAAATAGGATAAGAGAGGGATCATAGGAAGGGGGTAGGTTAAGTAATAGGAGGGCAAAGTAACAAGTACAAGAAGGGCAGTCATAGAGGATAGGAAATAAGAAATATGCACAAACATTAAAACAAAGATTAGGAGTAGAATCTGTTAGGGAAAGTATGTTTATATATGTATATATGTGTATATATGTATCTATATATATGTATATATCTATACGTAAATATAACCACACTTAATTGTAGCCTGGTGGGGAGGAAGAAGGGGAAAAAAGGACAAAGGAAAAAGTGTTCAGAAGAAAACAAAAGAAAATCTACAAGGAAGCAAAGAAAAGATGGATAGTTCTCAACACAACACATAGTATTTAATATATACGATTTCTTGAAATGGAAATTTATTGCTATATGTTTTGAATCCTCTCATACTACGCTGTGCACATAATGTTTTTTTCTTATCTTATGTTTATGCTTTATTGTTTATATATGTTTCTTTTATCTTTTCTTATCATGTATTTAAGGTTTAACTTTAAAAAGAAATATTTTTCTGAGGGTGTAAAACATTTAAAATAGATTGCCTTGAAATTTCTTTCTGTGACTAGAGACAGTATGGCATATAGAAGAAGGCATTAGACTGATACTCAGAACACCTGGGGGCTGGTCCCAGCTGTGCTTCTGATGTGTTTTATGAACCTTGGCAACTCACAAAACTGCTATGTACAAGCTTCAGTTTTCTCATGTGTAAAATATAGATGATGTAATTTTTGAAAGTAGCATACCCTTTTGAAACTGATGGGGAAAAAAAGATCGTGAAATTCTTAATACAAGACTGATTAGTGGAGTTATGGTCAATCAGGCATTTACTGGATGCCAACTATGGGCAGCTAGGTGGCACTGTGGATAGAGTGCTGGGCCTGAATTCAAGAAGATCATCTGAGTTCAATTCTAGCCTCAAACACTTACTAACTGTACAACCCTAGACAAATCACTTAGCCCTGTTTGCCTCTGTTTCCTCATCTGTAAAATGAGCTAGAGAAGGAAATGGCAAACCAATCCATTATCTTTGCCAAGAAAACCCCAAATGGAGTCATGTAGAGTCAAATATGACTGAAAAATAACTGGAACAAAAAACTATGTGGCAAGGACTATGTTGAATACAAAGGCAAAAGTGAAATAATCCCCTGCTCTCAGTGAGACAATATGTACATACATAAATATTTGCAGAATAAGTTTCAGTGCCTATTTTGGAGATAATGAGATATTTGTAAAACATTTTACAAACTTTATAATACTATATAAATGCTAGTTAATATTATTTTTATTATATGTAGAATAAATACAGTGTAGTTAACTATAGGGCAGTTAAGGAAGGAGCGTACTAGCAGGAAGAGGAATAAAGAAGCACTTCTTATATTTCAGATAAATCTTAAAGAAGGATGGGATTCCAGGGCAAGGGGGACAGACATCCCAAAGACACAGAGATAGAAGATGGAGTGCTATGTGTGAGGAGCAGAGAGAAATCCAATTTGGCTGAAGTGTAAAGGGATAAAGGGGAGAAGGTGGAGATAATCTATACTGAAATTCAAAAGACAGATGACAGCCATTCAGAAAACATTTTCCTTTAATTCTCTTAATATGCAATTAGATTTTCTCATCCAAACACAAGACTGAAGTGGGATTCCAGACTTGTAATTGAAGACCTGCACCCTTCCATTGCCTACACATATGGCCTTAGACAAGTCATTTAATCCCTCTGGGCCTCAGACACATCATCTATAAAATAATGTGTTTGGCCCGATTGCTTCTAATTCTCAATCTGTGATTCTGCCAATACCTGCCCTTCCTATCTCACATGGTGGTCCAGGAGGATCAAAAGAACTCATGTGTTGGAAAGAGATTTTGTGAACTGAGAAGGATTGTGAGGATGCTTTTATCTGTGTCTTTTGCATTGGGAAGATTCTGATTAGTCAGGGCCCCTTGAAATGTGATCCTGTAGAGTAAGAAGACATGCTCAAATCTCACTCTGGCAACTCACTTGTGTGACCTTGAGCAAGATATCTTGGGACTCAGTTTCCTCATTTGTAAAATGAAAGGGTTGGATTTCTGCGGTCCCCTGTAGCTGTAAGTCCATGAGCCTGTCTAAAGACAGCAATGACTAGATAACCTTTCAAGGTCACCAGCAGCTTTCTGTGACTAGAAATCACATATCAGGTATTAGAAAGTTTTATGAAACCTGACCTAATTTAAGAAAGATCCTGCCCTCTTGCATCCCAGGGAAGCTAGAGTCAGTATTTTGTGTTTCCTCTTTCCCTCAAGCAATCAGACTGTAACCTGATTGTTTTTACTGAGTGTGTGTTATTAGTCGTCCAGGAAAGAAAGGCACCACTCCAGTGCCTCTGCAGTGTTCGCTCAAGGTCACCCAAGGAAGTAGGAGGCTGAGTTACTTTGAGCTTTATAAATTAATGCTACTTTAATCGTTTATTCACTGAATATGAATGGACTATTCTCCTAAAGATTATTATAGTCCTGGAATTTAACTTTACCTGAAATGGTTCTGAAGTGATCGAATGACAGCTTTAAATCTGTCATTGTAGATTTTAAATTATTTACAGCTGTGTGAGGCCAGTGCTTTAACAGTTGGTTTATGATGTGATTTCAGTTTAACACTTCTAAATGGGGTCTCTCTGCTCCTGCAAAACCAACAGAAATCCACCAAGCCTTTTAACGAGGATCCCAAAACATATGAAAAAGCGATCTCCATGGCATAGTTTGGTTTTTATTGTCCTTTTTTTTTTATCATTCTGAATTTTCTCTGCTCACCTGCTCTGGAATGACTACAAGTCAAAGTGACAGACTCATAATATGGGACACATAGCTTGGTCTCCAGCCTTCTCTCAGTCCCTCCTTCCTGCTAAACTTATATTGTTACTATGGATCTGAGGGCTTAAGTCTGCCCATAACTCTGAGATCACTTTTGCCCTAAGCCAAAAGATTTCCCAGGCTCACAGTGTCAGAGATGCAGTGTCTCGCTCAATTCCCCTGTACTTCAGACAGTAAATTAGAGCTTTGGAGACTATGACTACTTTTCCAGATCAAGTTTGTGGAATGAGAATGCAGTAGTTCTGACCTTTCATGTTTCAGGATCTCTCATCATGTCTCTAGTCCTCTATGCCTAGTTTGGATGCTTGTTGCTATAATGCTCATGACATTAAAGAAGATCTTCCCCACCCATGAATGGGCCTGCCCATTCAGGGAAGTTTGATTAGGACAGATTTGTAGGAAGGGCCATACCTTTTGTTACTAAGGCACTGGCTGTCAAGGGTTGTGATGCCCTCTGGCTCTAAAAAATATATTCTGAGGTGAGGTTTTGCTTTGGGGCTTACTTATTAGAAGTGTTTGTTTGGGCAGATTAGACTCTGGACAGCAGCTAAGGAGCCCCACCCCCAAACCTTGAAAACCCACATGTTGGTGTTTCTCTCTCTGGTAACTATGTGTGTATGGTCAGACATTTGCTGTCTGTTGATTTGTGATGTATGTATGCTGTCAGACAGTTAGAAGCCCTGTCCATTGATTTTGATTTCTCTGTATTTTGTCTAAAGTTCAGGGTGCTGACTTTTCCCCCTGAACTAAGTGATGTGCTTGATAAAAGTGATTGTTGACCAAAACCCTTTCCTTTTAGAAAAGCAGATCAAAGAATCTGTGACAGCAGGCCCTCCTGTGTATGTCAGGGTGTTTGCTTTTACAGTTGCTTGACTTCCCTAGGCTCTATATCTTTTTTTCAGGCCTATATCCATGATTCTGCCCATTCTACCATGCTTCAGCTAACTTCCCTGGACTATGAAATATTTCATCCCTTTGCAGTTGAAGGCCGTGATAGCCTGCTCCTCCTTCTAGCATGGGGTAATGGAAGACTTTGGATTTTGAGTCAGAGAGCTTAAATTCATAGCAACCTTCATGGGCCTAAATTTCCTCATCAGTAAAATGGGGAATTGTCCTTGATGACCTTGAACCTTCCTCCCAACTGTGATCCCAGTAGCTTTTCTACTACTTGTAACCTGAGTGACCTTAGGCTAAACTTTGCATTTTGTTTCTATTGCTGATTATCTTCAGATATGTAAAGACAATGAAGTGCTCCTCTCAGAGGCAGGGCTATCCAGTACAGTTGTGTAGTCTGTGGGAAATACTTCCTTTGAGGACAACTAGCTGGCACTGTGGATACAGAGCCTATCCTGAAATCATCTTCCTGAGTTCAAATCTGGCCTTAGATGCTTTCTAGCTGTGGGAACCTGGGCAAGTCACTTAACCCTGTTTGCCTCAGTTTCCTCATATGTAAAATGAGTTGGAGAAGGAAAGGTCAAATCACTCTCACTAAGAGTCTGACGCAACTGAAAGAATTCAACGACGTGGATCAACTTCTTTCATAAAATCCTTTCTGCCTACCCCAGACCCCAGTTTGAAAAATAGAAAGAACATTGTCTTTGAGCCATACAACTCATACCAACATTGCACGGCATGATTTATGAATGTTTGAAAGAATCACAGTTAACTTTATAAAAAAACTTTGTACCCAAAGTTTTCATTAATTAGGATATCACTGTACAATATTCACTATTTTAGAAAGTATTACATTGCTTTTTTGATTTGGTTAGTCTACTTGCAGAAATAAATGATTTTTTAAAGTCCACTTTTAAAAATTCATGTTATTAATGATATTGCCCATCTATGAGCAATGAGAAGTAATGTTTTATTATAGAATCTGAGATCTACAGTTGGAAGGGATCCTAAAAGTCATCGCCCAAACCCCTTATATTATAGATGAGAAAACTGAGGCTTGAGGAGCTTAAATTTTCCCCAAGGTCACAAAGTAAGCCATAGAGTCAAGAAAACTCTGGTCCTCTGATTTTAAAGGGTGCTTTCCCCTGTACCATGCTGACTTCTTAATTAATTATCCTCACAGGTAACTATATAACCTTTCTCAGACTCCCAGAACGAAAGGCACCTTCTTTTTACAGGGAGCCATATGAGAAATTTTTCATATAAAAATGAATCAAGATAAGTATTCTAGTGAAATTAGAATTTAGAGATCTCACAATAAGGATGGCAGCTTAAAAGCATAAATGTTGGCATTTATATCTTTTCAGAAGAATAGTGGTATGGCAGTCAAAAGATCTGGAATCCATTGTTGGTTCCATCCCTGGGCTTTTGGCAAGTTGTCAGTCTCTCTGGCTATTAGCTATCATAATTGGCCTTTATCTAGACCCATTCCTTGACTTAATTTCCCCTGATCTCTATGTCACTTACCAAGGCAAGGTATCCTCACTTGTGCCTATAGTTGAGAAAATGCATTATGATTTTGTAAAATTTTAGTGGCAGCATTCTAAAAGATCATGATGTGGAAATGTTGCTTGGTAAAGTCTGTCGACAGAAAGAACATGGTTCTGTCTCTTTTTTCCTTACCTTCCTCCATTTTTCTCAGAGTTGATGTATCCCTCTCTTTCTTATTGCTCTCTGGTCCTTTCTTTCTCTTAATCATTTTCTTCCTTATTCCCTTAAGCTTATCATAATATAGAACTGAAGTATGAATTTTTAAAAATTAATGCTTCAATATATTGGTCATGGACAGGTCACTCAGCTTCCCAATTTGCTCATCTCTATAAAATGGGGATAATCAGGCTTTCATTACCTATCTTACAAGGTTATGAAAAAATACTTTGTAAATCATAAAATGTCATATAAAGTGAATTAATATTAATTAATAGTGGATGTCCCATGGTATTCATTCCAAAAAGTGATTAGTAGAATGTTTTTATTTCTCTTATTTTTAAGTGTTTTTTTAAACTTTAGTCTCTTCATGTCCTTTGATAGGAAAAATATACTCTACTCCTCTACTTGAAAATAGCAAGACCCTTCTTGAAAACCTCCAAATGGAAGGATTCTTATAGTTTTGGCTTTTGCCATGAATTTTAATGAAGAAAAGATTAAAGCCTTTATGAAATCTGGACAATAAATATAATGTCTGATCTCATTTATTTGAATTTTTGGATATCTTCATTTTACACATTGATGAGCATGAGGGGAAAAAAGTACCAGAAACTGACAGCCTTGTCATACAGATTTGGGGAGAGGCTAAAGTCTAATTTCATCAGTTAGAGTATGGGATTTAGAGATGGCTAGGATCTATTCCTTCTCTCCTCTCATATTGAATGTTTCTACGTACTGATTGAACTATAGGAGGTAGCACAGCATCATGATATTCTAGAAACTAGGGCCAAATTTAGTTAGAAATAGTCCAGAGACTACTCCTGCTGGCCCTGAGTTCCAACTTTTTCACAGATCTTAGATTCAGATCTGTCAAAAGTGTTCTCCAAAATATCTCTGTATGTGAAATGTATTTCTTTAGCTTAGATTAATAATTTGTTCTGAGTATTGTACAGAAAAAGTTTTTCTGATGCGATTTATGTTCCTCAAATTTTACATCACATTTCTTTGAATTTATTAATAAATTTGCATGCTCTGTTTGATGATCCCAACTGTATTTTCCTTTATGATTTATCACCAGGGTTCACCCATGGCAGAATTTGTACAAAATTAGTGCTGTTAATTTTAGTTTTAAAAATCAACATCATGCTGTTGATCTCCAAATTCAACAGGGGATACCAATGTCCGTGTTTCATTTGGTAGTAATTTCATGTAACATTATATGTAATATCCACTTTTGGAACCCTGGGATATCCTCATTTGGTCTAACCTTGTTCAGCCAATTGTCTGTTGCTGGAGTGAGAGACATGAATTAAGAAAGAAACCCATCATCCTCACAAAACCACTCAAGTCTTTGCTGCCCAGTTGGAGCTATCCAATAGCAAGATAGCCTTCTATGACTTTCCGTGATTTTTAGATTTCTCTTTTCTTGTTTTTAACTTTCCTCAGATGTTGGAGCTTTTTTTGAAGAGGGAATGTGGCTCCGGTATAACTTCCAAGCAGCAGGGGCCAAGGATGTCGCTAGTCGAAGTGGGAACTCTCCCGACTCCCAGAATTCTACACCGGACCTGGACAAGGAAGAACTCAGTTTTAGCTTCAGCACCACCAAGGCCCCGTGCATACTCCTCTATGTCAGTTCTCACACCACAGACTTCCTGGCAGTTCTGGTTAAACCATCTGGTAAGGATTTCTACACTTCTCTGGGTCATGATTCACCTGTGCTAGAATTTTCAGAAATTCTCAGAGGACGAGAAGGATTGTGCTCACCTTGTGGATAACAGAGGAGAGTTTCTAAGTCGAAGCAGAACCTACGTAATCCCAAGGCTAGACCAGGTCCGGTAGCAGAGGGACAACAGCTGATGCCAATATCCAAAAGCTGGAATGAATGAGAGAGCTACCACTGTTTAGAGTCTGGAGTTAAGGGGAGTCCATTTAAATTCCAGTAGTTAAAATGCAGGGAGCATCATGTCATTGATGCTTTGTCCAATTCCAGCTGCTTCTCAGAACTCTGATGTGCCGAGGGATCCCACTTCAGGCTCAGACATTTGACTGAGTCATAATATGCCTCCATAAATGGAGATCAAAATGCAATTCCACTCAATAAGCATCAATTAGCCAGTTATTGTAGGCAGAACATGGTGCTGGGAAATTCTGGGGTATGAAAGTTTAGATGGCATGGTCTTCACTTCATGGATCTTAAAATCTAAGAAGGATAGATGTAGTTTTGCTTTTCTCTGTATCTCCAGCACTTAGCATGGTGCTTGGAAAACTTACTAAATACTTACTGATTGACCAAGGATCAGGGGTAACAACGCAGCCTGTGATCCCTGATATAAGGAATTCCCCAGCAAGGAAAATCTCTCTATTGATGCAAGTCAATGCATCAATGGTGAACTTGTCAATGATTTAAAGTTTTAGGCAGTTGCCTAGCATACTATGAGGTCAAAGTGACTTGCCCACTATCACACAGCCAGTATGTCAGCTTGAACCCAGGCCTTCCTGGCATCAAGGTAGACTCTTATACACTGTATCAAATTATCTCTCTGTGACTTATATAGGAAAGAAAATATGCATTTATGTAGTGCCCACTATGTGCCAAGAACTTTTAAAAAATATTTCATTCCATACTCACAACCCTGTGAGCTACTACTATTATCCAAATTTTGTAGATAATGAAACTAAGGAAAATAGAAGTTAAGAAAGCTTCATGGAAGAAATGGCATCTGATTAATACTTTCAGGAAGGGGTAAGAATTCAACAAGTGAAGAGGTGGAAGACTTTGATCATGAAACAAACATCCACAAACTTAGCTGATGTGTCAAATTCCCTCATACAGAAGAAATCCAAATGTGATAACCATCTTCACTTTGGATTTTCTTTTAGTGATCCTAATGGGCAATATATGTTATGTCATCACTTTATTTAAATTACCACCATTTAACAACATGACAATTAAAAAAGGAATTTCTTTCTAAAAAATTTTTAAAGCTTACAAAACTCAAATTTTGCACTTAAAAATTGAAAAATTAAATGGCCTCAGATATCTGAATTATATAATGAAAAGGGAAACTGAAATTTGTTATTATGCACTTTACAAAGTAAACTATGAAGGCTAAGATTGTTCCCAATAATAAGACCTTTTTTTATTAAAATGCAAGGTCCATGAGGGCAGGGACTACCTCACTTTTGCATTGTTCTCCCCAGCATCTAACAGATCTACTACCTGGTATACAAGTGCTTAGTAAATGCTCACTAACTAAATTACTTATAATATGGTTAGATTCACACACACACACACACACACACACACACACACACACACACACACCTGAACTGAATTTCTTAAAATGAGCTTAATATGACACCATCAGTAGTAGGCACTTAAAAATACATATTTTAAAATTTTGTTTGCTAGAATTTCGCCAAAGTTGGATTTGAACTCAGGAAGATGAGTTTTTCTGACTCAAGGTCTGGAGCTCTGCCTGCTGCCACTAAGTTGTAACCCCATCATACCAACTTCATTACTATCATTTTAGCTGCAGCAATCAGTCTGTAAATTGGTGCACAGGAAAAGCAAGTCCCTGGAAGATGCTTGGATATCTACCTGAATGTCCCACTGTTACTTCAAATACACCTTTTTTTAAAACTCCTCTCGAGTGTTCTGCTCAAACTAGCTTCCCCACCCTCCACACAAACCCATGTTTTTCAATGATGGTATCATTTTTCTCAGTCACAAAAGTAAAAGAACTTTGGAGTCACCTTGGACTCTATCCCTCTACCACTGGTCTCCCCTGTCATCCCTCTCCTTGTGACACCAATGATTCACCAAGCCCAGTAAGATCTTTTGTGAAATACTTTATATCTATCCCCTTGTTTTCATTCGTTCTACCAATACCCTAGTCCAAGTCCTTATCACCTCACACTAATATTAATGTAATCATCTCTGTTTTCTCCATTTTTAGTCCAGGGCTTCTTAAACTTTTTCCACTCACACCTCTTTTTAGCACTTCACAGTCTCTGCCAAATTCATCTACCTAAGACACTGCTTTGCATTATTTTACCTATTCAAAATCTTCAATGGCTCCCCAGTACCCTTAGGATAAAGTCTAATTTCCTTAACCTGGAATTCAAGGACTTCCATAGTTTGTCCCTTAGATGCCACCCTCATTTTATTTTCTGCCATTCCTATACATGAAACATTTGTTTGAGGCAAACTGTTACATTCATTATTCCCCTACTGCAACACGGACCTACCTAAAAATAATAGCTAACATTTGTATAGTGCCACACACTGTGCTAAGTGCTTTAGAATTATTTATATACTTATTTATAATTATCACATTTATCCTTTTGGAGGTAGGTAGTGTTATCCCCATTTTATACATAAAGAAACTGAGGCAAACAGGAGTTAAATGACTTGCCCAGGATCACACAGCTAGTAAGTTGGAGGTCACATTTGAACTCCAGACCCACCTCTCTATCTGCTGCAGAAGCCTAAATGTCCCCTAGTCTTTTATTTATATTCTTTCTGCTTCCTAGAATGCCTTTTATCATTCTTTTTTACTTATTTAAGTCCTATTTTTCCTTCAAGATCCAGCTCAAAATTCTAAACCTTTTTTGCTCTGTCTGGCCCAATCTACAGTAGTTTCTTCCACCTCTGAGTTCTATGAATACACGTCAAAATTCCTCACTTGCCCTTTGTCTCATTTGTCGGATAATCCTGTCTCCTTGATTGCCCAATTTTTAAAAATTATTTTAAATTGTTCTACCCCCTAAGTTTTGGTGCCCAGACACAAAGCCACATTCACCTCACTCAAGTTCCATCCCTGATTTTTCAGACTTAAGTAGTGCACTGTGCTCAGTTATATCCCATAAATGTGTGTTAATGTTAATGTTAACCAAAAGAAAAGAAATACTAAGTACATTATTTACTATGGACCCTCAAATAGAAATAGTTTTTGATGGTTTTAATTTATTTAGGAGATAAATCTGAGATCAATGAAGTATCTCTTTTTATCATGTTATATTTTAATGGTTAAACATTAATACTCCCCTCACTGTCATATTGACCTCCTCTTACCATTATTGGAAGTATTTTAAATACATCATTTGAAATTTATTACTTAAGTATATTTGAATAACCATTTAAAGCCATTCATCATAGTCTAGCTTCTCTTTCATATCTCCCTCAGAACAAGTTATTTCTGTCATTTTTAAAGGATGAGACCATTAAAATGTAAAAGTTTAAAGAAAAAGAAAATCATAAAGATTTAATAAACTTAATGCCAATTTTACTACAGTTGTAAAAGCATGGAAGTATACATGAAAAGGAGAGCGTAGGGGTAAAGGCATCTTGACATTGGCATAAATGTGAATTCTCCCGTACCCCACCTCAACAGCAGTTGGTCACTAAAATTGTATTAAATAACTCCTATGTTCCAGACACTGTGCTAAGTATTGGGAATACAAAAAAAGTCAAAAAACAATCTCAGCTCTCAAAGAGCTCACAATCTAAGGGAGAAGGCAATATACAAGCACTTTTTGACAAACAAGCTATGTACAGTTTAAGATGGAGATTATCAGCAAAGGGAAGATACTGGAATTAAGAGAGAATAGCAGGGCCATCCTATAGAAAATGGAAAGTGGGATTTTAGCTAGATTTGAAAGAAGTCAAGAAATGGACATAAGGAAGAAAAGAATTCTAGGCATGGGGGAAAGCAAATGTGAAAATGCCCAGAGCTGGGGGCTTGGTATATCATGTCAAGAACAGTGAAGTTCAGTATCCCTAGATCAAAGAGTATAGTAGGGAGAGAGGTATAAGGTATAAGAATAATGGAAAGGTGAGGGCAGGGTGAGCAGGTTTGAAAGTGCTTTTAACACCACACAGAAGGTTTTATATTTAATCATGGAACCAATAGGGAACTGCTGGAGATTGGTTTGGATGAGGTTTATTTGGGGTAGGGGAGTTTGATGTGGCCACATCTGTGTCGTATGGAAGTTGAATTTGACAGCTGAGTGGAAGATGGACTGAAGTAAAGAAACAAGGAGACCAACCAGCAGGATATTGCAATGGTTCAAGCATGAAGTGGTGAGGGCCGGTCCCAGGGTGGTGGCAGCATCGGAGGAGAGAATGAGGCATGTATGAGAGATATTACAATCTTTGTCAACAGATTGGCTATGGGAGGTGAGAAACAGTAAGGAGTCAAGGATGACACAGAGGCTTCAAGCCTGGAGGCTGCTCTCTATAATAATAGGGAAATTAGGAAGAGGGGAAGGTTTATGGAGAAAATAATAAGTTTAATTCTGAGTTTAAAATCTCTGTGGGATGGCCAGTTTGAGATCCCCAGTAGACAGGCGGAGATGCAAGACTGGAGTGCAACAGAAAGGTCAGGGCTGGATGAGTAGATCTGAGAATCATCAGCATAGAAATGATAAATGAATGAATCCATGGAAGCTAATGAGATCATCCATTGAAATCATATAGAGGGAGAAGAGAGGACTGCTCCATCTTGTGGAATATCCGTAGTTAGTGGATATGACCTGAAGAGTCACCAAAAGGATACTAAGAAGGAGTAGCCAGAGGAGTAGGAGGAGAACCAGGATAAACTAGTGTCATGGAAACTTAGAGAGAAGAGGGTATCAAGGAGAAGAGGATGATCAGCCATGTTAAAAGCTACATTAAGAAGGATGATGATTGAGAAAAGGCCATTAGATTTGGTGATTAACTTTGGAGAGAGTGGTCTCCATTAAGTGATGTCAGAAGTCGGATGATAGAGTTAAGAAAAGAATGAGAAGAAAGGTAGTGGAGGCACCTACTATAAATGACCTTCTCAAGGTGTTTAGCCACAAAAGGCAGGAGACATATGTTTTGATAATGAATGGAAATAGTAAGATCAGGTGAGAGTTTGTTTCATTTTGTTAGAATGGGGGAGTCTTAGACTTTTGTGGGAAGTAGAGAAGCAGTCAATAGAAAAGAAGAGATTAAAGTTACGAGAGATTGGGGGTGAGAGGTACAATCTGCTATAGGAGATGAGATGGAATAATGAGGTCATTTGTGCAAGTGGTACACACTGGCAAATTTGCCTTGATAATGAGAAGGGCCATTTCAGTATCGCAAAAGGCTTCTATGAGATGAGAGTTGAAAAGAAAGGGGAAAAAAGGAGAGAAAAGATGAGTGTGTAATAGGCACAAAGCAAAGAAATTACTAAGACTCTCCACTACTTTTTTATACAGGAAATTTGCAGATTTGATACAATCTGGGAGGCACCAGAGAGCCATGCAGTGTTGATGTAAACCATCTGTCAATGGCCTCAATTTTTTCGGTCAAATATGAGGCAAGGTTCTCTGTTGAAAGGGTTGTGGAAGGGAGCTATATGAGGTTTAAGGGGGCAGAAAAAGTTTTGAAAAGTCATTACAGTTAGTAGAGAAGTGTTTCAATTCGGGAGGTATAAAGGATTGCCTAGCTGCCGTGAGGGTGCAACTGAGGTTACATAACATAAATTTGTAGTGCATTTACTCAGCACGCTAATTTTCCCTTGCTTTATTCAGCAGCATGCAAATAGGAATGAAGTTAGTAATTGGTAGGAGTATTCCAGGACTGAGGCTTGTCAGAGCAAGATAGTAGTAAGATGTCCAGAAACTAGGAGTGGCAGCATTTCAGTGAAATAGAACTTAGAAGGAGATATCACAGTTAACATGTAACCTGCTAGAGAATGTACTTCCTGAATTTCATATTAATTTTTTTCCAGAAGTCAGGTACTCCTTTAACAAAATGAAATGAAATGACATAAAATAAAGACTGTGTCTGCACAATTCCAAGTGACCAGCTGAACTCTTCAACCACTTGCTCAACTAGCTTTGTCTACATTGTGTCCAAAAAAACCCCTCATAAATTCTTTTAAGGAATTTATTCCTTGTTTGAAGCATGAGAGGCTGCATGAAACAGCAATTTGCCAGCTGGCATGGAGGGAAAATGAGTTTAAATTTGCCTCTGACACATAAATGGCTGTGTTACCCTCAGCAAGTCACTTAACTTCTCAATAATCTACACAACTCACCAAGACTTTAAGTTACAGAGAAAGTACAGAACTGTACTGGTGGAAAAGATTTCTTCACCTGAGAGTTTCCTATACCAACAAAATTACAGTTCCAGACCTTATTCCCTATTTGTTAGGGCAAAAAATGGAAGAAAAGTGAACTGATCACATAGCAAGAACAAGAGATAACTGATGGACCCTGTGCATGCTTTATTTTTATCCACACGATGTCAAGAGGTCCAGGCAAGGGTTCCTAACATTTTGGAGGGCATAGATCCTTTTGGCAGTCCAGTGAAGCCTACGGACCATTCTTTGGATTTTTTTTAATTCATAAAATACATAGGATTTCCAAGAAAATCAATTATATTGAAATAAAGATTTAATTCTTCCCATCCAAGTTTATGGACCACCTGAAATATATACATTGACCCCAAATTAAGAGCCCTGATCTAGAGAAAGTATCCCAATATCCTAATCACATTGGAAAGACCCACAGTCTAGGAAGGAATGGAGAGGTTTCAGTCTACTCCTCTGGATGGAGTACTCACATGGATGAGATCACAGATCCATTAAAGTATAAATGATTGAGTATAAAAAAAGATCCAGCCTATGCATATAAATTCAGGAGGTTGAACATAAATAAGGAAGTCATAAACATTAAAGGATAGTATCATATATATATGTGTGTGTGTGTGTGTGTACATACATATATACGGGGAGAGAGAGAGAGAATTTTAAGGAACATAAAGTGAAGAAAAAACAGAAAATATGGTTTGGTCTTTGTTTTCACCAGTCCTGCTTTCCAATGTAGCAATGTCATTATGTTGCTTAAAAGCAAGCAGAATATTAAATTGCTTTAAAAGGAAATGCTAGCCTAAATAACATAAATGATCAAAGCACACCAGAACCAGAAGGGACCTAGAATCCACCTAGAATGGCTATTCATGGCTGGTTAGAGGGTCCAAAGAGGAATGGAGCCATTTTTAGGTTTCAGAATTTGGAAGAGACACCAATGGTATGGAGAACACACCTTGAATAGAAAAGAAATAACTGAATTCAAATTTTTGTGATACTCTGGTTACAAAGTGCTTTATATGCAAGATGTCATTTGATCTTTTTTTTTTTTTTTTTTGGAGGCAATCAGGGTTAAGTGACTTTCCCAGGGTCACATAGCTGGTAAGGGTCTGAGGCCACATTTGAACTCAGGTCCTCCTGACTCCAGGACTGGTTGATCATTTGATCTTTGCAACTTCTGCTTTGGATGAGGTCGTTGAGGATTTCAGAGAGGTTAATTGTGCGATGTAAACCTTGCCTCTCCCTGACCATGATCGGCACACAGGCAGTGTTTATAAACATTCGTTAAATAAAACGAACTTAAGTGTCCTACCCAAAGTCACACTTCATAGTCTGGAATTAAGACTACAACTAGAACCAGGCTCTCCTAAATCTGCATGTTGAGTTCCCTCCATTACACTGTGCTATCTTCTGCTACAGAGTAGTGGACAACATGATGAATCCAGAGTCCAGAGAACTTGATTCAAATCCTATCTCAGCCACTTACTACCTGTGTGACCTTAGAAAAATCATATCCTCGGCCTTATTTTTACCATCTTAAAAAAATGAATGAGATTTCTCTCTAAGGTAGCTTCCAGGTCCAAATGCCATAATCTTATATCTTAAAAACAAATCCTTTGATCTTTAAGAATCATAAATTAACAGGAAACAAATTCTATGGCTATTATTCAGATAAACTGAAATCACTAAGTGGGTAGATTATCCCTGGTCATTTTAGAAAGATAAGAAAGAGATGAATGAGAGAGAAGAGGTAGAGACCAAGAGAAAAACAACTGAGTATAGAAGAGGCAAGAGGGAAAGCCCTGAAAACTTTCATCCACTTTTATTTGCATAAGGATTGATGCATCCTACAGAGTAAGGGTTCTTGGTTTCTTAGAGGCCACCAACATTTTCATCTATTTATCTTTTGTAAATTGTGTTCACTTTAATATTGTATACTCATGATTATTCTATGTGCCACATGCCCCGCTCTGCTTATAGCATAAAAGCATCCCTACACCCTGTGTTTATTTCTAATTTCCAAAAATTTTTGGTGAAGCCTGCAGCAGTCTCCTTAGTGCTATATTTCTGCACTCATAAATTCTAGGCATAATCCCAACTTTTATAATTTGCGCCATTTGCTGCTTTGACATTAAACTGATGGCCAGCAATGACTCCTTGTTTGCAAATAACAAACCCTTGCCTGCCCTTAGAGCTTAGATATTGAAGATTAGCATGACTCCAGACTGGTACCCCAGGGTTCACAATCACTGTGTTATTCATGCAGAGTAAGATGGGGAAGAGGGCATAAGAGAAACTTAAAAGGAAAAACAAAAGATGAGTATGTAAGAGGCATAAAGCAAAGAAATTGCTAAGACTCTCCGCTACTGTTTTATACAGGAAACTTACAAATTCGATACAACCTGGGAGGCACCAGAGAGCCATATAATATTGATGTAGACCACCGAAACATGGCAAATGGACAGCCTCATGCTGTTAACATCACCCGTAATGAAAAGGACATAATTCTCCAGGTAAAACAAAAATCTATATATAATAACATTCTTTATATATCGCAACACATACTTTTTATTGCTATTTCTTCTCTTATAATTTTATGACTAGCAAAAGTATAGATATATAATGCTTGCAGAAAGGGCAATAACTAAGTTGATGGCAAAAATTGGGGTATTGCCATGGCAGGGAGACTGATAATGGGTACTCTTTGTTTTGGTTTGGATTTTTGGCTATCCAAATTTGGAGCTGTCTCTCAGTTGACTATTTTTATGCAACATGTTGTCTTTCTTATAGATGATCTCAGATTCCTGAAGTTTATACTGAATCCTAGCATGGGTTATTCTGGGTTTGGCTGGCCACTTCTTTCACTATTCATACACACACATACAAATGGCTCTCTGTGACTCCTTTTCTCTCTCTCTTTGTTCTTCCTCTCTCTCTGTCTCTTCCTCTGTCTCTGTCTCTGTCTCTCTCTGTCTCTATCTTTGTCTCTCTCTGTCTCTCTGTCTCTGTCTCTCTCTGTCTCTCTCTGTCTCTGTCTGTCTCTGTCTCTCTCTGTCTCTGTCTCTCTGTCTCTCTCTGTCTCTGTCTCTCTCTGTCTCTCTGTCTTTGTCTCTCTTTGTCTCTCTCTCTCTCCCTCTCCCTGTCCCTCTCCCTGTCCCTCCTCCTCTCCCTCTCCCTCCTCCTCTCTCTCCCTCTCTCTCCTCTCAGCCTTTACCCTAGTCGTAAAACCACAACTTCACTTCCCCACCCCAGGAAGGTTCTGATTCCACTTCAGCCTCCAGAACACAAGGAGGTGGTAACTTTCTCATGCAGCTTCCAATCCATTTCTGCTTCATTCATTTGCCCCTACCCCACCAGTAGTTTCTACAGTGAAAGAAGTGGACCTGTACACACCATGAATAAAACATGACAAAGGGAGGTCTCCTTGGGAACTAAGCCAAAAGATCAAGGATGGGAGCTGTCATTGTATTCTCTAGGAGGAGATCAAAATAGATACCTGTCAAGAGAAAGGACAGCGGGGGATGCTGTCTTGTCAGTGGAATGTGGTATCATCTGGCAGGAGTTCAGCAGTCTTTCAGCTCTCATTCACATTCAGACTGGCTGTGATGGGAAGTTCAGACTGCAGAAAAGTGGCAGAGGGTATTATTGCCTCTCTATTAAAGGGTCTGCTGGGTGTCAAAGGTATAACTCAATAGCAAGGATGATTTAATCAACCACATGCCCCTTTTGACAGTTAAGTGTTGTGGGAGGGATACTCCCTCTGATGTGGATACTAACACTAACAGTTTTTTCTGGGACCAGTCCAAAGTTTGAACTGCGGTGTACACATACTTGCTTTCCCAGACAGTGACAAAATTCATTGTTATCTGTAAACTGAATTTTAACAGGGGAAATGAATAAGTGAAGGATTTAATACCCTATGACTTCATAAGATTTATGTTTCAGTCATGTCCAATTCTTTGTGACCACATTTGCGATTTTCTTAGCAAAGATATTGGAGTAGTTTGCCATTTCCTTCTCCAGTTTATTTTACAGATGAGGAAACTGAGGCAAACAGGAGTAAGTTACTTGCCCAGGGTCACATGAGCCAGTAAGTATCTGAGGCCAGATTTGAACTCAGGAACATGAGTCTTCCTGATTCCAGGCCCAGCACTGTATCTATTGCATCTAGCTGCCACTTCATACAATACCTTTTGCTAATTTAATTATATATGATTCTCTCCAAACTTGCACTCCCCATTTAATTTTCCTGTATCTTTTGATAGGATAACCATCCTTCTAGTTGCCTAGGATCCTATCCTCCTCCTTATTCTCTCTCACTGCTTCACCCCACCCCACCTCCACATTTCTGTTCATCAGCAACCTTTCCTCCTGGGCTTTCCTTCCTACTGAAGATACCTTAGTTGAAGATATCCTCTTTTCAGTTAGACTGTTCTAAGAGTCTCCTTCCTTCTTTTTCTATCTCTAATTTCTGCTATCTCTAATACATCCTTCACATCAGTATGTGGAAAGTCTTCCTTAGGTACCACTAAGGGCATGTCACTACTCTATAACTAGATTGCCTCCCAAATCAATGCAATCGATCCTGCTAGCGTTTGAGTCCCTCGTCCATCTAACTCTAACCAGTCTTATCTCATATTCTTCCTTTCATATGTTCTGTCTTTTTATGTCTCTTTTTCAAGTGTCTCCCATGGCCTGAATGGATCAATCCTGACTTACTCTCCCATTTATACAAGTTTCTCCATTTCAAGGTGCTGCTCACATGCTACTTTCTCATCAAGGTTTCTCTGAAAAGCCAATTATTTCTCCTTTCTCCTATTTCTCTTGGAGGCAACTAGGTGGTACAATGAATAGAGTCAGGAAGACTCATCTTCCTAAATTCAAAATATGGCCTCAGACACTTAGTAGCTGTGTGACCCTGGGCAAAGCTTGTTTGCCTCAGTTTCCTTATCTACTGGAAAAAGGAATTGCAAACCTCTCCAGTATCTTTGCCAAGAAAACCCTAAATGGAGTCACAAAGTGCCTGACATGACTGAAACAGCTGAGGAACAGCAACCTATTTCTCACAGCACTTCCCTTAAACCTTTCCTTTACGCTTGTGCTATAGTTATTCATGTCAATATTTTCCCCCCTTTCCCACCATTACCCACACTCTCATGCTGGTATCCTTCCCCCTAGCCTCCACACATCCCACCCCGATTTTGTGTTCCCTGTAACCCTAGTCTATTACTGACAAATTACTCTTTGGCTTTGAACTCTTCCTCTGAATCCTCTCTCCTTCGGTTGCTAACTAGAACTTGGTTTTCCCCTGCCTACAGTGTCTCTCTCATCACCCACTTCTCTCATACTGCCCAACTTACAGGATCAGGAGGGGTAATTAGCATCCTCGTTGCTTTCTACTACCATTTCCATACCTCTTCTGTGCCACAATCACTCAACAACCACTCCTCCTTCATCACAAAGTCCACATCCTAGTTGGTTTTATCTTTTGTTGTTGAGTTGTTTCAGTCAAACCCATGTGGGGTCTTCTGGGAACAAGTCCTCCTCTCATCAGCCTCCATATAGTCTCCTTTTATTCTCCCAGACTATCACCTCTGTTCTGGCTGTATTTCCCTCCCGGGATATACATGGCCATATCATACATCATTGCAGGAATTTACTGTCCTTCCATCCCTGAGTGCCTTAGTAGCTTCTTTCTGCTTTTTCACACTCTGCTAATCTCTCTAAGAAGCCCAGTAGATAGAGCACTGTGCCTGGAGATCAGAGTTCAAATCCAGCTTTAAGCTTTCCCTTGCTCTCTCCATTTCGGTTTCCTCAGCTATAAAATGGAGTTAGTAATGGGGTCAACCTAGCTCCCAGGATTACTGTGAAGGTAAAATGAGATAATATCTTTAAAGTGCATAGCACAGTGTCTGGCACATAGTAGGCTCTTTTTCATTCCTACTCATCAGCAGCACAGTTGTATTCTGTGTTGATCAAGTCCCCTAAAAATCATGCTACCTGACCTTAATCAGGCCCGTAGTGATGCAAACCAATCTTTTTATTCATTTTTGTACACCTCCCTATCACAGTCCTCAGCATGGCTATTCTAATCTTTTCCCCACTCCCCTCAGACTCCTGGCTGCAACTCCTTATATATCTGTTTTTTCAGAAGATGCTATATTTTCACTTTTGCTTCATTAGGTGATTGAGGTCATCCATTGTTGATTTCTTCATCCCCATTTGTCAAAACTGTCTTTTTATCGACTTCTCCTCCTCTCTTTGACAGTGTTAGAAGATGAGGTGGCCCACTTCCTTCTTTGTGCAAAGCCCCCTCCTTGTGCCTTGATTTCATCTTGTCTTTTATCTTCCAGGACCTTCCTCTCTACTCCTTTGACTCTTTTGAGAGTCTGCTTCCGGATGTCTTCACAAAAACTGCTACTACCCTAGTCCATAGTCTCATCACCTCTTGCTTAGACTACTGTGCTAGCCTTTAACTTACTTCCTTATTTCCAATTCCTCTGTTCTTTTCATCTTTCTTACAACCACCTAATCAAGATTTTTTAATGTACAATTTTTACATCTGTCCCCTAGACCAGCATCGTCATTGGCTCCCCAGTGCCTTTAGGATAAAACGCAGGTTCTTTAGCCCAACAGTTAAATCCCTCCGTAATCTGGTTCTAACCTCCCTTTCCATTCTGACTGTTGCCTCTTATCTCCACACATTCCACTGGAACTGGAATGTTCACTTTTTCTTGATCTTGCCTCCTTATAGCTTGCTCCTTGTCTTGCATTTTCATAGTCATAAAATGCAGTACTGGAACGAGACCTTAGAGATCATCTAGTCTAATGCCTTCATTTTACAGACAAAGGAGAGGACCAGAAAATTTCAGGGACTTGCCTAAGATCACACAACTCACAAGCAGATTTCAAACACATTCTCTGGATCCATGTCAAAATCCATTTTCTAGTAGAGTTTTCTCATTTGCCTGGAATGTACTCCCTTCTCATCTCTATCGAAATCCTTCTCTTCCTTGGAGCTCCAGTTCAAATGCCCTCTATTTTGTGCTTTTGCATAAGCCCTGGTAATGATCTCTGCCTTAACAGCAGGAAATGTCATAGACTGCCATGCCTGAATTGGGGTGTTAGGACTCGTTTGCAGATCTCAGCCAGTTCAGTCAAGTTCAGTCCAGGCCCTTCAATCCAGATCATTATAACCTCTTTGAATTCAGTCTCCCAGTACTCTCTCCCCACATTTCTCTTAATCCTTCCTGCATTAATGAGACATGTGAGGGAACAGATACAAAAGAGTATGCTTACTGTGGAGGAAAAATATTTAGATTCATACTCTCACCTTCCTTGTATTCATTCTGTTGGTCACCTCACCCTGCCAATTTTTCCTCTCCATCTATATTGTAGAAACTCATGAATTCTCTTATTTATTGTGTCTTTTCCATCCTACAACCTATCTCTCCCCTCTACCCAATGCTGCAGAACACAGTTGTATGGCTTTATTATACAACAATATTTTTTTCTTGCTGATACCTACTAATTCATCTTCAAAACATCTGTATCTTCAACTTGCTATAATAGCCCTTGGCTACAGTGGGGCACACTGGCAAAGATACTTGAATAATCTCAAAGTAGTATAAGTCAACTTTCAATAATTCATGCTAATGGTGGAGAGCAGGGTATGGATAATATGAAGCATGCAATCATCATGGAATGCAAATCATTCCGGAAAAAGACCTTTGGAATACATTATGTGATGTTTATAAATTCATATGCTGCTTCTAAGGCAAGTTTGCCTTTTGACATTTTACTTAAGCTATTATTAAATTAGTTTGCATTTCCTGAGCACACACTGCCTGGGAGTGCACCAAGCACTTGGGGGAAGCTGACCTGGGATGAAAAATTTGTGGCCGACAAATCCACAAAGTGGATAATCTGCATTCAGATAATCAAGGGCAGACTGTACTGAATTACCAGATGGTAGCGTAAAGTAGCCTTATTACAACCCTCAAGTGTCATCGTTCATAAATAGTCAAAGCTCCATTAGTGATAATAGCTTAAGGCTTACTGACAGTCAAAATTTAAAGCAACCTCTAACACAAAAAAATAGATACCCTTTAAAAATATAGCATGCTGGGTTAAAAGTTAGGGTAGCCATCAGTATTTCAGGTTCTGGGATTTCTAAATCACAAGTTAGAGAAGAATCATCGGGCAGGTCCTCCTCATTCAAAGTCTTGTCAGAAATCACTAGCTGATGGTTTTTAGAAGATCACGAGAATGGCTTTTTTTGTGCCAACTTTTTTAGAACTCAAAAGATGTGTGATTTCATCAGTGTCTTACTGTCTTCCCAAGGAAGATCATAGTCAAACCCAGTGGGATTTAGTGCTTGGTCTTTATGAGTTGCTATAACAAAAACAAAACAAAAACAAAAAAAACCATTACCTGGCAGTTAAGCTCCTGATGGCAAGCCTCACCACATTTAACATTTTAGGATGGGCCTCAGAAAACACAGACTCAGTATCTCAGGGGGAAAAAATACTCACCACACACTTTAAACTTAATCTGTATTATTAACTCCCTATTATTTTCTTAAGTCTGGACAATCAACAAAACAATACATTAAGCCCTGATTTGTAGCATCTGATGATTTCTGAGGTCAAATTGCTTACATGGAAAATTTTACAAATCAGTTCTTGAAAGCTGATTTCACTTGGTGCCTCTCTACTCCTAGCCAGAACTCAAAACCCTTTCCAACTAGAGTTAATGTTCTGTTCAAGAACCTAGATCCTACTCCTTACAAACATAAGATATTGTCATAGTAGGACTTTAGAGGATGACAGTGTTTTATGTCTGCTTGGTAATCAGAATTTCAGCAAAGTAGTGTACAAATAAATTTGTGTCATTTGCCCATGGTACCTTGATAGTTTATATGCATTATAAAAAATTTCAATCAGATTTGAATCAAGGTTGCTGCATCATCAATTCTAAACTCTTTTCACATGAACAATATGGATTGCCTTTGGGAAATTAATCACTCATTATTTTTAATAACCGCACTCTTCTTCCTGAAACAAAATTCTATCAGTCATCTTCCAGGGATGCTTTATGGCTACAAATCATGAACAGTTCCTGAAGAATTGAAGTTGCAAGTTGCCTAAAGGGCCTTTGAGAGTTGTATAATGGGTGTGAGTAGGCTACAAGATATTACCATGGAAGAATTATAATGAAAAAAGAGTACAGGAGATCATCAAGGAGATGTATAACTATAAAAAAGGACTGGTCATGTTAATGAGAGTGAGGGATGACTTTTGGACAGCCCATGTGCCATACTGATGTTTGCATAATTTCAGGAGAGATGGGAGAAAACTTCTAACACAATGACTATATCGCTTATGGAAGATTTATTGAAATTCGAGAATAAGAGTCACAGCATAAGAAGTCATGAATAGTTTGTCATCTGCTCATATCACTGAGGTCACAAATCCCTTCAAGTATCATGCTAATATTGTGGAAAAGATGGGCATACATGGGTTAGGTGATAGTACAATTAATTGCTTTTGGAATGGGTGAATGGCAAAACTTTGGGATAATCAATGATTAAATGTCAACTGATTGAATGAGTAACCTAGCTGTCTGTGCTTGGCAGGGGAGTCAAGCTGAGAAAGATAGTTGACACACTGGTACATTGCATCTGCAACAATCTTGATAGACTAAAGCATTGAGCCAAATAAAGTTCTGTGGAGATAAATGTAAAGTTTCACTCGAGTTCAAAGAGTCAATTTTATAAATATAATATAGGAGAAGGATGGTTAGACATAGAAGATCTATAGGTGTTAGTGGACTAAAAACCCAACATGAGTCAACAAGATGATAAGGTACCAAAAAATATAAAGCAATCTTTGGGCTTCATTAAGAGAATCATAGTTTGCGGGGTAAGAAGATGAATGTCTTGCTGTACTTCACTCTGTTCAGATGAAAGTATTGAGTCACATTCTGGGCATCATAATTCAGTAGCACCGTTTATAAAATGGAGAATGTTCGGGGAAGGGCAAACAATCATGAGTGATTGAAGGAGCTAGACATACTTATCCTGGAGCAGATAAATCCCAGAGGAACCATGGCAACTGCTGTCAAGTATACGATGAGATATTACATGGATGAGGACTTACACTTGTTGATCCCTCTTGACAGTTTTGTTCCAACTTTCATTTGACTTACTCTGTATTAATCTTCTTAATACATTTCTATATTCTAGCCAAACTGAAATATTAGCTGAATGCTGGGGATTCAAAGACACAAATCAAACATTCCCTGCCCACACAGAGCTTAAAATCTGCAACAAGGAGCAAGAGGTTGCCAAGGCAGGACACAATATGTTCACAGATATGTGAATACAAGATCATTTCAGAAGGTTGCACAGCAAAGAGGGGTGGTGGGATGTCATGTAAGTTTTTGGAAAGGCTTTGTATATGAGGTGACACCTGTGCTGAACCTTTGAGGAGGCCAGGGTATAGGAGAGGAGGAGAGAAGAAGGGAGATCATTCAAGTAGAGGACTTGGCTACTGTGAAGCATGGAGATGGAAAATCAGTGTTGACTTTTGGCAACAATGAATTGACAAGATAGGATGAAATGTAGAGTGAGTGAGGGGGAATAATATGAAAGAGGACTGGAAATGAAGGTGGGAACATGATTATGGAGAGCTTCAAATGCCAGGCTCGTGAACTTGGTTGTTATTCTAGAAGTAGTAGAAACCACTCAATACTTTTGAACAAGGAAGTGACAACATCAGATCTGTGTCTTAGGGGGATTCATTTGGTAGCTATGGAGAGGATAGGTTAGAGAAGAGAAATATTAGAAAGAGGCAGACAAATCTGAAGGGTGCTGATATAGCCTGAAATAGGGTTCTTGATTATGTGAGTGGTATACCAAACAGAGACAGGAAGTTTGGACAAATGATTTTGTTGGGAGTGGGAGGGAAAAAGATAAGTTCTTCTTTGGCAGTTGACCTATGGGTTCCAGAAGATAGCAGCTGATAAGGGAAACAGCCCTTCCTTGATGTTGTGTGGGCTTGTACGTAACATATAAAAGCAGAAAGAGTTAGAACATCCAGACTATTGTTTATTTACAGGGTTGCCTATTATACGCTGGTTGCAGAGTTGATTGAGAAAGAAAGAGAGAAAGTCAGATAAAACCTTTGTGAAATACCACAGCATGACTTTGAGAATATTTCCTTCCTTCCTTTTTTCCTTGCTGTATAGTTTTTTCTTTCTTCCTTCCTTCCTTTCTTCCTTCCCACCTTCCCTCCTGGCAAGTCCTGATTTCCAGACTTTTACTATTAGTAGCCAGAGATCTCAGGAATAGAGAATACTAATAGTTTGAGCTTATATTGGTTCTGTGTTCAAATTCAAAAATAAGTAAGGTGGAACATTGGGTAGAGTGCCAGATCTGAAGTCAAGAAGACTCATATTCTTTAGTTCAAATCTAGCCTCAGACACTTACTAGCTGTATGACTTCTGAGCAAGTCACTTAATCCTGTTTGCCTCAGTTTCCTCATCTGTAAAATCAACTAGAGAAGGGAATGGCAAACCACTCCAATGTCTTTGTTGAGAAAATCCCAAAATGGGTTCTTGAAGAGTCCACTACTACTGAAAATGACTGAACAGCAAATGTCCAAAGTCAGTCATAGTTACTTCCATGACAGAAGTCTTGGAACCTACAATTCAGAGGTCGTGGGAATTTGATATCGTAGTTAAAGCACAAATGCTCCTTTTACAGTACTGTATCTATAAGTGATCATTTAGTTTAGAGCACTGAGAGAAAAAGAATTAACTACCCACCACATATGTTCATGAAGGAGGGACCACATACAAATAGGTGAAAATGTGCTACAAAAACCAGGAAAAAGCTTTTTTACATGAGGATGTCTAATATATAGTTCCCAGTGCCTTTCATGCATTGTATCTTAGTGTTTGCAAAAACAGTTCTGTGAAGTTGGTGAAGGAGAAAATTATTACCTCCTTTTTACAGAGGAAAGGAAGTAACTTGCACAAGAACACACAGCTGGTTTATCACTAGAGAAACTCAACTAATTTGAGTGAGAGAACCAGTGTTAAAATTCTGACTCTATTTCTTACTAACTTTGTGCTATTGGTAAAATTGCATGACCTCTCTGAACCTGGATTTCCTCATTTGTAAAATGATGGGGTTGCACTAGATATGGGGTTCTGGACATTTTTTTTTTCTTATTTTTTTTAAGTCTTGGACCCTTTCGTCACTTTGGTGAAAACTCTGGATCCCTTCTTGGAATAAGTTTATTTTGGTTTTGTCATTCATAATTGAAAGAAATGCTGGTTTTCAGTTAGAGCATCATGAAAATAAAGATGTATTTTCCCACATAAGCTTATAGACCCCCCCCGAAATCTATTCAAGGACGTCCTGGGGCACCCACAGACCTCAAATTGAAAACCCCATGGCTTAGATCATCTGCAGAGTTCTATCCACCTTGAAAATTCCATCCTATGAGTCTTTCAATCAAGTGTTCATGTTTTTGCAAATTAAAATTAAGAGATAATCCATTACAGGAAAAATTGCTTTATAAAGCATAATAGGAAAATGCAAATTGATTTCATTACAATTACAAAGCATTAATTCCTAAGTATCAAAAATTGTATATTTAGTAGACCTGGAAGAAACTTTAGTGATTATCCAGGTCAGTCCTCTTATTTTATTCCCTAAATGAAATACTTTTATAAATGGAAAAATATTTGTATTGTTATCTTTCATTTTTATATCATCTCCATTTTTCCAGTATGGACCTTCCCTTTCACCTTCCCAGTGATTTGTCCCTCCTTACAAAGAATCAAAATACAAGGCCCAGGGGTGCGGGGAGAAGAGGGTTGAGGAACTTTTCAGCAAAACCAGTCAATATATTCACCATGCCTGAAATATATGCAGTATTTCACATTCATAGTTCCCCACTTCTACAACAGAATGAAGTAAAGGACATTTTCTCAGGTCCTCTCTGAGGCCATATGTGGTCATGGTAATTATACAGCCTCCTGGTTACTTTTTTAACTTTCTCTATCTAAAGTGCTACCATCATCATGTCTGTTGCTTTCTTGATTCTGTCTTTGTCCATCTGTATCCTTTCACGTAAATCTTCACATGTTTCTCAGTAATATTCTATTACATTCATGTACCATAATTTGTTTAGCCATTACCCAATTTATGGGCATGTTTTGATTTCAGTTCTCCAATTCCATAAAAAAGCACTGGTAAGAATAGTTTGGTATTTAGTGTATACACATCACCTTCATTTTGCAAATGATAAAACAAGATTCCAGGAAATCGATAATAATTTATATTTCTATATTGCTTTAAAGTTTGCACAGTGCTTTCCCGTGACAGTCCTGCAAGATAGGGGACACCCCATTTTACAATTGAGGAAAGTCAGGCCTGAGAGGCAATATATCAAGGTGGAAAGAGAATCACCTTAGGAAATAGGAAGTCCTGGATGAAAGTCCTGCCTCTGAAAAATACCCTCTGTATGATCATAGGCAAGTGACTTAAATTCTCACACCCTTGACAACGCTCTCAGACTACAGGGTACAGACATATTGCTGCTCTCTATCTCTTGAGGGGGTTCCCATGTCTGGAGTTCCATCCCCTTCAAAAAGTACAGGTTTGGACCAAAAATGAACAAAAATCAGACTCAAGCCCAGCCAGAAATGATTTATTCAGAGTAACCCAAGTACAGGAAACAGAACTTGAACTCATCTTCTGTGTACATTGCTTTTCCCATTATGGCTTATTAAATGATTTACCCAAATGGCAGACAACACCCTCACTCATTCCAGGGAGAAAGTCAAGATTAGAATAGTCAGCGTCCTCTCCTTTACCCTACGTTAATAAAGCTTCCCAGAATACCCTAAGTGTATATGAATATAAAAATGATTCTTGTTTTTAGTTCCCTTTTTTCCATTCTAATAAGTATCCTATTGAATGATAGCTGCTAACGTGAACAAAAAGCTGTTCCTTCGCTATTCCTTACCCGACCCCACCACTTTCTCTTTGGCGTTCCTGTCATCAGCAAAAGAACAATGTTTATAGTTATATAGATCTAATCATTTCTGAAAAAATTTTAATATCAGAAATTGTTCCAGCCTTTATTAAAGAAGAGAACACTCTTTGGAAGCATTCAATGTTTTTGGTGATGTCAAAACAAATGAAGAAAGTTGACCTAGCTAGCCTTGTGAACTGCTCTTTAAATTTCATTTACAGCAACTTCTCTCTCTGGCTAATTTAGTTTCTCTTTACTGTAGTGAACTTGGTGTCTTGGTCAAAGACTGCAAATGTGTCCTCTTGAAGGAAAGTGAACTCAGTAAGTTATTTGAGCTTTCTTTCCTTATTACCCACAATAGACCAAGATATTTTCCCATGCCATGTAACTCTATTGAGATTCTCAGCAAGAATATTAGTGATTTTATTTTCCACTTTAATGGACCACTGGTTTCACTCTGTTTAATACTGTCAAGGACATGGGTCAATTTTTTTATTAGTTTTGATTTCATTACAAAGGTCATTCCATAAAAAGAAGCTGGGAGAGGGAGAGACAACAAGTCAAGTCTGAGACCCTGTCTGCAGTTTCAAAGTAACTTCAGTAGTAAAGTCAAGGAAATGGAAAATGTTGCTGTTTCTTTTACCTTGAATTATATGAAAATATCTGAAAATTTAAAACGATGGTGACTATTATACATAATCTCTTGACATCATATATATTTACCAATTTACCTTGACTCTATTGGGGCAATCTCTAAGAACCCTTCTGGATATAAAGTGTTTGGGTATACTCTGAGGACTTCCCACTTCTCTGGGTCACTGTGCCTGCCTCAATGAGCTGGAACACTCCCTCAAGGAGAGTCACTAACAAATACTCAGGCTCACAAAGTTTAAAAGTTGTTTTTATAAATTAGCAAAAATAAAAAAAGATTTGGGCCCCATAGTCACCAACTCTTCCTGAGATCTCTAGTCTTTAGGATTTCTATTCCTGCTTGGACAGGACTCCAGTTAGATCTCATTACTCTACATTAGTGTGTGGTTTCTGTGCACACTAGTCATTGCTTGTTTGAAGAATTTTTTGTCTCCTAATGTTTCTTAGTGGGCCTTCTAAGTTGCCATCCTTCAGTGGTATCAAACTCAAATTGGCAGGGAGGAAGAAAGAGGCTAAATTATATATTAAGGATCCAGATGGACTGCACATTGACTTAGAAAACTGTACATATCAACATTGTCTATATTCAATTGTATTTCATTTTCCCAATTTCATTTTAATCTAGTAAGGGCTACAGTATAGAGAGTATTGCTGCTTCAATGCTGTGGGAGTTGGAGAGGGTGGGGAATGGGGGGAGGTGGATATTTGACACCTCCACTATACTTCATCGGTATTACCCATTGCTACCACTTTCCCACATTTCTACTGTAAACTCTTCTCAGAGCTAGGTTGTGCAGTGGATAAAGCATTGGGCCTAATATTCTCTTCCTCCAGTTTTGCCTCCTCCATCATTTAAAATCCTTTGCTTAACTCATGGTTCCCTGACAACATTCCCCCACCAACTGTCCCAACTGAAAGCATTTTCTCCTTCCTGAAATTTTCCTGGAATATTCTTGAATCTCTTTATTTTGTCCCTTTGACCATCTCCCATTCAATCTTATATTTATTTACATAGATCCCTCTGCCCCCACCCCTACCCAAAGTAAAAATAAGCTCCTTGAGGGCAGGGACTGTGCAATTTTTCATCTTCCTTTTTCTTGGTGACTTTTGTCACTGACAAACTCTTCTTTAAAACCACATTTTCTTCAAATGGAAATTTCCAGGAGTTGTATAAATTCTCTTCCTTTAATGAAATAAAGGCCATTGTGAAAGAGCATCTCTAGTGCCTTTCACATAATAGATGCTTAGCAAATGTTTGTAGAATTGGTTTGAATTAGCACTCCTCCATTCCGCTCTTATTCAGAAAACAAAAAATATTCCAGGTGTTAGGATCCTTTCCAATCATCTTTGATGTATATATTCCCTCTGCTGTCAAAACAGAGGCTGCCACTTTCTCCAATGAGAATTCCACTATTCATCTGACAGAAGTAAAAACTTAATCTGTCAGCTGAGGACCAATTTACACTAAACAACTTCTCTTGTGAGTGGCGTGAGAATAAGATTCCAAAGGATTGAATAATGGGGTCAAGTGTTCAGCCTTCTCAGAAGAGGAGTTTCTTAAGTGTCAGGAACTAATTAAAGGGAAGCTCTTGAATTCCTTTGCACATCTCTCTAGAGAACCTCTTACAGGTTGACTTGAAATAACACAAAATAAATTTACTCTTGTATAAGGTCTATTTAAACTCCTTGCAAATAGGAATTGCTTCATTTTTATCTATTGTCCCAAAACTTGGCACAGTATCTAGCTTGTAGTAGTTTGTAATAAACTCCATTTAATATTATTTTGACAGCTAACCATCCCAAAAAACCTAGCCCTCTACTCATACTTCCTGGGTGTCATTCCTAATTGGGAATCTCATCTCACATGTAGAACGGTATACAATGTCTTTCTTACTACACAAAATATTAACCATCTTGTCCACTGATGTAATTTATCTCGAGCAAAGTAGCTTTGGTAGCAACAACAGTAGAAGAAATCTCTTTAATTCTAGCCACTCAGAGAGTCACCCCTCATGTTCTCTGCTCCATATAACAAGTAATATAATCCTGCCAAATCTTGTTGTTCAATTGGGTTGAGAAGCAACATGAAACAGTGGATAAGGGTACTCAATATTGAGTCAAGAAAAAAGACCTAAGTTCAGATACTACCTAAAACATTACTATATGAACCTGGGCACAAGCCAACCTCTCAGTGTCTCAGTTTCCTCACTGTAAAATGAGGAGGTTGAACTCCCTGATCTTTAAGGCCCTTTCCATCTAAATCTATCATATTATGATTCTATAAATTGAATTTAACTGAAATTTGACCTCAGTGTAAACAAAAGTATGACAGGGAAGCCAGCAAAAGCTGATTCTATCTTAAGCTATGTCAATAGTAATATAATGTAAAAAAATGAGAGAAGAGATAACCATCATATCATGGTCAAACTAGATCTAGAATATTAACATGGAATTACAAGTTCTGTACTTTAGCAAAAATATTGGCATGTTCAAAGAGTGCAACCAATATGATGAGGAAACTTAATTAAAGTAATCAGAGGTGTTAAAGTAGAAAGGTTCAGTTCATTTGAAGAATAACTATACTTCTTTTTCTTGGCCCTATAGGCCACAACTAATATGAGTGGGTGGAAGCTGTGGAGAGGTAGATTTCAGCACAATATAAAGAAAAACTTCCAAAGATCAAAGTTTTCTAAAAGAAGAATGAGCTGCTAAAGGAAGGAGAGATAGAGAGTTCTCTGTCAATCGAGATATTCAAGAGGAGAGTGTGTACTGTGCTGGTATATTGTAGAGTGAGCTGATGCTGCAGGTAGAAGTTGGACTCCGTGAACCATTGAGATTCATTTCAATTCTAAAATTTAATGCGTTCTGCCTATACAGTTGCAACTGGATGAGTTAAAAGGGTGGTCTATCCCTTTTTTAAAAAGAGAAAATCCTTTATTATAGACTCATTAGTGCTCTGCTGGACATCATTTCAAAACATCAGGCTAGCTTTCTTCTCAGTAAGTTGTAGGATTAGGTTTACCAAGCAAGATGTTATATGAAGGGCAAGCTAAACTTTATAACAATTTCACTATTGATCACAGTTATACCCTGATCCATCTCACTGAGAAACTGTCAAGAACAACTCAAAGCTATTTTCATTGTTCATTGACCTAACAACCTTTGATTCAATAGACAGGAACTGTATGTGGACCAGAGCTTATGACCTTGATTTAGACCGTTAATGCTTTTTCTGAGCCTGAATCAAACCACCTTAAACAAAAACAGGAGTAAGCGAGAAGTCTCATGATAGGACCAAGCTCTGCTTTAAATGGTACCTTTCACTTTCCAGTCATTTTATGAACAACTTGTTACAATTATTAGACTATAAGGATTCAGTGTGTGTACCCGTGCAAAGGAAAGATGAAGAAAAGTATCTTCCACTGTGCTGATGATCCTTCTTAATGAGGAGAAGCAGCCTGGAACACTAGAATTAAAAATAGAATCCCAGCTTTAATGCTTACTGCCTATGGGACCCTAGGCAAGTCATTTAAACTTTTTGAGCTTCATTGTCTTCCTCTTTAAAATGGCTCGTGTACACAGAATTTGTGGGAAAAGTGCTATATAGAGTGGCTTACTGCATTACTATAGTAGAGAGATTTTAAGAAGTTTCTGAGTTTACTAGTTAAACTATTGCCAGTAGAGGCAGCTTTCAATTTACTATATCCAAACCCAAGCAGATGTATTTGATAGGCAGACTCTAGTATTTAAATGGGATAACAATTACACCACTGATTTAATTGGCATAGAGAAACTCATAGGTGAAGAGACTCCCTCTCCCAATGGAGGAGAGTCTCAATATACTTTCCCTACAACTTATTTTCTTAATTGCATTATGCAGAGAGAGGTTATATGACTTGCCCAGTGTCGTATAGGTAGTATGTATTCAAGGCAATATTTGGACCTAGAGCTTCCTGACTTTAAGACCAGTCATGTACCTGTTAATCTGTACTGCTGCCGGTATTTGAACACTCAACTCTAAACATTCTCATTCAGCTAGCAGAATTCACTTATTTAGATATTATTTATATTTATATTATTATTAATTATTTAGATATATACATAGCTAACTCATCCTGGTAAGGTCAATAGAATATCATTCTTAAGAATAATATACTATTGGAGCCATATTTAAGTTTGTTTTGTTGTTTTAATGGAGGAGATAGCTTCTAACACTTGCCCTAAATATGTTTTAGACTCCAGTTTTCTATTCCATGTTATCTAGCACAGTAAGTCAACAAAAATTGTTTCTCTATTTACTATGAGCTGCAGTGTGACTTTTAACCTACCTCCAGTATGAGAGTTATATTCCATACCCATTCTGGAAGATCATGTCTACTTCATTCAGAAGTTTTCAGCCCATGTTGAAGTGGGTTGACCTTTTTTGTCAAGAATACAAGCTTAGTTATTAAAATTCTACAGCAGTTTTCAGTTTATATTCCTTTCCATTCAATATCTAAATTATTGATTTTGACAAAAACAACAGAATATCTTCCTCAATTACCATTTTGTTCTCCAGAAGCATGGTTTAGTGAAAAGAGCACCCAATTTGGAATCAGAAGGCCAAGATTCAAAACCTGGTTCTCTAAAACCTACCACATGACCTTGAGCAAGGTTGGGCAAATCACGACCTTTGTTTCCTTATCTAATAAACGAGGAGAGTGCACTGCATTATTTTTAAGGTGCCTTCTAGCCTTAAATCCAATGAGTCCTAGGTGTCTCTAGCCCTCATACCTATTTTTTCATCCTTTTCTCTAAGATGAGTTGCCTCCATTTTCCCTAAAGTTGGTGAGGTCCCATATCTTCCTGAAGCCTGAGATCTCATTCCCATATTTTTCCTCCCCATTGGCAAGTCCATTCTCTTACTCTTTGGAAGCTACTTTCTCTTCTATACATCCCAAACTGTGACTTTGCTTCTCTCGTTCTTTTTACTGCCCACTTCATTCAAAAAACAGCCTAGAATTCCAGTTTCATTTATTCACAGGTTCTTTTTGATTTTATCCCTGGTAATCTGTCTTCCAAAGGACATAGAATCATAGATTTAGAATTGAGAGGGATCTTAAAGGTCATTTAATTCAGCTCCCTCATTTTATGAAAAAAGAAACTGAGATCTTGATAGTTTAAATGACTTCATTCAGATAGTTTGTAGCTAGGTTGGGATTCAAAACAAGTCCTCTGACTTCAACTACATTACTTCTTTTATGGCATCCCTCTCCCTCTCTGTTTCTTTTATCATCATTGAGAATCATAATTTTTCAAGAACCTACTACATGTTCAATGACCTTCTTTCTGGAGAGCCATTACTAACTACTGACATCATTTTTTTTGCCAAAATAGCTGTTGTTTTCTAAGTTAGCTCATTCATGTTATCCTTTCTTTCTTAGACATTCAACACTGTTGATGGTGCTACCCTTTTTTGAAATCCTCTTCTCCTTTAGTATCTATCACACTAAACAATATAGATGGCCTGGCCAATCCAGTCCCTTCTGCAATTAGCATTCCCAAAAGAGCTTTCTATTTTGCCTCAGGGAACACATCTTGCAAGAATCAAATTCTCTCTCCTGTCACACATTCCCATATCTGTACCTTTAACTTTCCTTTCTGGTACATGCAGTCTTGCATTTCCAGCTATCATCAGGTTATTTCCAACCTGTGTGAAACAACTTATTTCCCCTCCTAAGTCAACTCCCTCTTCCAATTTCCTATTGTCTGTCAAAAACAGAACATTCCCCCTAGACACCCAACTCAAAAACCTTTGCCCCCCTTCTTTTCCCAAATCAGTGTTGTAATTCCATCCAGTCTTCCTTTGTAATGTCTTCCATATTTAGTGCAGATTCACCTCCTCTCTATTATTTTTCCTTTCTTATTGTCACTACCCTAAACCAAACCATCCAATCATCTAGCCTATGCACTTCCAATAGATTAATCTTCCTGAAATCTTCCTTTCATTCTTTTTCCTTCTAAAGTCATTACTAGCTTTCTGTTGCCTACAAAATCAAGTCTAGACTGGTTATCAAGGCACTTTAGGCCCTCTGCAATCTAACTTTCCTGTCTATCTAATATGATCATTTCCTCCCACTCAATGCAATCCCCTGCTCCAATAAACTTACCTCCTTTCTCTTCCCCTTCCCAACTCCCTTTAAGCTTGCCATGCTGATTCTCCTGCTACTAATATCTCTGACTCCCTACCTTTCCATCCCAACTAAAATCTCACCTTCAAGAAGCCTTCCCTAACCCCTTTTCAATTCAGTGCCTTCCATCTGCTAATTATTTCCTATTTATTTGGTGTCTAGCTTGTTTTGTATATATGAAATTATCAAGATTGGTTCTGCATCATTTTATATTGATCCTATTTGCAATTGATTTTTCCCTGTAACTACACAAGTCATGGTTCTTTGTCTCTGAACTTAGTACATGGATTCAACTGGCCTAGAATGGGTTAAGTTTAGAAATCCTGTTCTCTTCATAATTACTATTCTATTCTTGTGTCAAGAAACTCTGCTTACTTGGAGGATGTGACTTGTCATAAGGGAGTCTGCTCTAGTATCTTTACACCACCAAGCCATTCTTCAGGGATATCTGATTTGTATCCAAAAGATGCAGTCTGTTATCTTTTAACCATGCAGCTGGATTCAAACAATGGAAGCTTCTTTTTCATAGGAGGAAGAAGATGGTTATTGCTAGCTCCTTATTGGTTGTTGTCCTTCATCTTCGAAGAAGACCAAAATGACATCATCATTGTAAAGTGAAATTTCAGTGTGTCTGACTGTGGCTGATCAGACCAATATGAGATCCGAATGCTCTACCACAGGTTGGGCACAGATAGTCTGTATGAATGTGTGGGGAGAATTTGCGCATTCTGAGTTTACTTTGCGCTATCTCAATTCTGGTTTGCTCAAAGACCATAGCACCTTTTCTTATGTGGGCACACCATGCTGAGCGGTCCTGTGCCAGTGTCTCTCATATTGTACAGTCAAATCCAAAGTTCTTGAGAGAAACTTTGAAAGTGTCCTTGTATAGTTTCTTCTGGCCACCATGTGATCACCTGGCCCATGCAAGTTCTCCATAAAATAGTCTTTTTGGAAAGTATACATTTTGCATTCAAACAACCAGCCCATTGGAGTTCCACTCTCTGAAGCATAGTCTGAATACTTAGCAATTCAGCTCGAGCACGGACTTCAGGACTTATCCTGCCAAGTGATCCTCATAATCTTCCTAAGACAGTTCAAATGGAAACAATTCAGTTTCCTGGCATGGCACTGGTAGACTGTTCATGTTTCACAAGTATATAACAATGAGGTCAGCACAACAGCTCCGTAGACCTTCAGTTTGGTGGTCAGTCTAATACCTCTTCTCTCTCAAACCTTTCTCTGGAGCCTCCCAAACACTGAGCTAGCTCTGACTATACATGCATCAACCTCATTGTCAATGGGTACATCCCTGGAAAGTACACTACCAAAGTAAGTGAACTTATCCACAGCATTCAAAACTTCCCTATTTGTTGTAACCAATGGTTCCATGTATGGATGGTGTGGTTGTGGCTGATGGAGCACCTGTGTTTTTTTGGTGCTAATTATTAGGCCAAAATTAGCACAAGGCAGCAGAGAATTGATCCATACTTTGTTGCACCTCAGCTTCAGAGACTGTATTGAGTACACAATCATCTGCAAACAGAAAATCATGCACCAGCACTCCCTCTACTTTGGTCATGGCTTGTAACCTTTTCAAATTGAAGAACTTACCATCAGTATGGTAGTTGACTTTGATGCCATGTTCATCCTCATTGAAAGCATTTGTCAACATGGCTGAAAACATCATGCTAAAAACATGGGAGCAAGCACACAGCCCTGCTTCACTCCATTGGTACCTGGGAAGGCATGAGAGCATTGTCCATTATCTAGACATCCGGACAAACATGCCATCACAAAACTGATGTACAATATTGATGAACTTCTGCAGGCAACCAAATTTTGACACAATTTTCCATAAACCCTCACAACTAACAGTGTCAAAGGCCTTGGTCAGATCTACACATTTCCAGTTAATCATATTTTTGCCCATGCCACATCTATGTAACCAGTCGTGTTTTTCTCAGTTCCATGATGTCACCTACACTGTTCTGATCTTTGTTCTGTATTTCCCAAAATCTATAATCGTGCCCCTTTCATTCGGGGTCTTAGCTTACTGGAGAAGCTGAGTTCTAATTGATTAGTAAATTAGTGCTTTACAAATAAATTGATCATACTTTAAACTTTGTGCCTCAATTCATTTTATTTAACTGCTAACATATTTGTTTGCATTTTCTCTTCCATATTAGATTATAAGCTCCTTGAGAGCAGGGACTATCTTTGGCCTCCTTTTGTTTCCCTATCTCTTAGCACAGGACCTGGCACATAGGCAGGTAATAAATGTATACTGAATAATTGATTTAAATATTTACTGATGCATTTCCCTAGCTTGTAATGCCCTTCCCTAAACCTCGATGTCTATTCACAATTTTTCTCCACCTTCCTTGTAAATTTGCCTTTGTGAAACTTCTAACCACTACTACCTGACTCCTTCAGATGCCTGTCCAAATCTATCAGTCCTATAGGACCCAGTAAGCTGTTGCCTCTCTTGACAGGTTGTGGTGGTGCATGCCTGTAGTCCATCCAACTGGGGAGGCGGAGGCTGGCAAATCACTTGAATGTGAAAGTTGTAAGCTACATTGGGATAAATCCAGTTGGTGTCTCCACTAAGTCTGGCACCAACATGATGTGCCTCCAGGAGGAGGGGCCACTAGGCTTCATAAGGAGAGGCAAATTGACCCATATTAAAAACATAACAGGTAAACGATCCGATTTAAGCTGATCGGAGATGCAGTTGGACCTGTGAGTGGTCACAATCCTTCCAGCCTGGGTAAGATATGAAGACCTAGTTTGGAAAAATAAAAAACAAAAAAATCTTACTGGTCTTGTTAAGCTGTCCCCAAGGACTACAGGTTTCCAGGGATGGTTTCTTTCTTTGAAATTCTCTGGTGCTTATGTTTACCTCAGATTTTTCTGTCAGACCATATGTTGTTTTCTAACTTGAATATCTTGTCTTCACAACAAGACTATAAGAGGATGGGACTAGGTCTCATGAATGATTTATACTGACTAAAGGCCTGAGTACACTGCCTGATCCCAAGCTGACTCTAAGGACTAACTATATTAGATGAAGCTGGGACCTTGGGGGAGATGGAAGTTAAGAAGAAGGCTTGAAAAGGGCTGACTTGAAAGGGGATGGCAGGTACGCAAAACAGACATACTCCATAATTTTGCTTAGGACTGGCCCTGAGGGAGTCAGCTAGAAGTAGTTAAAAGTATCACAAAGGCAAATTTACATGCAAGATGGGGAAAAAATGCTTAACTGTTAAAGTTTATGTTGAAAAGTAGATTGGACTGCCATAGGAAGCATTAGGTTCTCTTTCACTGATAGCGTTAACATGCAATCTGGATGCTCCCTTGTTGGAGATGTTCATTCATTCATTCAGCCATCTTTGACAAAGTACCTATTATATGCCAGGTAAGATTACAGAGGGTGGTTTTACTGAGTTACACTTTGGATTGGGTGTCCTCCTTGGTCTCTTCCACATCTGAATGTTGCACTTCTTTATTCATAAGCAAATGCTTTTAGGAAAGTTCATGTATTAAGCAAGATTCATAGTCCCATTTTAGTGTAAATTGATTTAATCCAGCCAAATTGCTTCCTTAGGACTGATTGAGAGTATCTCACTAAGGAAATGGGGATTTTAATAGGAAGTACAGAGGAGAAGGAAAGCAGACTAAGGTGGTGTCATTGTCAACAGAACATGAAAGGTTCAGCCCAGAAGTCCTAATAAATACAAATAATTCCTAAGAAGTAGTCAAATAATGTCAATTCATACTTCATATTTCCATTGGGCTGGAACTATTTACCATATTTTACATAATCACAACTTCAAGTATTGTAAGTTACAATACATACAACCACTACCCAAGAATCGCTTGACATACTCTTTGGGACCTGGTCAGGTTAGTGCTATTTTTAGCCCCATATTACAACTGAGGAAACTGAGGCTAATTAAGGGTTAGTAATTTGCCTAGGGTCACACAGTTACTAAATGTCTGATTTGAACTCAGGTCTTGATAACTTCAGACCCAGTATTCTATCTACCATAGTATTAACATTTGGGCCTTCAGTAAAGAGTCTGCCAGGGGCTGTGTATGAGATTAAAGAAGAAGAAATAAACTTTACTTACTTCACAGTTTTTCTAGAAATGATCTTACATAAGGTTATGATCTTCTGAGGCCATAGTAATGCCCATTTATTCATAAGGAGATCCAAGTCCTCCCTACTTGAGTTGAAAGCTAGTATATTTTGGATGAAGTCCTGCTTTATTACAATGCCCTCAAGGTTTCCTATATCTACAATAGGTAGACCCTGCTTATATACATACCACCAAGGCATGCTATCTTTGTCATTTCTCCTGGGCAGGGTACAAAAACATCTGTTATAATCACCACACTCTCTTTTATTCAAATTTTTGAAGACAGACAAATCTACTTTTATTTTACTCACGTTTTCTCATCACATTTTTCAGGATTGGCCTCCAGAGGGCAACACAAGCTTAGCTTAGAAATTGATCCACTCACAACTGCCCATCAAGTGCCAAGCTCTGACCATCAGCAATTGGGACATCCTGTTACAGTTCTTCCTCCTAAGCAGTAATGCTGCAATGACCTTCCAAACCTTTGAATTGCATGGGAGGATACACTCTTTCTTTCCTCCTTAGAGAAAATATGCTTAAGTGAGATTGGAAACCGTCTTCAGTCACCTACTGTTTCCCATGCAAATATTCTTCGTATTGAACTGCAGAAATAGCTTTTTAAGAATTATTACTGTATCTCTGAAGGTGATTTTAGTACAATGCAGGTAGATATATAAAAACCATAATGCATCACATATTAGGTTCAAGTTTCCACACCAAATGAAATCGCAGTAGAGGGACCTTGTCTCCTTTTCTGAGAGGTCATTTATTGTCTGACTAGCATGGTGTTATGTTAAGAGAACAGCTGTCATGAGTGGAGACTTCACATATGACAAAATGTTCTGAGATATATACTAAAGTCTTAGGGTACAGCTAAGGCAAGCCTCAGAGGAAAATGGAACTCTGAAAACATACATAAAAAAACACAGAAAAAACAAATTATTAGCTTAGTATATAACTTTTAGGTATTCAAAATTCAACAAATAAACCTGCACAGAATACAAAATGTTAAAAACGGGGAGAATTTTAAAAGATATAATTAGATAGTAAAGCAAAAATAAATAATAAAATTAAAAGCTGATTATTTTAACAAAATTACGAAACCTTTAACAAACCTAGTTTATTTAAGACAGAGGGAGACAAAATGTCTTATGAAAATTTATTCTTTCTTCTGAGAGCTTAAATCCTGTCCTATTCAGAGCAATTATTAAACACCTACTGTATGCAAAAGATCAAACAGTTGCCAAAGGCATCACTGTGCATCACCAGTTGTCCCCATCTTGTGTTCTCCCCTTAAGTTAAGAGCTAATTTCCAGAGGAGAAACGTATAAGTAGTAGATGCAAAAATTCAGGACACAGATACTAGAGCTGACTTTAATTCAGGATTCTAGGCACACTTTAGGAGGGCTGTGGAACAGCTGTGCTTGTGTATCATTTTAGGGGTGAAAGAAACTAGAAGGTCTTTCGTTTGCTTATTTATTATTAGTACAAGTCCTTGAGCCGGAGCATCTTGATGTGTTTTTCCTGTAGTGCGTTAGAAGTTGTATGCTGTCGTGATGATTTTTTAATTCAGTGAAATGATGCAGTATCTGATTTTCCACCATACCTAAGAACTCCACTGTCTGATACTTGAAAAAAAAAAAAAAGCTCTAATCCATCAAACCCATTTGATCTGAAACAGAATAGCTGTATTAATGAATATAACAGTGAGTATTTCAAAGTTTTCTCATTCTCCTTCTAAGGCAATTTCACTCACTAATAAATTATGCGCTCCAGGGCTAGAAGCTGCCTCTTTCCCTGCATTGCTAGAAAAACACATTTGCTTCACTGTATTTTTTCTTGCAGCTCGATGTGAAAGTATCTGAAATACAATTTCCAGGCTGGTAATCTAATCCAGTTTAGGGCTCGAGATGTCAGTCCTTTCTTTCCTTCTCCAGAATACATTTTCAAGTCTTATGTGCCTAAGGTTGGAGAGTTCATTTTTCCCTTTCAGGCACATTAAGTGAATAAATGACCTCTCAGAAAAGAAGATAAGGTCTCTCTATTTCTATTTCATTTGGTGTGGAAACTTAAACCGAATATGTGATACATCATAGTTTTTATATATCTACCTGCATTGTACTAAAATTACCTTCACAGATACAGTAGTAATTCTTAAAAAGCTATTTCTGCAGTTCAATAGGAAGAATATTTTCATGGGAAATGGTAGGTGACTGAAGACAGTTTCCAATCTTACCTAAGTATAGGGAGGAAAAAAGGAGTGTAACCACCCATGCAATCCAGAGGCTTGGAAGGTCACATGCAGCATTGCCACTTATGAGGAAGAATTCTTAACAGGATCTCCTAATTGCTGATGCCCAGAGCTTGGAATTGGATGGGCAGTGTGAGTGGATCAACTTCTAAGCTAGGCTTGTGTTGCCCTCTAGAGGCCAATAGCCAGGACCAATCCTGAAAGGTGTGATGGGAAAACTTACTTGAGCAAAACAAAAGCAGGTTTATCTGTCTTCAAAAATTTGAATAAAATAGAGTGTGGCGATTACAATAGATGTTGCTGTCCACTGCCCAGGAAAAAATGATAGAGGCAGTGTACCTTGGTGGTAAGTATATAAACAGAGTCTACCTATGTAGCCTATATAGGAGACCTTGCTGGGATTGGAATGAAGCAGGACTTCTTCCTGAAAATTCTAGCTTTCAACTCCTGAATAAATGGGTAGATCATGGAATCCTCATCATCATAACTGGCCTTTATATTATGTTTTAAGGCTTGGCAGCACTTTAAATGTTATAACATGATTTTGCCTTTGAAAGACAAATGAACTATTTCAGGTTACTGGGATGTTGTTTACCAAATTTCTACCCCATTAGTGGTCTGAAAGAATTGATTTTTATATACAGGTCTAATATAATGATTATGGTAGAAGTATGGGCATTGGGAGGACAGGAGGTAGGAGGAAAAAAATGAAAGAGACTTGGATACTGGAAAAGTACAGGAAATAGATACCAGCATAAAAAGAAAGAAGATCAAACTAACATTTTAAAAGGAAAGTTGAAGACAAGGAATAAAAAAAGACATTCGCTAAATAATGCCACTTCACTTGTACCTTTCTGAAATGTAAAGTTATGCATCTTTTGTCTTTTTCACCAGTGCTGTGTTAAAACTGAAAAGTAGGAAAACAAAGGGAACAGAGGTTGCGTGACCAAACTCCCCAAACACCTCCCTGTAGCCAGGTTTACTTTGATCAGTGAGGCAATCACCCCTTATGTACTATAAGACCATTTCCATATTCAAGGTCCTGTACTAGGTATCTTTGGGCTAAAAAGTCCCAATAAAAATCTTACCTTCTACAGAAGGCTTCCCCAGCCCCTCTTCATTCTAGTGCTTTCCTTCTGGTACTTATTTCCTATTTATCCTGTAAATAGCTTGCTTCATTTATATTTGTTTGCCTGTTGAGTCTCCAATTCAATTGCAAGCCCTCTGAGGGCAGGGACTGATTTCTTTTTCTTCTTTTTGTACCCTCACTGCGTAGCACAGAGCCTGGCATACAGTGAGTGCCTAATAAATGTTTACTGAATCATTATGTGAATCCATTTTTCTGTAACTGTAGAAATGAAATAGTTAGCTATGGGCAGTCATCAGAACCACCTGCTTCTGACATATTTTAACCCAGGCAAGCCAGAAATTCTAGAAATATAGCTGTGTAGTAAAGCAGCTGCTGTTTTCTCTGACAAAAATGTGAATGCTGAAAGTAACCTTGAATTTCTGAAATGACTAAAGTAACTATGTGTGTTTCAGTGTCTGGGAGAGGTTAGGGGGGCAGTAAAAGACCGAGGAAGAAAGATGAGGATGATTCACAGAACTGGGGCCCCCTTTGATGCGTCTGTTTTCATGAGTTCATTTATTTGGCCATTCTAATAAGTGTGTTACTTTGCATCTACTGTGAGACAGAGGATGTGCTAGGCACTGTAGTTTAATAGTATCTCAGTTAAAATGTACTTTGTGTATTTAATAGGAAACTTTTTCACCCTCCTGTCAAATTCTTTGCATTTTCCTGTCTTCTACCCAAGTAGTTATTATTCCTTCTTTCATGGTAGGCAGGAAACAAGCATTTATTAAATATTTACTATTGAGCAAATATTATGCTAAGCATTCCCTCCCCACAAATTTACATTCCAATTCTTACATTCTTGTGAGCTAACTTTTTTACACATATATACCTACACATACCTCTCATCCCCCAGAATTCCTACCTTTTACCTCAAATGGCCCACTCCATGCACTTAGAAGACTGGAAATCAGTCTACCCTCTCTCTTTTCAAGTTTGTTTCAGGAATAAGTTATGACTGAATTGTAGGATTTAGACATGAAATAATAGTATCTAAAGTTGTCCTAGAGCCCTGATATGAAGAGATCTCAGTTAATGTGATCAACCCAGAACTTTCTTAGAATTTATATAAATCTTCAATTCTAAAACTTAGGTTAGAGTTCTTACAGACTGGCTGTGATTTGGGATCAACCTTAAAGATACATTGCCAGAGTTGGATAAAATCAAAATTACTGAGAAAGGGGAACCCAAAGGAGAAAAGAATGTAATGTGCTTTGTCCGCCTCATCCTTGATTTCCATCTCTATCTCTGTCCCTCATTTTCTGATTTCTCACTCCCTTTGCCAGCCCATTTCTACAAGATGTAGGGAAAATGGACAAACAAACCATCTAGTACAATGGAAAAAATGTTGGAATCAAGAGGGATCTGGATTTGAATTCAGCTTCCAACAATCACTAATTGAATGCTATTAAACAAGGCATTCAACCTCTCTAAGCTTTACTTAAACTAGGATATAATATTTGCAATATATGATACATTATGATTTACAAGATGGCTTCCTAGCTACAACCCTAAACAGTCTCCTAGGATTGTTTGTAAAGGTTTTGCTGTTGTTCAGTCATTGCTATTGTTTCCAACTCTTCCTGACCCAAGTTGAGATTTTCTTGGCAAAGAAACTAAGGTAGTTTGCTATTTCCTTCTCCAGCTAATTTTGTGGATGAGGAAACAGAGGCAAACAGGATTAAGTTACTTGCCCAGGGTTACATAGTAAGTGTCTTGAGGTTGGATTTGAATTCAGGTCTTTCTGACTCCAGACCCAGCACTCTATCTACTGTGCAGTCTAGCTGCCAGGAAATGATTTCCAAACCTGAAATTGCTTGATTAATACAATTTGGTTACAAATTCCCATACCCTTTCCAAGAGAATTCACATTTCATGTTGAAAGTAATTCTGGGGTTATATGTGCTATAAGATGGTAGAAAAGCATCCCAATGGCTCCATGGGGATATGGAATTCCAGTGAAGAAATTCCCTCTACTAAAACAAACTTCTCTGCAAGTTATAGGTGTAGAGAATTCCCTAGCCTATTTACAGGTTAAGTGACTTGCCCAATGTCTCACAATCTCTATGTATCAGTGGTACAACTATGACTCAAGTCTAGGTCCTGAGTCCAGGTCTTCCTGAGTCTGAGGTCAGCTCTATCCACTAGACCATGTTTACCCCACTAAAATCATAGAATTCCCTTAAAATAAATCCTGGTCAGCCAACTGGGTAGCTCGTTGGCACAGTGGATAGAGTGCCAGGCATGGAATTAGGAAGATTCATTTTCCTGAATTCAAATCTGGTCTCAGAATTTATTGGCTGTGTGACACTGGGCATGTCACTTAACCTTGATTGCCTCAATTTCTTCATCTATAAAATAAACTGGAAAAGGAAAAAACAAACCGTTCCAGTATCTTTGCCAAGAAAACCCCAAATGGGGTCACAAAGTGTCGGACACAATTAAAAATGACTAAATGACAACAGCCAGCTAAGGCTGTCATCCCCTAACATCTTAGCTTCATCCTCAGATCAGCTCTATATTTAACTCTCATTCTGAAATACCTCTTTTCCTTTCCATCCTGGGCAGCTTTTAGACTCTGTTCCAATTATTAATATTGTTGCCAAAGCTTCCTGGCAGGTATTATCAACAAAACTACCACTGAGAAAGATATGGATTTTGGTTTGGGGTTTCTTTTAATATCCAGGATCTTAACTATGTTACAGTTAAAATCGATATAAATATAACCTTTTCAACTGCACCAAATGAGTTTATTTTTTTCTCATTAGTATGTCTCTGCCATTACAGAGTAGTGACTGTAGAGGGGGAATCAGGGTCAACTTAAACTTTATGGAAAGACCATTAAAAAAAAACTCAAGCTCATTTAAACAGTGAGGCCATTGCATTTTTAAAAAATCAATAAATGAAAAGCACCTGGGGATGTTTTACTTAAACACATCACGTATGAGAATTATTCTACCACCATCATTTGAGTGAACCTATAAACAGAGAGGACCATCTAATAAAGCAGCAAAATGTTGTTTCACCCAATAGCCTTAGAGTCATAAAGCCTATAACATTAGTCTGATTAGATATATAGCATTGAAAATTTCTCCCAGAATAGGTGATTTTAAAACATCATTTTACAAGGAATTATTGCACAATGTCATATATGCTAGAAAATGTATGTCTTTGAACTACAGGTGAAGGACAGAGGAGGGATGCAGTTCCACTTATCAGAAAAGCATCCCATTCTACCCCAGTATATGAGAGCCCTGACCTCTCAAGGAGTCTGGAAACCTGAGTTTAATCCCGGTATCTTCCCACAATTCTATAGCCTTAGTGAAACACTTTCTCTGCCTTATTTTTCCCATCTATAAAATGATCCTTATCATTAAAGCATTTTGTAAACTGCAAAACACTACATAATTACTATTATTAGTTTTAGTCCCAGACTTTTAACACAGAAGTAGTATGCCTCTTTCACACATTATCCCTTCACAGGTTTGGGGCAAGTTCTGACTCAAGGGTGTACTGGCTGTCTCTCTAAAAAAAAAAAAAAAAAAAAGGTAAGGACAAAATCGCTTTCAAGCATAATCTGCATTATTGTTTTCTCTATAACTCTGAAAATCAACAAAACTGTAAATCAAACCATGATTTATAGCATCCGCTACACCCTTTGTGAGCATATATACACTGCCACAGAAAATTTGTCAATCAACTCTTGCAAGCTGCTTAGGCCTGATTCCAACATTCTCCTGGCTTTTCTTTTCCAGGCCAAGTAACCCTAATTCTCTCACCAGCCATGTACACGACATGATCATGAACTTGGAGTCAGGAAGATATGAATTCCAAGCAGGCCTGAGCTGTTTAGCTATGAAGCTCTGGACAAGTCACTTAACATTTATGTGCCTCAGTTTCCTTATGTGCAAATGGGGTTAATAATGGCTCTTACCTCCCAGGGTTGTTATGAGGATAAAATGAGAAAATACATGTAAAAACATTAAAGTGCTCTACAATGCTAACCATTGTTATTATTGTTAAATCAGTAATGTTCTTAACTGGACCCAGCATTCCAGGTGTGGTCTGACTAACACAGATTACAAAGGGACTATTTTCACTGAGCTATATATTATACTTCCATAATGGAAATTCACATTTACATTCATTTGTTTTAGTGTCTGTATCACACCCAATAGTTTTTAATAAGAGCCAGTATTTGATTCAAAGTGCTTTGCATGTGCTAACTCATTTGATATGAAATTTCTGGTCATCTCAAAACCTAAAGTCCTTATCTCATGAATTGATATCAACTTAGGACTCCACTAACTTGCATCATACATTTGGACTTTGGCCAACTCACTTAATCTTTGTCGACTACAGTTACAAATCTGTGAAATAAGGAGGTTTCTCTAAATTCTTTCCAGCTCTAATGATATTTATGTTTAATTAATTAAATAACTTACATTTTTCTGTTAAAATTTATATTCATGGCTATTAAATTCCATCTTAGTCTTTTGGTTTTGACTACCTAGTCTAATGAGTCATAAACTTGTTTTCCAGTACGTGAGTTCTCGTACCCAGCTTTGTATGCTCCACACATTTAACAAACAAACCTTCTTTGTCATTTTTTAAAAAATATTTTCTGGCTTTGTACATTATGCACATTAAGAGTTGCATAGTGGATAGAGGGGAAACCTTGGCTTCAGATTTGGGTTCAGGTATTCCCTCTGACCCTTACCAGCTGTGTGATCCTAGACCAGTCACTTAATCTCTATCTGCCTTAGTTTCCTCAACTGTAAAACAGGGATATTAATAACACCTGTCTCACAAGATTGTTGTGAGGACCCAATGAGGCCACATTTCTAAAAGGCTAAGCACAATACTTGTCCTACTGTAGGAGCGTGATAAAAGTTTTTTTTTTTTTTTTCTCCTCCTTCCCCTGCCCCCCAACACACTAGCTCTGTGACCAGAGGGAAGCCACTTGGACTCTCAGTGCCCCAAGCTCTTCCATAAGAGGTCTTCAATGTAGAAGCATTACATTCAATATGTTCCTTATTTAAAATAAAGAAAATAGAAAGAATTCATACCCAAGCCATGGACAGTAAAACAAAAATGAAAGAAAAACAAAACAAAGAACAAATGATGGAAGGAAGGAAGGAAGGAAGGAAGGAAGGAAGGAAGGAAGGAAGGAAGGAAGGAAGGAAGGAAGGAAGGAAGGAAGGGAGGAAGGGAGGGAGGGAGGGAGGGAGGGAGGGAGGGAAAAATTCTCCTCTCTGATATTGCACTCCACCACCACAATTTAAGGATCTCTACAGGTATTTGACTTGTAGTATACAATTTTCTGAGGTTGAGACACCAACAAAGACGTCACCCCAGCCTGGAAAGAATTTGGAGCCACTAGATAACCAGTGACCTCCTTCAAGGACCTACACAGTCCATCTGACTCACAGTAGCAGTGAAAGACAAGGTCCAGGTTTCTTCTTCCACATCATGGCTCTTTGATTCAGTTCCCAAGTCTCCCCTGCTTCTTGGACTCAGGCTTGCCAATTATAGCTGGTTTTCTACATATACTTACACTTACCTGGGTTGTTAAAGCTGCCTGCTTAATTTAGAGAATACTCATTTTCGGCCAGGAGCTCCTTGTCACCAAGTAGCTACTGTCCTCCTAATTCTACACTACCTCTGCTTACTTCTTCTCTTTTTCTCAAGGAAGAATAATAACCAGTTTTCATTATTTCAACCCTGATTATAATCCAGTATGAGTTAAGAAAACTGAATTCGATTAAACTCACCCAAACTGTAGGGAGAGAGCAACTCTGAAAGTGGTTCCAACTGCCAAGTTAATCTTTCTGAGGCAGAAGAAAAAACTCACCCCTTTGCCATGTACTTTTCTATCTAGTTAGTTACCTACCCCTACCCTCACCCCCCATTCCAGTGACTAGGACCAAATACATAAAGTCCTTTTCTATTTAAAGAAGCCAAGAGTTAGAAATGGGGGATGGAGTTGGAGAAATCCGGTGGTCATTAACTTTAACCTTAGCATGATGGTAAATGTCTGCTTTCTCATTATAAATATTCACTTGGATTTCTGATCTTGTAAGTTTGGATACTTCTTACACCAGCGTAAATCACAACCCACTCATGCTTCTTTTTCTGTGTCATCCTGCGCTCAGTTTTCGAAATGATTTTATCTGAAGCTCAGCTCTGTCCTCTATTCCATGGCAGCTAGGTGGCACAGTCAGAAAGATTTCGGAGGTAAAAACTATGGATTTAGCACTTGATTGGCATAGAGGATAGGTATGAGAGAGGAAAGGATACAATCTGAATGACTGAACGGTTACTAATGCCGCAACAGAAATAAATACGTTTGACAGCAAATATTAATTTGGGGGAAATATAATGAGTTTTCATCATAGATAGTTGAGTTTTAGATTGTTATGGTATACTATACCAAGGTGAATTTCTATAGCAGATAATTGGTAACATTGGACTAGAGTTCGGCAGAGAGGTTGGATTTATAGCAATGAGAGTCTTCTGCACTGAAGTTACAATCAACCAGATGAAACCTGATAAGATCAGTAAGGGGGTCAGTGCAGAGAGGTGAGACATAGGACCAAGGATAGAGCCTTGGTACAGCAGAAAGAGTTCTTGTAATGGAGTCAAAGGACCTGAGTTCAAACTCTAATGAATTTAAATTTAAATAGTTCCCTCAGTAGAAAGAGGGAAATTTAAAGGTAAAAAGAAATTTTATACTTATGGGTCCTTTCCCTTTTACTTGAATTTCTTTGATGTATAGATGTAGAAGATGGTATCACTAGATCAAAAGTAATATACTTAATATACTTTTCAAAAGTAAATATACTTTTTAGTGGCAGGAGAGAGAGGTACCTTCAGATTGCTTTCTAGAATATTTTGCCTTGAATTCTTTAGGGAATAGGTTTTAATAAACAAATGTTTATTACTTAAATTATCATCAAGTGGAGCAATTTCACCTGAACCACTCACTAAGGAATTACTAAATCTGATGGGTTTTCAAGTAATGTTAAGTGGTTAATTAGATAGAAACAGAAGCCAGCCTTATATCAGAACCCCAGAAAGGAGATCTAACAAAAAGAGAATAAAAATATATTAGGTCTAGAAGGTCCTAAGGAGATTGTTTAGATAGTTCGGTGGTAAGTAGGAGAGAGTGATGGACTACTAGTTGGGATTATCTGGCTTCAAGTCTGACATCAGAAACTTAGGAGTTTTGTTATTCTGAGCAACTCACTTAAGCTCTGTGGGCCTCACTCTCCTTATCTATAAAATGAAGGGATTAATCTATAAGGCCACTAAGGTCCTTTCCAGTTCTAAATCCATGATCTAGCTAGCCTTGTTTTTTAGCTTAGGAAACAAACCCTAAGAGGTTTAGCAAATGTTCAAAGTCACACAACTAGTAAGCGTCAGAGCTGGTGTTCATATCCAGGTTTTTTGACTTCAAAATTAGTGTTCCTTCTGCTACACTGTAATAATTGATTCTAAAATTATATCTTCAACTTTTTTTGACATGAAATGATAAATTACATAAGACCAGAAAAGAAAGGGAAAAAAAGATAGCCAAGTCACATATCAAGAGCAAGAGATAGCTGGTGAAGGGCCCTTATGCTCCACTGTGATCTAGGTAATGTTAGAAGAATGTGAGGGATTGAGTGGAACTCTGTGGAAAATGTATAAAGAATCATACAGGATCAATGACATTCTGTATCAGCAGAAGAAAAAAACCCATTGATATCCCAAACTCTGGAGTCTTTGAATGTAGTAATCATAAAAATCATAGAATGCTAGACCTGAAAGGGCTCTCATAAGTTATTTAATTCAACTCTGTCATTTTATGAACAAAGAAAATGAACTCCCAGTGTGGTCATGTGACTTGAATTGACTTCCATTATTTTTCCTCTCCTCCACCCCCAACAGAATAAAAGCTCCTTAAGCAGAATTTGTTTTATTTTTCTGTTTTTGTTTCTCTAGTGCCTACCTGCACAGTGCCTGGCACGTAGCTGATGCTCAGTAAATGCCTTTTTTATTGATTGATGGGTTTCCCATGATCACGAACTTAATTGGTGGTATAGCCAAGGTCAGAACCTAATTCTCTTGGGACACAAGTCCTCAAGTCCCTAGTTCTTCCTGAGATTCCTAAAATCCACAGTGTACATACATAATATTCTTATGTTTAGGTCACCTCTCCAAAATGGAGACTCCTATTGATATTGTCATATAGGAATATCAAAGTAAGCATTCTACAGGCTACAGAATAAATGATTTTCTTTTCTCTGAATAACTGTTAAAGAATTGATACTATTGAGGCTGTTTTATTGTTCTGCTTCATTTTTAAAGCTTGTTTTAAAATGTTATGTTGTATTTGTCCCAGCAGGTGGTGTGTTTGACTACAGAAAGCAGCCCAGTATTTTTTTTTAACCATTTTGTGTGAATGGCTCTTTATATTCCAGAAGCACTTGGTGGGCTGGCTTCCACTTGCATCGATATGACAGAGCTTTGACTGTATTAGTGCTTAAGAGGCAGATATATTTAACTGATTACATTATCATCATAATGATAGCATAATAGTAATAGGAGTACTTAGGGCTTATAATACTTCTCATTTTCAAAGTGCTTATTAAGCCATAATTAAACCTCCTGACATCTTGGAGAGAAGTGTTGTAAGCAGACAGTTACATCAAAGACAGAGCTTTCTCCTCAATCTTTTTATTTTTCCAGACCTCAAATATGTGGGGTTGGGGGTAGGGAAAAGGTAGGGAGACTAGAAAAATTGAAATATCTCTTGAAATTTCCTTCAAGTGGAATATTAAAAGTATTGATCAAATTCAATTTGTTGAGCTATATAAGCCAGATAACAAAGCACCACCCTTAATGTCCTTTTTGCCAACTCAAAATTTAGCTGTTTCAAAAATTCTAAAAGAGATTTTTATATTTTAAGATGATATTGCAGTAGAAGGGTTGGGGAAATCCTCCTCTATTTATCTAAGAATTCTTCTTAACATGAATCTTATTCTCAACACCACAAAGTGTTTTTGCTAACAATCTATTTTCCTCTCACCGGCTTTCATGTTAGTTACATTATGTTTCTCTTCCCTCTGTACCATTTAATCTTATTCAACAAGATAGGAAGATTCTCCTTCTGCCCCTTTAAAATTATTTAATGTAAAAACCTATGGCATAGAGACTACATTATGATTCTATTGGTATGGAGAAGTTCCTTTTGCCTGCACAAGTCAGCACCATCTTTTTTTTTTGTTATCCAATCATTTCAGTCATGTCCATGGCCCCATTTGGGGTTTTCTTGACAGAGCTACTATAGTTTGCCATTCTATTCTTCAGCTCATTTCATATATGAGGTAACTGAGACAGATAGGGTTAAATGACTTGCCCAGAGTCACACAGCAGTGTCTGAGGTCAGATTGAACTCAGGAAGATGAGTCTTCCTGACTCTGTGCCCAGCATTCTATCCACTAGCTGCCCAAGAAGATATCCAGGTGAATACAATACAATCCATTCACTATAGAATCAGGAATAAAACTATTGTTTAACAAAAAAAGCATGCCTTTACTTCAAGAAAGAGTTATAAGTAGTCATATGGTGAGCCAGAAAAGGCGCTAATCTATTTAAAATAAAGATCAAGTTCCTCTCCAATTTTTAATCTTTTCATTATAAGATAACCCCTTCCCCACCCAGAACTTCTCCCTCATCCTGAAAAGGGACCAGAATTTGTAATTATCTCCCCACTTTAACCAGTGGGCATCATCATACTTTCTCTTCCACTTATAATTATCTTTACACCGAATGCTAGTATTGGATGTAGTGTGCTTGTTTTATGTAGCAGGCAGGTCTTTGGTTACACTTAAAATTCTTGAAGGGATAGATTACTTGACTGAATAGGGACCAGGTTCACACTACACTGGCTCCATATGATGGATGGGGTCATACGTACTCAGCTCTGAACCCTCAAAGAAAGTGGAATCACATAGAGATGTGGAGTGTGTTGAATTGAAGGCAGTGTCAGGGCTTAGGAAGTGGCAGTTGTTCAGTATTGACCAACCCTAGGCAGGGACTCAGACAGCCATGGGGTATAAGGAACTGCTGCATACAAGTTCAACAGAGCCAAATGTGTGTTCCACAGGAATTGAGGGAGATCCATTATTAGGAAAGGTTCAATCCTTATTCTTATTAGCTCAAAATCTGCTTCTTGTTGTTGTGTTTGTCCTTCGTTCTCGAAGAGGACCATGACATCAAGATGATGATTTGACTTGCAGTTGACTTTGATTTCATTGAGGAAGGACTGTGCAAGGTCATCAACCTCACCTTCTTCAGAGCCATCTGGGTCCAGTGGCCTGATAGTCATCAGGGCAACTGGAGATGGCCCAGGATGCAGTGTACAGATACAATAAAACATATCTATATACATGCAATGACTATACAATAATTATATGTCACCAATAAGGCAAAAAATAATATGGTCATTTAATCAACAAGTATTTATTAAATGTCTATCATATCCTAGTCACTGTGCTAGGCACTGGGGACCCAAGAACTAAAGGAAAATTGTCTCTGTCCTCAAGAAACTTAGAGTCTAGTAATGGGAACCCAGTATTTGGAGAGGTGTGTGTGTGTGTGTGTGTGTGTGTGTGTGTATAATATAGAAGATAATGGGGAAAGGACTAGCAGCTGAGGGATCAGGAAAGATTTTATGTAGAAGCTGGTGCTTAAGCCGAACCTTGTAAGAGACTAGAGAATCCCAGAGGTTGAGGTGACAAGGGTGTGGACTCCAGATTAGTGGAATAGCCAGTTTAGATATTATGAAGACATGGTCAGGAGATGGAATTTAGTGAGTGAGGAATAATAAGAAGGCCTGTTTGACTTAACCATAGTGTATGTAAAAGAGAATCATGTGTAATAAGAGAGGAAATGTATTATCAGGTCAGCTTGTAAAGAATTTCAAAGACCAGTAAGAAGAGGGTTGAGTTTTTCTGAGAGGGGAGGGAAGTGGGGGCGTTGATCCTAGAAGTAATAGGGACCCATTGGAGTTTATTGGGTACAAAAGTGACAGACTCAGACTTACCCTTTAGGGAAATCACTGTGGTAGCTGTGGAAAGAGACTTCAGGAAGATTAACTGGTTTAGAGGTTAGTGAAATAGAGCCCAGGTAAAAAGTAAGATGAAAGTCTAAACTAATGGGATGGCCATGTGAGTGGAGAGAAGGGGCTTGTGGAAGTAGAAATGACAAGATTTGGCAATTGACTGGGAATGAAAGATGCATGAGTGAGGATCTGAGGGTGACCCCAACCTTGTGAGGATGTGACTGGAAGAATGATGATACCCTTGAGAGAGATGGGACAGTTTAAAAAAGAGAATAGGGTTGGAAGGAATGGTAATTAGTTCTGTTTAGGATCTGTTGATCTGGAGATAACTGTGTGGTAGTCAGTTTGGATTGCTCAGTAGGTACTTGGTGATGTGAGAATGAATTTCAGAAGATAGACTAGGACTAGATCTACTTATCTGAGAAACATTGTGAACCGATAAAGTCACCAGGAACAAAAATTATATGGAAAGAGGATTCAGGATGAAGCCCTAGAGAAACTAAGAAAGAGACATAGACGAGATCAGAAGTACGCAATTAGACAGGACATTGAAAGAGGGTCAGTGCTTTGCCCATGAAAATAGTAGGTGTAAATGGAAATACATTTTTATCACAAAAACATCCCTGTAAACAAGTTCAACATCTAAGCCTATTGGCATAAAAGAAGCTGAATCAGAGATAGAATTGAACTCTTTCTGTGATCACATGGTATTTCAGGTAGGTTATTCACCCCCGCTAAGATGGTCCTGGGGCACAGGGAATCATGGTATTGAATTTTAATGATGCTATATTGCACAACCTATTAACAGTTGGTGAAAAGACCATCAGTTAAATGTGCAGAGAAACAGGTCACTTGGACCCAAAAGAAATTACCTTGAAATTACTTCATAACCTATGCCAGGACCTCAAGAAATCCTTTTGAACAAGGCATGGGCCTGATCACTCACTCTTCAGGTGGAACGAGTAAATAAATAAATAATGAAATGATAGATTGATTATTTTCACATACCCTTACATTTTCCGCTCTACCAGGTCGGATTTAGTGTGTATGATGAGGTAGGCAATATGAAGCTGTTGTCATTTTATTATTATTTTTATAGATTATAATAACACATTTCTATAGATTTTCAAATTCTTGGCATTGATGGCAAATTCAGTAGAGGAGAGACACAATGTCTCCTCCAGTTCCTATCAAATGTACCAAAGGTAATAGATGCTTAATAAATGTTTGATGAAAAAATAAAGTAAGTGATAAGTTTGACAGCTTGGATTCAAAGAGGAAGAGAGTTAGGTGACCAGGTGAAATGCTATAGAAAAAATCTATAAGGGAGACAAAAAGGGTCTAAACTGGAATGATGGTGACATTGGGAAAAGAGAGGAAAAAAAAGATACACCTCGGGAAGAGAGAGGAAGAATGGCTGCTTGGCTACACGTTACTTGTCTCCACAAACACTGTGATTCAGTCGAATTGATCTTCTCTATATTTCTTACAGAAAATAGTCCATTTTCTGTGACTGTCTTTTGCACTGGCTGTAATGCACTCCTCACTGCCCCATCTCATAATTTCTAGTTTCTTTTAACACTCATTAAAAATGCTACCTTCTTCCTGAGGCCTTTCCAAGTTCCTTGAGCAGCTAGTCTAGGCATACTCCCCACCCTCCAATCCCTCCATAGTTTCCTGGTATATCTTTTGTATAAACCTCCATATCTGCATAGGAAGTATCCCATTAGTAAGTTTCTTTAGGGTGGTGACTGTTCTCATTGTGTGTTTGCATCCCTCTGACCATGTGGGCATGTAACAGATGCTTTTTTAAAAAATCTTCACTAACTGAGTGACTACCTGGGTCACTGGGTAGTGAAATGCTTTGAGAGAAGACAAACTTGATTTTGAGCAGTTGAGTTTCAGTACAGGGCTTTGCACATAGTAGGAGTTAACAAATACTTAACTGAATCAAATTAGTCAGTGCCAAATGTGTCAGTTCTATGTCTTGAAGGCCTCAAAGTTGTCTATAAACCCCAGCACAAATTCAGCTCATCCCTTCTGAAACTCCCACAATCATAGTCTCCAATATCCATCACCTAAAATGAAAGAACAGATGTCTGAGCAAGGGGCATCATGGTGAATTCAGATGGAAAGAACCTGAGGACTCTTCCTTTGCATCATTGTTTCTCATCTTTCACTGGAATGAGGGTGGCAGGAGAAAGTCAGCCAAAGAGAAGAATAAAGTTCTGGTTGACTAGTACCCTTTGAATTCACCTCCAGTGTCTGTAGTCATAGAAGTTCCTTCTTACCACATACTTAGCAGAGTAGAACCAGTTACACTAATGTCTTCACATTCTCCAAATTTCTCCAATTTCCTTCCATTATACATCATCATGGCTTTCCCAGAATCAGATTCTCCAGTCTTTTCAACTTGGGGAATTGTGTCAGTAGAGCACATTGATGCCTCTCCGTAAGGACTAGGCTCATTGGCCAGTCCCCTTTTATATGATAATGAAATTGTTCTCATTTAAAGCAAAGTAATCATGTAAAAACCCATCAAGAATGGAATTACAGCATATTGTATGATCAAGGTACTATCTTGTGTCAATCTTGTGTCAAAAGGGTTTCAGAGAAGTTTATTGGGATGTATTTGTAATTCATTATATATTAGCTCATTCACTGACTTACAAGGTCTGGGCATGGGAAGGGAGGAATGTAATAACTAAGATTTATAGACTTGTTATCTCATTTGGTCCTTACAATAGCCCTTTGAGGTAGATGCTGTTACGCCCATTTAACAAATGAGTAAACTGAGGCAAGTAATCTGAGGTTAAGTGATGTGCTAATCAATGTCTGAGGTAAGAATTGAATGCAAAAATTCCTGCCTGCAAGTCCAGAATGCTATCCACTGCCCCACCTCACCAGGGTTTAGCTGACCACAAGCTCAATATACATCAGCAATGGAATATATTACTCCTAATATTAGATACATGAAGTACGGTATGATATATAAAATACAGATGGTACTTCTATATCTAAAATGGTTAGATATACTTCAAGTACTGATTTCAGTTCTAGGAATGTTGTAGGAATAATATTAAAAAACGAGATTGTCCAGAGTAGGGTAATGCAGACTAGGAGGATTCTCAAGTCTATGCCCCAGGAAGATTGTTGAAGTAGCCAGAGTGTCTAGCCTAAAGAAGATAAGTATTGATTGGAGAGGTGCAGGTGATGAAACGTTTGATACCTGAGAGATGCCTCCAAGACTTTAAAGGCTTATCATAGTCAAAGAGCCATTTGATTTGTTCTTCTTGCCCCCCAAAAGAACTAGGAATCTCCTCTTTGGAGGTTTCAGAGAGATAGCTTTAGACTAGGTGTAAAGAAAAACATTCCTAAAAGGTTAGAACTATCCTAAAGTGAAACAGGGAAGTACTGATTTGGGGGACTTTGGGACATACTGATTTTTCCTCAACTGGAGGCATTCCAGCAAAGAACAGATGATCACTTGTCAAGGATGTTATGGGGGGATTTCTGTTCAGTTACAGATTGGATGAGATGACTTCTGAGCTCCCTCCCCACTGTGCATTTCAACAATTCTGTGATATGAGATGATTAGTTGTAGTGAAGCATTCACCCATAGCCCCTGGATGGCAGTAAAGTGCAAATATTGAGAGGAATATATTTCTGCAAAATAATTATACACCAATCCCCAATGATTCATAAGTCTGTGTGAGACAAGATGAAAGAGCTTAAAATTCATTTCTGTTCTGTTTATTTAAATTTCATTTTATTTTATTGAAATGAATAAGAAAGGAAGACAAGAAGAATGAATTCTGGTTCAGTTTTGGGACACCAATCAAAACTCATTGTAACACATTCCAAAAGACTTCCATAAAAACTTTTATTACAGTAGAATTTTGTTTCAAGTATTGCCTAAAATAAATGAGCCACCTGATGGGGCTTTTTGGTCCTTTAGTTTTGCAGATTTTTTATGTAGTGTTGTATGCAATTTTTTGCTTTTTACTTTTATTGTATAATTTTTCTAACCAATATACATAGATTGTTGTCCTTCTCTGAAAAGAAATCATAGCAGCATCTGCTTCTGCTCACAGCCGAGATTCCCTTCAACTCAGTTCAACAAACATGCCTGCTGGGAAAACAAAGACAATAAAAAGCCAGGGCCCTACCTTCCAGGAGTTTACAATTTAGAAGGGAAATAAGGCATATGAGCAATTAAATATAATGCCAGTTAAAGGAAAAATTACATAGCATGAATCAGACAAAGAGAGGCATATAAGATTGGGGAGGGAGAGGTTCCCTTTATTTTCAGAAGGTTGGAGAAGACTTCATTGAGGATGAAGCTTCTGAGCTAGGACTTAAAGGAAAGGAAGAATTTCTACAAGTGATGATGTAGAAAGAATCCATTCCACAGATTGACAGGTATAACCAATGCTGTTAAAGTGGGAGAGACCAGGACAAGCTTCACAAATGTCTAACGATTCCATTTTCCTGGAATGTTAAATCAGTTAAGGGGCATAGTATGAATTAAAGCTAGAAAAATAGGTTGGAGTCAGATTGTGGAGAGCTCTGAATGTTGGAGTAAGGAGCTTATATTTTAGCCTAGAGGAAATAGTAAGATAATGAAGAATCCTAAACAGTGTATGATGATGTCAGAAGGATCTATGCTTATCTTTCTTTCAGCACCATTACCAATACAAACCATGGTAGTATCTAGACTCAGTGGAGGAGAATTAACCAAAGAACAGAGAGACAAGGAGAATCTTCTAAAATCTGCTCACCAAGGAAAAGTAGGTGAGCTAGGAAAAGGTTCAGTTCATTAAATTCTGCTTAAGACATCTTCATAGATACCTGCAGTGGACCACTTCTCTTTATGCACTAGCTTTTCCAGGAAGCTGCCAATTGCCCATTGCGGCCCATTTCCTTTAATAAAGGGAAATAAATAAATGAAGTCTAACTCAAAAGTCCTTATCAACTGAGCCTCCATTGAGTGAATTAAATGGACAGATTTCCATGAGTGTTGGCCATAAGAAATGTGAAAAGGATGAGAGAGAACTGAAAATTCTCACTTTCAGGGAATATAGAGGTCAAGGGGGATTTTGCAGTGACCTGCAGAGAGTACTTATAAATATAATGGTAATAGTTGACATATATATATATATATATATATATATATATATATATATATACACACATATATGTATATTTTTTTTACAAAGCATCTTATACATTATCACATTTGACCCTAATGACAATGTTATGGAGTAGGTATTACAGGTGTTAATATTATTATCTCCACTCTATAGATATTGAAACTGAACCTCAGAGAATTTAAACAATTTTCCCATGGTTGCATAACTAGCAAGTTTAGAGACAGGATTCTAACCCAGGTCTCTTTTAACTCCAGGTTCAGGGCCTTCCACCACTCCATGTTACCTATCAAGTGTATACCAATGACAAGTAATGGCTAGATCTAGCAATGTGGTGTAATGGATAGAGCACTGGACTTGGAGTCAAGAAGACTTGAGTTTTAATACTCACTCAGACACTAGTTATGTGACCCTGAAGTAATCTTGAAGGTATTTCTAAAGATTGTGAATATCTAGTCAACAAAGTGAAAACGTTGGGTATACAGGGGACAGGTCCATCTCTGAGTCTCAGTTTCCTCCTCTGTAAAATGAGGAGATTGGACTTGATAGCATCTGAAGTCCCTTCCAGCTCTAAATCTATGATCTCCTATTCTTGTGTCTATGTAAAATTCATGCTAGTCTCTCTCCTAGTGAATATATAAAGGTTGACAGAATATCTCTCTTAGGGTCATCATCAAGATGGAAAAATTCTTTGAAAGCACAAAAGTGATTGAAAGTATAAGAGGAATAATTTGAATAGGCAGGAGGGAATCTTATAAAAAGGTTAGAGATTGGAATAATGTGACAGAAAAGAAAGAGAAGGAAAACTATTGAGTACTTGGAGTTAAGTCACAGGTTCATTTAAGTCATATAGGTACTTCCCATAGAAGAGTGAACCATACTTTCTTAGAAGAAAGCAACTTTTTGTGCTGGAAGCACTGATGATATGAATCCATAGGTGCTATCAAGAGAGAGGTTCTGTCCACTGAGGGTCAGAAGAAGAAGATACAAGTAGTGGGGGTTAATTACACCCCATTAGGGTATATTCGTGTGTGTGTATATACCAACGTATATACGTTACGTATTACCAACGTAGCCAAAAATAGAAAGACCTACTGCTTATTTAGGGAACATATCCAGCATATGATAGAGAGCATCCTAATCATCACTGTCCTTTTCTAATGATTGACATGAATAAAAATATGGCAGCAGTAACCCAAATGGCATTTCTAGGGATTATGAAATCCATGGAAAATATAAGCATTAGTGATAGGTCTATAAGTATTCCTGACTGAGAATTAGAACTTAAGAAGAGAGAGACAGATTTTGGGGGAAAATGTATCTAATATTAGGATTTGTATTTGTGGATAACAGCTTAAACTGTAGGAATGACAGTCCCTTAGTGGAATGCACCTAATAGTAGCTGGTACCCAAGATGACTTTAAATGAAAAAGGGAGGGGAAGGGGAAAACTGTTAACATCTGTCTGCCAAGTTATATATCATAAGAAGAAAACAATAGAACAAAACAGTATCATCTTGAGAGACAGTATCCAATAAAAAAAGATAATAATAAATCTACAGCAAAATACGAATTACAAAGCATTGCTAATACACAAAATGAATTAAAGATCCCTATACAAGCAGGAAAATTTGACCTCACAGGTATCAACATTGATATTTCATAGCATGGGATTCATGCCAGGAATTTAGGTATAGAAGAGTATAATTTATTCAAAAAGAAAAGAATAGAAAAAAAGGTTTCACAATAAATGTATTAAAAGTATTATATACATATAAGGAGATACAAGAAGTGAACATAATAAGCATTACAAGCACATTTAAACACAAATTAAATGATGACTTTATTAAGTTTAATTCAACAAGCATTTACTGAATACCTACTACCTGACCCAGACACTCTGATATTATTAATTCTTCAAAAAGATGGAGAAATGTTATTCTAGATTTGATTTTGACAGGTAGGGATGAAATAGTTGAAGTAGAAATGATGAGAGGAACCTTGGAAGAAACTGATGACTAAATTTTTTTAACTCATGTTAGAAAAGTCATAGGAAATCTGAAATGTACCGTAGTTTAGGGGAGATTAGATTTAAAAGAATTCAGAGAAAAGGTTGTTTCTTAAATTTGTTTCTTAAAATTATTTAAAGAAGTTAGCCCAAGAAGGATAGGAAGATATCCAGAATAAAATTCCATAGGTACAAATAAGAAGTCATTGCGTCTATACAGAAAATTCATTACAGGATGATAGATTTAGCCCTGAATGGGACCTTTGAAGCCATCAAGGAGAGCTAAGACTTGAACATATGGAGAACTTTCTGACATTAAAGATTGTCAGACACCGCAGTGGATTTTCAGGGAATCTTATGAAATACTCTTCTCTAAAGCTGTTTAAAAATAAAATAGGTCCTGACTGGTCTATTGCCTTTTAGGTGAATGAAGTCATCACTCAATCCATTTTTATTGAGCACTTACTGTGTGCAGTGCTGTAGGGATGTGATGGAACACTTGCTAATTTATTTTGCATTTCTGCCACCGTCTCGCTTTGTAAAATACAATATAACTAGTTAATTGAACAGCAGCAGTCACCCTGTTTCACCTCCAAACAATCAACATTCATGCAGAGCAAGGTGTCCGCATGCTCAGTAGCTGAGGAACACTTGGAACAACTTTGGAAGACACTGGGGAAAAAAGTACCACTCACCAGCATCCCTTAATCAGACTAGCCTTTTAAATAACCAAGTACAAGCCAGTAAACAATGTTTAAAAGTATTTCATAATTAAAGTAAGCATTTCAAAATAAGCGAACACTCTTATAAGATACTTTTCAGTCTAGTTCATTAGATATTTACTGAGTCCTAGAAAAAGGATCCTTAACCTTTTTTTATTTTCCATGGACCCCTCTGTCAGTCTGGTGTGAAGTCTATGAATCCCTTCTCAGAGGAATTTTTTTAATGCACAAAATAAAATACAGAGGATAAAAAATTACATTGTAATATAATCAATTTTTAAAAATCTACAATACCATGTTAAGAATCTCTCCCCTAGATATATGAAAGATACAAATATGAATAAGACACAACCCCTTCTCCCTCAGGGAGATTACATTCTGGTTGGGGAGCTACATCTTTAGACATAAAAAGGGTTTTCCAGTATTTTACTAGTACTCCACAATCCAATATGGCTTCATTATTCTTTTCCTCCTGAGACATAGCACCTGAGAGAATAATAAACAGACTATGGTACAAAATAAAAGTCATTGTATTATGTTTGAAGATTTCTGGATCAAGAATCAGAGATATGGGTTGAATTCTAGTTCTACTATCTACTAACTTTCTTATTTGCTAACTTTGTTATTTTGATTAAGTTGCTTCGTCTCTCTGAGCCCCCGTTTCCTCATCTGTAAATTACAGTTGGACTACTAAATGAATGTTGTGGTTCTTTATACCTTAATTTGTTATCACCTTAGGAAATATACGAAGTTCTATTATAGATCTTAAGAGGAAGATTTGTTTACTATTTGGGGTTGGGGAGGGAAAGTTTCTTGGAGAAGTCCCAGATGTTTCCTGAATTACATATGAGTTTTTAAAAACAAGATTTTCAGGCCAGAAGTTTCTTATACTTGTCTCTTTTAATTCTGCCTCTATTGCTATATATTTAGGTATAACTGCTGACATCTCTGATTTTGTCTAAGGCTAATATTCCTTAGAGACTGTCTGGAGTTATTCATCAGCAAATTAGTATTTATTTCTCCAATTAGTTTACTCTTATCCATCCTGGGAGGTTAGGGTGACTTATATCCATAAGTTTGAAGATGTCTCAGAAAGGCCACATCATATGCTAATATCAGGCCCAGACTTGTTGGCATACTCATACCTGCCTAGTCAAGAGGTAGTCCGTGAATTCTTGTTTGGATAGCATGTGTTCGGTCCTCTGCATCCTGTTGTCTGGTACCAATTAGGGCCTATATCATAGTTCCTATATCTTGTTACTTGATAGTAGAAAGATTTGATTAATGCATATACAAATCCAGATGCCCAGAACAAAGAAGGGAAAGAGACCTCCTGTCTTCATTGGCCTAGAGATCATTGGATGTGCCAGATAGTGACCTAATATGGGGCAGATGTAGAGAACATCCAACCTGAAATGAAGGGTCCCTTGTAAACTGGACAGTCAATGCTTTTAGCAATTATCTGGAACCTCATAAGCTTATCTCCCTTAATGAGATTACAATTCAGGTAGGGAGATTAAAGGGGATTCAGTCAGTTACCTCCAACCTTTATGGAGGTTGTTGTGAAGGACTCATGACTACACAAGTCTCCTTCAGAATCTAGAGTCAGGAATTCTAGGGTTCAGGGGTAACTGTTGGGATTTATGGGGTTTGAATGCCTGTGTATCCTTTATTTTCTGTCTCTAAGTGACAACCAATTTGGAAAGTGTGCTATATAATTCCTTTCCCCCAACTTAGAAATTATACTATTTATTTCAGTGAGATTCCACTCTTTTCTCCCTGTTTTTGTCTTAAAATCCCTTGACATAATTTCCCAGTCTCTCCTGCATTATCCTAATCACTAAGAAAGAGGTAGGCCTTCTCTTTGATGAAATCAACCTCTCTACATGGGGATTCATCCCATTCCCTCCAGTTTGTTTCCATCAGACTATATCCTTAATTGAATTCTCTTCTGAATCTTGAAGCTCTTGTCTACTTACTCCTTCCCTACTCTTCAAAAATGCCCAAGTTCCAGCCTTAAAAAAATACTTTCTAGTTTCTACTATGCCATCAAGTTGTCTTCCTGAATCTCTCCTCCATTTCTCAGCCAAACTCCTTTACAAAGTTCTCTGCATTCTCTGACTCGACTTCTCTTACTCCTCAGCCCTTTCCAATGTGGCATCAGAGTTCATCTCACAGCTGAAACTGTTCTCTCCAAAGTTGGCACTGACCTCGTCATTTCAAAATTTGGTGGAGCTTTCGTTCTTCATCCTTCTTGACCTGTTTGTTCCATTTGACACTAGTAACCACTCTCTTTTTGCATACTTTCTCCTCTCTGTAATAGTATTCCCTCCTCGTTCTCTCCCTACCTGAACACTGCTTCTAAGTGTTCATTGCTGAATCATCATGCATATCACACCACCTGACTTGGGGTGTTCCCCAAGATTCTGTCCTATACTGTCTTCTTCTCATACATTCTATCAGTGGCCTCATCCGCTCCCATGCATTTGACTATATTATCTCTGTGTAGATGCCTCACAGATCGATATATATGCACATGTCCATATAAGCATGTACATAAACGTGTGTATATTTGTATGTGTACGTGTGTGCTGTGTAGAGAAATTGTCGTACATATATATTTATATGCATAAAACATATGTGTAGATCTATGTACTAAACACACACATACACATATATGTTTAGTGAGCTTCAATATTGAATCACCAGTTACCTGTTAGGCATTTCAAACTGGATGTCCTCTAGGACATCCCAAATGTCTAAGATAACTCATGTCTCCCCCAAAATCCTTTCCGTATTCCAAACTTCCTCATTTTTGTTAAATGCACAGCTATCCTTCCAGTTCCCAAGTTTTTACCTAGTACCTATGATGACTCCTTCTCCTGTACCCCACATATCAAGTTAGCTGCCAAATTCTATCCTGTCTCCACATCTCTCCATTCACACAATTGCTCCTTTAGTTCAGGCCCTCATTATGGCTTGCCTAGATTATTGCTCCTACATGTGTATCCCTCTGTGATCCTGACTGGTATACCTGTCTCCCATCTCAGATCATTCCCATGTATCCTAAACGGTGCTACCAAAGTGATTTTCCTTAAGCATAAATCTGTCCATGTTACTCCCCTGTTCATTCAACCCTGTTGACGTTCAGTCATTTCAGTCATGTCTGACTCTTCATGACCCCATTTGGGGTTTTCTTGGCAAAGATGCTGGAATAGTTTGCCATTTCCTTCTCCAGCTGCTTTTGCATATGACAAAACAGAACCAAACAGTGACTTGCCCCAGGTTTACACAGATAGTAAGTGTCTGAGGCCAGATCTGAACTCATGAAGATGAGTCTTCCTGACTCCAGGCCTGGCATTGTATTCACAGCATCACCTAGCTGCCCCAATCAACCCTAATGGCTTTTTATGAGCCCAGGACAAAATATAAAATCTTATTTTTACCTTTTGAAGCTTTTTCTCAACCTGGCTCCAAGTATCTTTCTTACTTTATTGAGCAATACTGTCCTGCATAAACTTTGTGATATAGGTAGACTGGCTTTCTAACTATTCCTCACAAAAGCATTCCATCTCCCTTCTCCCTACTTTCTCACTTGCCATCCCATGCACTTGATTGTACTGTTTCTGTTGTCATAAAGTCCCTCTGCCCTGTTAAGATGCAGCTTAAACATTACCTTCTGCATGAAGCCTTTCTTTATCCCCTAGCTGCTAAGGCTCATCCTCTCAAATTATCATGTATTTAAATACAAGAGAGGCAGCTGTTGGCTCACTAGCTTGAGCACTGGACCTAGAGTCAGCAGGACCTGAATTCAAAACAGTCACAAACACTCAGTAGTTGTGTAACCCTCTGTCTGCCTCAGTTTCCTCAACTGTAAAATTAAGATAATAACAGCACCTACCTCTTAGGGTTCTTGTGAGGATCAAATGAGATAATATTTTTTCAAAGAGCTTAGCACAATGCCCAGCACATAGTAGGCAAAATATATATGTTTATTCTTTTCCCTTCTCCTCTTGCAAATATCCAACCTTTTTTCTATTTATTTTCCTTATATTTATGTTGTATGTATTCATAATGTACTGTAATGATTGTTTTCATTCTTTGAACTTGAATCCCCAGTGAATTTACCCGGACCGGAGTAGACACTTAGCAATGTTGGTTGATTCATTGATGGATTGGTTAAAGTAGCTTCTATCTTTTCACTGGGCTATTAATCTTCTTCAAAAACCTATGCACACATCTTTCCCCTTTTTTCTTATCTGTTTTCATCTAATCAGGAATGTTTTGGCAATGATGTGCTTGTCTTGATAACTCCTGAGATTTTGATATTTAGGAGAAAGTCAAAGCATTCTCTTCTCTCCCTTTTCTACTCTCCTTCCCTCCCATCTCCTCCTTGGTCAAGGGAACATTTTCACACGAATACTATTTGAGCAATTCTGGCCTTTTATCAACTCAGAATACTCATGGAGTGATACATTAGGCAACTATCAGAAAACTGCTGCTGGTGGTTTGGACTCAATACCAGGGAGGCAACTAAAGTCTCTCCTTGTGGCACAGTGTCAACCGAAAATTAGAGAGGACTCCATATAGCACAATCCCCCTCCTCAATTTTCCTGTTGTCCTTTCCTACTGGGAGCATTAAAATGATATACATACAGGCTAGTTTAAAAATCTCAGCACCATTTTAAGTTATAAAGTAACACTGCACCTAGATTTTTAGGACCCCCTGTATAAAAGTATGTAGTATGTATGTATGTATGTATAAAAACATTCATACATAGAGATAAGAAGAGAGAGAAGGAGGAGGAAGAAGAAGAGCTAGAGGAGGGGAAAGAGGAAGAGAAGGAAGAGAAACACATTTTAGTTTGGGGAAAATTTAGTTTCATTTATAAATTACCCTCTCTGGAATTTATTTCTTCCTGTTATAACTTTAGACTGGTGGAGAAAGCTGTTCCAGCCAGCCCAGTACTGGATGTTCTGTCACATTTATTCCAGACCAGTTCTACTCTCCCCACCTCATCCCACCCAGTGTTCCCCAATTATTATATCACCAAGGCTAGCACAATACAGTTGTTTTCTGCATCGAGAAGGATGAGTTTTAAAAGAAAAAAAGGCACAGAGAAAAGAATATTCCATTTGGATGGAAGTCAATGAGCCCTGGGAAACATGACATCCAGGATAACTATAGCAGCCAGTGACTTTCAGAATGCCAGAAGCAGGAAGGGACTTCCTCCTTAAATAATGGATAAAGTGTGGTTCATAAGCTCCTTCTCCCTCCCTTGAAGATGTCTTGTCCTGATGGGAATCAGTCCACCACATAAAGACCATCGCCTATAGTCATAAGTCCACAGTTGGGGGTTCTTAGGGTCTCCATGGATATGAGAGCTAAAGAGACAAGTCACCCCCCATGTTCCTCTTCTTCAAGATGGACACTCAAATGGATGTATAATCTCAGTGCTTTGGATGTTTCCTCCAAGGATGCACATCACAACCATGATCCAACTCTTTTCCACATTGTCCCATAAATTCACCAAAAGGGCTCTTCCCAGAGTTCTAGGGGCCTGTCTCATATTCCCTGGATACCTCTTGATGGAGCTCTGTGGTTGTCTGTCTTCTATCTAACACTCTTGCTATGTGATCAGCCATGATCATGAAGCCAAAAGACAATGGTCTTTTCTACTACATATTGCCCTGATGATATCCTTAACTCCAAGTGTCCTACAAAATTCATTATTTTTACATGTTTCAGCCTATGTAGAACCACCACCTGCTGTTCTATTTGATGTCTACTTTTAATTCTCAGAAATGATAGCATTTGGAGACTCAGCCATGCAACAGCAGTGGAGGTTTATTAGTTGTTAAAATATGGGCCTTCATTCTGGGAGAAGTTCAGATCATTAAAGATGTTTTATAGTTTCCTGAGGCCATTACAGTTTGCTTTTCTTTCCTCCTATTTATTTCTAGGTACAATTTCATTATCCATTTGTATGGTCTGATCCAGATATTTATTTTTATGGACAAATTCTATAGTTTTTTGATCCAAATGCATATCAATAGATATTCTTTGCCCATTTGGTTTTTCAGAACTGAAGAAATTAGTGAAAATATGTATATACAGAATGGGTCCAATACACGTTTATGTTACATAATCTTAACTGGGTTTGCTCCACAGCAAGGTAACCCCTTTACATCTCAATAATTGGTTCACCATATCACTCACCACAAAGACTATCCCAAACCTGTTCATCCTTCAAACCCTCTCCCCCATCATGACTCTCCTTCTTCTCTACCCTATCAGCTAAGGACTTTGCCTCATACATTCCTTCTTCCTCAGCTCATATCTCTCAGAAGCCTTTCCCCCTTATCTTCTTCACCAGTATCTCACATGAAGAAGTGGCTCTTCTTGTCATGGCAAACCCTTCTACATGCCAAGTGATCCCATTCTGTTGCCTCTTCTCCAACAGATTGCCAGCACTATCATCCCTACTCTCCTAATAATCTTCAGTCTCTCCCTGTTTACTGTTTCCCTACTGCATATAAACCCTCCAATCCCCCTACATCTTTAAGCACCCTTCTCCTGATCTGATCATCCCCAAGAGTTGTCATCTTTTATTCTCTTCCCCTTTGACAATAAACTCCTTAAGAAAGTTGCATACTTTTGCTACTTGCACTTCCTCTCTCAATCTGGTCTTTCTCATCTTCTAGCTCTTTATCTCCATGTACTTTATAATCCAGGTACACTAGCTTTCTTGTCCCTTGTTCATCACACTCTATATCCTAATTCTACACCCTGACCCTTCACTGGCTCTCCCCCACATCTGGTTCTGTCGTTCCTTCCCTCTGCCTCCTAGTTCTATGACATGTTCCAGAAAGCAGTTCAAAACCCACCTTTGGCATAAATCCTATCCCACTTCTCTTTTGCTCCCTCTCCCTACAATGTTATTGCCTTATCCTTGGAATTACTTTTCATTTATACTGCATATACCTTACAGATATAATTTTATGTGTTGTCTTCCCAATGAGAATGTGAGATATTGAAAGGCAGTAACCATGTTTTGGCATTTCTTCATATCCCCAGTGATTAGAACAGCACCTAGAATATCATAAGCCCTGAGTAAGTTCTTGTTGATTGATTCATTTGCTCACTCACTGGTTACATCATACTCATTTGAATAGCTACATACATTTCCCTGGAGGCTTTGAAATGCCTAGAGCTTGATGTCACCAGTATATCATCCACAAAAACCTTGCCATCCATAGAGAATTCCACTGCGACCTAGAGTCAGCCTTAGATCTTCCTCATCCCAGAGATACAAATACCTTCAATGAGCAGATGTCTTCTTGTTTTGTGCTTTCACTGATGTTTATAACCAGAGTGGTGAAACAATGTAATTTTTTGTGTCTTTCAGTGAATATTGAAGAATTTTTATGTATGGATGGCAGATTTATTGTTGAAAAGATGATATTTTATTCCAGCAAATCAAATGTTTTCTTATCCCAAACAATAAAAACAATGGAATTTCGCATACTTTTCAGTCATTCTTTTCCAGATGTTTTCAGTAATGTCTGACTCTTTGTGACCTAATTTGAAGTTTTCTTGGCAAGGATATGGATGTGGTTTGCCATTTCCTTCTCCAGATCATTTTACAATTGAGGAAACTGAGGCAGATATGATCAAGTGACTTGTCCAAATTCACACAGCTTCTAAGTACCTGAGGCCACATTTGAACTCAGGCAGATGAATCTTCCTGACTCCAGGTCCAAAACATTCTATGTACTGTGCCTCCTAGCTGCCATTTCAATCAATAGGGTGATAATAAAATTGTGACTCATTGAGGAAGATCACTTGCGAAAGTCTGCTTGTTTCCTACTAATGACCTCACTGATGATCCCCTAAATGTACGTTTAGATTATTCTCATAAAAATGTATATAGATGGTTAAGTATATAAAATAGCTGTTGATATTGTGTTGGTCTCCTTTTTTAAATTAATAAGATCTGAGATTTCTTTCATGTTTTGGGCACTAACTTAGTTCTCTCTATATACTTGGTCTAATGCACTCTTTTTTTTTTTGCTACTTTTTCTTTTTAGTGAAATTCCACCTTCCTCTAAAAGGACCTTCTAGGACTGTGTTATTAGGATCTATGTAATATAGTCTACTTTCCTTATTGGTGAAAATGATTATTAATATCTTTGCAGATATTTTCCATTTTTCTTCCGTTTAATTCTTTCCATTTTCATCCTTAATAGCCCTCAGGATAACTGTGCTCAATTGCAAATCTTGCTAAGATGTCTTTTAGGTGGCTTTACCCTCTATTGCTTCTCTCTGTTTTATGAAATTATAGTATTCCTTCTTTGTAAGATTTTATAAATTAACTTGTAGTCTAAACCAGTTTTTCATTTGTCTTTCGTCTTTCTCCACTTGGCAATTGCCAAGGTCTATGACTTGGAAGTGAAATGAAATCTTAGCTCAAGAAGCAGAGAAATTACCTAAGAACTCTACTTTTAGCAGTCTCTGCAAGTGCTGGAATTCAAGGGACATATTGGGATGTCAGCATTTTCTCCATTCATGTGTCTCTGGGGGTTTCCATTAGTTATTCACAGTCCTTGCCTTGCCTCCTCTCCTCTGCCATCTCTCCCTCTTAGCAGTCTTCTTGGGCTCTCTCCACCAATCAAGAATCACATCTCTCTCCATATATGCAGCATACAGTGTGTCCTTCTGAAAACTGTTCTGGGAACCACCCAACCTTCCTATTGCCCCTGGGCAGAGGTGAGGCTATATTCCTCCCCTGGGCTGAAGTTTTTTTGCACATCCCTGAAAAATTCAACTGGGATAACACATAACTGCAGCAGGAATACAACATCAGCATTTTAAACAACAAAACTGATTTTCCTGGTGTCCTGGGTAACCAACCTACAAAAACAAATATGCATTAACAGTACTGCAATAGATGTGGCACTTAACAAAGCATCATCTGAGAGAGCTCTTCTGTGACAATCTGTCTAAGACACATGTAAGACACAGTATAAGAACCCCTCAAGTGTACTTTCACATCTGGAGTACATAGCAAATTATTATAAACTCCAGAGCAAAGCATGGCTACCCAACAAAACAAAGCTAACTAGCTGTAATAACAATACTATCCATAGGTCTCTATAAAATATACAGTATACCTATTAACTTTAGCAGATCACACAGAAACAATGAACAAAGCAGGCATTGTCACGGCATGCACACACAGCATAGTATATAATCAAATCAATATAGCAAAAAAAAAAAGAGAGAATAAGTACATTCAAATAGTCATTTTAACATGTGCAGCAATAAATATATACAGCTGGCTACAAGACACACCTCTGTTTGACTTTTAAAGCCCTTGACAACCTGGCCTTCTCCTGTCTTTACAATCTCAAACACACCTGCTTCCCTCCACATACTCTATAATCTGGTGATTCTGGCCTCCTTAATTTTCCTCACAAAAGACACCCCATCTCTGGGCTCTGCCTTTTCACCAGCTGTTCCTATAGGCCTGAAAGTTCTCACTCCTCATCTCCACCTCCTGGCTCCCCTGATTTCCTTCAAGTTTCAGCTAACATTCCATCTTCTTCAGCAAACCTTTCCTGATCCCCCTTCCCTCTAAAATTATATGAAAGGCCATGCATATTTCCTATGCGTGCATAATTGTTTTCATGTCGTCTTCCCCTTTTACACCATGAGTCTCTTGAGAGGGGGTACTACTTTTTGTATTTCTTTGTATTTCCATCTCTCAGCACAGTACTTGGCATATAGTAGGAGACTGAAAAATGCTTGTTGGCTTCTGAACTTCTCGCCTGAATACATGTGTAACTGTTCTTCAGAATCACCTGACTTTGCTGATGGGTCCAGCGCCTTTAGCCCAGGTTGGTCTCTGCTCCTGTTCCTCAGGCAGCAGCTGATACAGTCTGACCATAAGGATTGTCATAGATTTGTTCGTCTACACCTAGACTGACAGCAGGGACAGTTTAGCTGTCAGTATATTTCTGATCGGTTGGATCTATAATAATGATAATAGCTAGCATTTATGTAGCACCTTAAGGTTTACAAAGGGCTTTACAAATGTCTCATTTTATCTTCACAAAAACCACATGAGGTAGGTGCTATTATTATTTACATTTTACTGCTAGGGAAACTGCGGCAGGCTGTAGTTAAGTGCCTTGTCCAGGGCTACACAGCTAGTAAGTCAGACCTCTAGAGCAGCAATGCTAGCAAAGAAAGGCACTGCCTTTGGGTTTATTAATTATCTTGTTCTATGTATGTATGGTATCCTACAGCCTTGGGTACAATCTCTACTAGGATCTCCAAAGTCTTCTGGCATTTAGGAGTCTTGTCTCCCTATATGCAGCATTCAGTGTCACAGTGTCCTTCAGGGAAATATCCAAGTCCATCTTGAACACTGCAATACAAAATTGTCAAATATACCATCAAATGATTTTCGGTGTTGCCTGTGAGCATACAATAAAACCTTTCCTGCTACACCCTTTGTTTTTCTCTCCAAGGAGAACCTGAGAGGCATTCTTCAATTTAGTTTCAGCTTGTTTCTTCTTTTTCATTTATAGCAAGAATGCCATAATGGATATGATTTGTTCTTCCAGTGCAGGATTTATTAACCTGGAGTCCATTTACAAGGATTTGTAGACAGACTTCAGGAGATCTAGAAAGTTATTTTTTAAAATATATTTTGATAACTATATTTTGATAAAAATGATTTGCCTTTGTAAACCTGTGTATTTCATTTGTGCATTTAAAATCATGATTTTTCAGAAGGGATCCACAAACTTCATTCACCAGATTTTAGGAATATGTATCCATTTATCGGCAATTAGCCAAAGAGTTCACATTTAGAGCATTGGCAGTCCAGTGAAAGTTTAGACAATCTAAAAGTTGTGCATTTTAACCCTCTATTTCCCCCTTTCCACCACCCTGGCACATTCACTGTAGAAACCAAGAGGGACCACCCAGGACTAAAGGCCATTAATATCTTTGTTTCAAAGGTTGCCATGACCAAAGAGTTTACCACATATCCTCCACCACATCCCATTCTGCCCCTTTCTAGTAATCAGCCCCTACTTAAACTTAGCTAGGTTGGTCTTTAGAAAGCATTATCAAAGTCATTCTTGAAACTTTTCCAGCAAGGTAAGACCTGCCCTGAGCTCCATAGGCACTCAGGGGTCCAGATCTATCTTCTTTCATGATGAAGGACTTGATGGAGGAAAAGGCCAGCTAATGTCCTGAAAACATGATCCTTGTGATCAAAACCTCTTCTTTATCTTAGCTAATATATATGAAACCATAAGTTTAAGAATAAAACAGAATCATAAATAGAACTGGAAGGGGCCTTGGAGGGTATATACTCCAGCCTTCTCATTTTGCAGATGAGGAAACTGAGGCCCAGAGAGGTAGTGACTTGCCAAAAATAAAGCCTCTAACTAGTAGGAAAAAGAGTAATGTACTATTTCATGTTTTCCACGGGAAGATGAAAAATGTAAGACAACGTGTCTGCCTCTGAGAGCTATATGAGGCATCATTTCTATATAAAAGGATATCTAGCAATAGGAGGTTATATGCAATGTGTCCAATGATTGGGACAATGCAAGATGCCATCCTTCCATCCAATGATAACAGCAACTGAAGTTTCCATTGGGAAATGTAAATGTTTTCCCAAAAGGAATTTTTATTTATCTTCTTTCTAAAGTTAGGTTTTCCAAGTTTGTTTTTTCCCTTCTTGACTTTTAATCTTATTTCTGCCACCAAAGTAACAAGGCTAGGTAGAGGGGAAGTAATGCTTCTTTTTTTCTCCATTTCCCCATCCCTATCATGTTATGCTTTGGAAAATTTCATCACTCCTGTTCTCATTACCAACAACATGTTTCCCAGCTCCTCTCTCTCTATGAGGCTCAACACTTGAAAACAAGTATTAGGCCTAAAGATATGGAATACTTTGAATGTTAATGATATAAAAAAGCCAAAGGGAGCCACATTTGGCAAAGTTCCTAAAAGAAGACCATGTCTCTAGCATTGTAGGCAAAGTGTTTTCTGTCTCAGAACCAAATACTGGACGCTTCATCAATCTAGCCTAACCCCATTGACAAGAGTAAGTGCCAGAAACCAGCGAGGAAGGAAGTCATCTGCCAAGTCCAAGGATAGATAATTAGTAAATCAAAGCCATTTTTTATTTACCCAGGCAAAACAATAGTTTGACCTCCAGTCTCAAGGAGATGCATCTGTAGCCACAGGTAAAATGAGAACATCCAGCTTCAAAGGTTTATAAACAGTGATGTAATCCCCACAGGAAGACTTGATTCCAGAGCAGATAACCACACACTCTTTTAAAAGTTTCTCTTGCTTTTTTCTTCTTTCCCCACAGCTTGATCATTATTCTCCAGTGAGCTACAGCCTGCCAAGTTCATCCGACACACTGTTCAATTCTCCTAAGTCTCTCTTTCTAGGAAAAGTCATAGGTAAGCCTTCTGTTTATTTAAGAATTTTTTTTAAATATTAAGGATAAAATTATTGTTATAGACAAGGCTCACAATATCAAATTTGGATTTGAAAAGTTTTATGTTCTTTTTCTCAGAGACTAAAAAATCATGTCTTTTCCACAGTAAGAAAATGGAATAAGTCTTGCGAGTTGTGCCCCATGATACAAAAGATATGTTGTGATCTCATTGGTTGTGTCTGCTACATAACACCCCCACTCCCTTTCTTTAGCCAACAGTAGCCTAGATTTTGACTTGTAATAGTAGTTTCTGGGTCAAAAGTTCTGTACTGGTGAAAATGTAGAATTTCCCCTCTTTTCACTGGGGTAGAAGAATGTTGTTACCACTTTTTCACCATTACCTATTTTGTTTCCTTTTAAGTAAATTGAAAGGGAGAGAGGATGGAGTGGATTGTAAGCTTTTTGTGAACCAGCAGGTTGCTATGGCATCCAAAAAGGTGAATGTAGTCTTGGGTGTATCTAGAAAGAGGAAGGTGGTCAGGCAAGAATACAGCAGGACTGTCAGACCACATCTGGATATGGTGTGTTCCATTCTGGAAGGATACTGATAAAGTGGAAGGTGTCCATCAAAGAACAAGCAGGATGATAAAGAGTCTTTATCATGCCATATGAGGATTAGGTAAAGGGACCTAGGGAAGAAGCTGGAGAGGGGGCATGTGAGGATTTGAAGGGCTACTTTGTGCTTGACCTCAGGAGGCAGAACTAGGAACACCGGGTAGAAGTTGTAGGAAAGAAAATTCAGATGTGATGTAAGAAAAAATTTCCCAAGAAGTAGCAATATCTAAATGTGGAAGAGGCTGCCTCAGGAGATCATTGAATATCTTTTCAAAGAGGCTAAATGACCAATTGTTGGATGTGCCATTGAGCAGAGGTGTCAAACACATGGCCAGGGAATCACATGGCTTCTAACACTCCCAAGGGCTGCCAAAGCAGATTAATATAAATAGCTAACATTTATAGAATGCTTACTATGTGCCAGCTTGTTAAAAAAAATATTATCTCATCTCTAAGTCTCCTAAACACTTTACAAATATTATCTCATTTCATCCTCACGCAGACCAGGGAGGTAGGTGGTGTTATTATCTTCATTTTACAGGTGAGGAAACTGAAGGTGATGTAGGTTGAATGACTTGTTCAGGATGGCACAGTTAGTTAAGTAATGAAAGCTAGATTTGAATTCAGATATTCCTAACTCCAAGCCCAGTGCTCTACCCACTATGCCATCATTTGGGAAATATCTGGCAAAATAAATAAAAATATAGTAAGATATAGATGGCATTAATTTGTAGTTTTCTAAGTCAGTCCATGACTCATAGGGATCTCTTTCCAATTGGGTCTGACACTATTGCAATAGAGGAGATTTTTATTTTCTTCTTCACATATGGATTGGACTAATTAGACTCTAAGGTTTCTAATACATCTGTGATTTTTATAATTCTGTGAAATTTTACAGTGTCCCAGAAGTTTTAGTGCAGTTTTAAACTTTCATAATCTTAAAAAGCCTGTATAAGTTTATTTAATTTAAGATTTAATGAAGTTCAAGATGCACTAAGACTTTTGGGACATCATGTGTTTCCTCAAAAATGATTTAAAAGGGGGAATACTTTGAATGTCATACAATAATGGTCAATAATTTAAATTGATTTTCTTTCAGTAGTTCCTTATTTGAGTATATTTGATTTATTTTCTAAGATCTCCAGTTCCTTTATGAGTTGTCCTTTCATGTTGCCTATAAGAAAAGTTTATCCCCTTCTACTTTCATTTTTGTAAGTTTCACATATTTAGTAATACTCAAAGGGCAACAAATCCATAAAAACTGTAGCAAAAATATCTCCAAACACAGTTGTTAATTTGAGGGTGACTCCACTCCCAGACAAGGATCTGGTAATGTCAGCATTAAAATGTGAATAAGGAGTCATAAGCATTTTGAAAGGCTTATTGGAAGCCAAAAAAGGGTGTTAACATCCCTCATGAATCCCTGCCTTGTAGTTGTTATAAAAGGAGATTATTCTTGGACTGAAGAAAAAGAGAATCCTCGCTTAGACCAAGTAGGGTGATAGATAATGGGATGGCAATGTGAGAAAACATCCTGAGAGAGGGCAGAAAGGAAGGATGTACACAGAAGATCCAAAGTGCAGAGGCTGACAGTGTCTTATTTCACAATACAGAGAGAGGAGATGAAGAAACCATGATCTCTTCAGAAAGAAGGTGGGAGACAGTAGCTTAGCTGGAAAGGAAAGCAGTCATATACAGATCATGGTTTCAATCAGAGGCCATTTTGGTATATACTTGAAGGCCAAATAGAAAATAGTTTTACTCTTTTAGAAACCAAAAAACTTTTGGGTAGAAATACAGGTATCTCGTCCATGTTGCAACTTTCCCCATCATGGTTTCAGTACATCATAAGTTGGCATAAAGAAATTAAATGAGAATTCGGGGGGAGTTTTGCGGAAGCTTCCTATAACACAAAAATTCCAGCAGATGACACAGAAAAAGTTAGAAACTCAGAAATACATAAAATATATATATATTATATGTGTATAGTATAATATCAATACAAGTTTTACAAAAAGGCACTTTAAAAACCCATAAAAGAAAAAGAAAAAATTCAGACTTCTTCTCTGGGACAAAGGGAGGGCCAAAAATTTTATGCAGATTTTATAGATCATAGGGGTGCCACTCCCCAGCCCCCATAATGTGGAAGGAGTAACTAACTGTTGTTTGGGTTAGCTACAAGGAAAAATGCTAACAATGGATCACCCTCTAAAGGAGTCTGTAACTTAAAAAGGAATCATAATGGGGTGTGCCTAGAAGGCTCTATTTGGTGTTTTAAATATGCATAAAGCAAAGTGAGTAACATGAACCATATCTGTATTCAACCTTAACTGTATAAGGGCTGTAGTTTGTTTGCTCTCATTGTAATAAAATTTAGTTTTGTACTTAAATGAGTCGTGTAGGTCAGATTGCAGTTAACATAGAAGGAAAGGAGACCATTGATGAAGTCAGAGAACATGATGCAATGAAAGGTCAAAAGTTTGTAGGATGGAGAGCAGAGTTTTTATGGAAAATCATCCTCTCTTCTCTCCCTTGAGTAGTAAGCATGAAGAGGAAACCTGAGATCTAACTAACATCAGATGAAATGAGATCCTATAGTCCCATTTCATCTCATAAATAAATGAAAGTACAATACCACAGCTATTAGGGGTCAAGATAAAAATGGAAAAGAATCCTATGAAAAATGGCTATATCACTGTATTTATGTAATTGCATTCCTTTATTTTAAAGAAATCTCTCTCCTGTGGTCATCTCCCACAAAGAAGTTGTTACTGGAAAGTTTCCTTTGTCATAATTGCCATTTCTTAATGCTGGGAAAGGGGATCATCAATCCTCCCACCCCCCAGATCCTGACCCATACACTGCCTTGCATATGGTCCTAAGCTTTCCTAGCTAATGTCCCAGCAAGGAGGCATTCCCTAGGGTAAAGTAATAAGACATGGAGGGAAATCAGCCATTCTTAAAACTCCCAGTGTTTGTACAAGGGGGCAATGGTGGCTGTAGCTACTTCTGGTGGTTATTTGTTTTCTAAGTATGGGCGAGAACATAATGTATGCCAGGAACTCTGCTGTTAGACTAGTTCCAAGAGAAATTGCTGTAAGAATTCAGGGGTGAACAGGCAATTTGGTTCCAGAGGAAATCACAAAGTCATGTAATTCGTCTCGAGAATCTGATGAGGTATAGTAATGACATGCAGGGTGAAGATGTATAGTGTATTTACTGGCTGAAGCACTAATCATTATGGATGCCATAAAAGCAAAGAAGTCTCTTCCCTTCCCCCTGCCCAGGTCAGAATGAGAAAAGGGTTGAGGGAACCTCTCTTTGTGCTCTGACTTATTAGAGAGAATAAAGAAATTTTAAACAGAAGGAATAAATAATCTAAGAAGGATACTAGAATTAAAAAGAGAGTCTTCCCCCACACACATCAAAATCAACATAAGGTTGACAAATGGAAGGATAGGGCACAGAGGAGAAAGGGAAGTTATAAGTTAGCAAACATAGGGTAATAGGAAAGATTATTGCCCTAAATGTCAGGAGATATGAGTTCGAGACTCCACTCCATCACTACCTAGATGGGTATGTCTAAGCAACTAATTTAATCTCTCTGCCACAGCTTTATTTATTGTAAGAAGAGGTAGGTGGTGTAGTGGATAGTTATACTTGGAATCAAGAAGACCTAAGTTCAAATCCTGCCCAATATACTTCGTAGCTATGTGACCCTTGGACAAGTCATTTAGCTTCTCTTCATCTCTGGTTCTTCTTCTGTAAAATGGGGGTAATAATATTACATACTCTGCAAAGTCATGAGGATATAAGATAACTTTTACATTTAGGCAGTGAAGTTCTGATCCTGGAATCTGGAAGACCTGAGTTCAAATCCAGCCTCTGATATTTACTAGCTGTGTAACCCCAAGCAAGTGCGGTTAACTTCTGTTTGCCTCTATTTCCCAAAATGTAAAATGGAGATAACAACAACACTTGCCTCATAGCGTTCTTGTAAGGATCAAATGAGATATAAAATTATCTCAGAACTTAACACAGTTCCTGTCACCTGGTAGGTACTATATAAATGCTTTTTCTCTTCCTCCCTTCTCTATTCTGCACATTTCATGAATCTTAAAGTATTATGTAAACATTAGCTATTATTTTATTGTCATCACCATTTAAAATGAAGTAGTCAGCTGAAGAATCTAACATCCCTTTCTGTTCTAAAATTCTAATTCTCTGTTTGATAGAGTGTGTCCTAACTTCAACACATCTATTAAAGTCCTTCATTATATCCCTAAGGAAATATTGGAGAAATGTGAGTTGGCTAACATTATGGACCAATAAATCAATCAGCAACTGCGGGCACCAGAAATACAAAGAAAGAAATGAAACAGTAGATTGTTGCCAAGGAGTTTACCTTCTAACAGGGAAATAATGCACAATCACTTAAAAAATGGATAGAGTAGTCTGGGATAAAGAACTCTAGCCATTGGAAGGATTAAGAAAGACTTCATCTAGGAGAGAGGGCTTGAGCTAAATTTCGAAAAATGTGAGGGGTCTATGGAAAAGGGGTGAGGAGGAAGCGCATTCTAGACATGGAAGATAGCAAACAAAAGGTCATGGAGAAGAGAGAGGAGCGTCAAGGGTAAAGAATGACAAAAAGGCTGCTACTAGTAATGGCCACACTGCAGTGTGTTGTGGTTTGCAAAGGGATTCGTCTGCTTTATGTTATGGGCTTGATTTACCACGATTAAGTGAACCTGCAAGCTCGTTGGATGGCCACTTCCCAAGACTATTGACTACTAAATTGATATCAATTATGAAGGAGGTCTTTATTTACCTGCCACAGAGCTCCAACCTTGGTTCTGTCCTATTAAACTTTATCATTCTGGACAAGTAAATAAAAAGGAATTCTTATCATAGTTGAAAGTTATACAAATTTTGAAAGAAAAGCTATTATACTAAGGAAATAAATCGACATCTAAACTGGTGGGCCCAAACTAACAGGATGATGCTGAATGGTGACAAATTATCGTTCTTCCATCTAAGTTCCAAATATTAGCAGTACCCAGGTACAGGAGTGATCAGTCGGGAAGGGGCCTGGTTGTAAGGTCGGGGAAACCCATGGATTACAATTGACTGTGATCAGAAACATTTGTTTTGCGTGGTCATCAAAAATTTCAGTGTAATTTCAGACAAAATTAACAGAAATGTGGTAGTCAGATAAAGAGATAAGACAGTCTCACTGCAGTGTGCATGTGTATTGTATACACTTCTGAGTGGCACATTTTAATATAATTGCTATTTCTGTACAGCATTTTTAAGTTTTACAAAACACTTTTCTTATAAACTGTCCCTGTGAGACAACTAATGGTTATCATCACCTCCATTTTACAAAAAAGGAATCAGAGAGATTAAGTTACTTATACACTGTATAGCCAGCAAATTTCAGAGCTGACATCTGAGCCCAAGGTCTCTGACTGTGTGTCAGATGTCCTCTCTATATCATCATTTGGATATTGGCACACTGGAGCATGTCAAGAGGAAGGCACAGGGATGATGAAAGATCTGGGAATCAAGCAATATAAAGAATTGTGAACAAACAAATAGCATTTATCTTGGAAGATAGATGACTTGGCAAGAATGTAATAACTCCTCAAATATTTGAAGGGCTATCAATCAGAACTGAAAATAAATGTATTCTATGTAATTTCTACAGTATAACATTAAAACTCATAAGGAAAAAGTTATATAGAGTCATTATTAGAAAGAATTTTCTAATAAAAAAAGCCACCCAAAAGGAAAATGATATTCACTGTGAGACAATGCACTGCTCATTGCTTGGAGTATTTGAATTGAGGATGGGTAAACATTTGCCCTGTATATAATAGATGCGATGAGTTCATTGAATGTAAGGGATACTGTATGGCCACCAGAGTTACTTCCAAATCTAAGATTTTATGATTCTTGGTAATTCTTCATCACCTAAGTAAAAAAAATCTGGATTTAATTAAAGAAGGCACTTAAATCCTCTCTAGGAAAAGTTCATTGTTTAGTATAAAACAATAATCAAGTTTGTACATTTGATTTTTAATTAATTTTTGGTCATTACATGTTCTGAAACCTTTGGCTGTTGCCAAATTTTTTGCAACCTCATGGGGTTGAAACCCACCATTTAAGAAGTGCTGTATAGTGTTTCTTAAATTAGAACTCATGAACTTAAAAAAAACTAACAGTATTTCAGTATAATTGATTTCCTCTGTGATCCTCTATATTTTATTTTATGCATGTAAAAACCCTATTCTGAGAAGGTCTCCAATGTTTTCACAAGATTACTTCTTAATGTGAAGAGAGCTGGTTTCCAAAAATCCACAGTGAAAGTTCTGCTTATTATATGTGCTAGCTGAATGTAGCGGCAGCATGAAGGGAAGGCTTATGCCCTTCTCTGGAATATTAGTCATAGATACTGCCTTCCTGCTTCTGCAGATCAGTTGACTTCCCTTCTCTGCTAACAACCTGTGTGTATGTACATATAATATATATATACTAAAAGCATATGTATGTGTATATATACATATATCTTGCATAGAAATGTATTACATTATTCTAAAATGTATATTTGTTCATCACTTTTTGATTAGCAATATTCGTCATAATTGGGGATTTATCTGGCTCTGATACAGTTCCTTTATTCCGTCAGTTTATTCTAACCATTCATTTATTGTTGCTATTACAGTAAATCGTGAATACCATATAAAACAAAGACAAAGAAAGGTTCTTCTGGGTCATGTGAGAACCTATATGAGGAGAGACTGGCTTATTGATATAATTTAATTGTTCCCTTGTGAACTGTTGTCATTGATCAACTTCCCTTTACAGTTATTAGTGAAAATTCCAAGAGGGGCCTGTGGGAGAAGTCAAGATTAACTGTCTTTCATTTGTATTGAATATAGCTTGAAAGGCATACTGATGCCAGGATATACCCATGTATGGCCAAGTGCCATTATACATGACAACTGAGAAGGACCACAAGTAGTCCCTGCAAGATCTCTTTCATTTTTTTCCTACAAAACTCTTCACTGTGCTACTGTCTAGAAATTTCTATTTCTTTGGGGCCTCCTAACATAGCAAGAAATAGGGGGCATTCTCAGTGTTTCTATATGGCTACAAATCATAGAGCATAAGATCTCAGAAGAGTCAATGGGGAACATAAGGAAAATGAAAAGATATGATTAATATAAATAGGTTTCAATTTGAAGATTTGTACATGAAGGGGGAAGCTGGTATAGAAGAATGTAAAAGACATGTATGTATGGCCTGGAAATTGTTTGGGTGGATCATGTAGGTTGAGTGTGAGATGACAGAGAGAGGGCTGGTATGTCACTTCCTTCCGCATTGTCATATATCAAAAGAATTGGAGAAAGTCTTCCAGTGCCCATGGTATGGATCTGTTACGGAGGATTTCTGGAGAGACAAACAGAAGAATTACACAGGATGAAAAGTTCTAGTGAAATCATAATCAGCATTGGTGGAAGGAGATCCCATATTGAGGATATTATGGGTCCAAATGATAATAATAACAATAGCATTTAAATAATACTTTTAGACTTAATATAGCTTTTATATAGTGCATTTGGTCATCACAACAACGTAAGATATGTGCTATTATTATTCCTATTTTATAGATGGGGAAACTGAAGGTGACAGATGTCAAAAGGCCAGCTAAAGATCACATGGCTGGCATGTATATGAGGCAGGATTCAAACTCAGGTCTTTCACACTCAAAGTTCATCATTCTATCTTCTAAAGTCACTTCACTTCCCAAGAGTAGATAGAAACAGACAAGGATATGGGGAGGGAGGGGAGAGTAGATAATGTTATTGACACAAAAACAAAGATTTATTTTTAAGCGTCTAACCAGGTCTGGGAATTATTCATTCCACTTAAAATGTTCAGTGTGAAAAAGACAGAATAGAAAGATAATTAAACTACAAAGCTTTAAGGAATGGAGGGTTCTGTTTAACTGAGAATTAACTAGAAAATCCTTCTATTTCAATATAAATGTAAATGAACTTTTCCTGCATTAATACATTATAGTGAACATATAAAACTGGATCTCTTGATGATTCAAGATTCTACTGGGGCTCAGGACCTTCACTAAGTAAATCACTTATGACAGGACCTTGCCTTGAGCATTATAAACACTTGGTGAATATTTGTTAAACTGAACTTTTGTTGTTCATGTATACATTGATATAGACAAACTCCCCAACTGGTTGAGGTGAGAAGAGGTAGCTCCAAGTTCTGACTTTCTGTTAGTGTTCATTGTTATTGGGTAAAGGGAGCCTGGAATCTATACTCTCCTTATTTCAATTGTGTGTATCAGTCCTCTCTTGAAAATAAGGAATAGGGACTACACCTCTGGTTTCATTGGCATAGAAAATTCACCTGCAGGTCTGGTACCTCCTTGCAAGTCAGAATCAAAGTCAGGTGCCCAGCATGCTGCGAAGTTCAGAGGTCACACAGCCAGAACATATCAAAGCAAGACTTGGACCCAGAGCTTATTGGCTCTGAGGCTCGTTCCCTATTTATTATACCATGATACCTCTCTTTCCAAATAATAAAGTTATTATTTGACTTTAAAAGTGAGATTTCCTTTTAATGAAGCTTGCAGAAGCATTCTAGAAGACATTAACCATTAAATTCCCAATAATACAGTAGGAATATATAGTTATGACTACTACTAATGTGACTGAATAAAATAGTTTATCCTCACCCTCGCTCCCAGTCAGAAGTAATCTTCCCTATCATTGACATTGTGTTTGTATACTTTTCGTTATTGATTTTTTTACCGAAGTTACTTGTGAATAGACTGTAGGTCCCTAATGCTTTGTGAGATCCTTGATAACATGAAAAATGTCATCTTATCTTTATCTTACCTCTCCTGGAACCTCACTTGGAACACCCTTAAAAATTCCACGTATTCATCCTCTCACAGACGTAGATACTATCTTGACTAGGTCAGAGAGCCACCCTTCTGTGGCCCCGTTAACTGTTCTTAAATAACTAAGGCCAAAAAAATTGATCACGTCTCTTTTGATGAATGTAGCCATTTGAGGAATATAGCCAAGGCTGATTCTGCAGTGATGAACACACAGCCTTTCCAGCTGAGTTTGACCTCCTGGAACTTATACTCCACAGTCATAACCTTCAAAAACCCCTGTCCCCTCTTTGTCACAATATAGCATCTCTTTAATGAATAGATGCTTATTAAATTTTTAAAAATTAATTTGAAAGTATATCCCCTGTGGTGCTTAGAGACCAGCAAAAGGAAAAAGCTGAGGGGTATTTGAAGGGAAAGAAGAATAGGATGAAAGAGACCTCTTTACAGAATTTTCCTTGGGTCATAGTATTATAATATTTGTTATTGCACTGAGACTTTGGGAACACACGAGCATGTAAAGAAATCAGGTCCCCTACCATTTGAATGGATGTAGAGGTGGCATTGGGCACTAGGTGGCACAGTGGATAGAGCACTGAGCCTGGAATCAGGAAGACTCATCTTCCTCAGTTCAAATCTGGACCCAGACACTTACTAGGTGTGTGATCCCAGGCAAGTCACTTACCTCTCTTTGACTCAGTTTCCTCATCTGTAAAGTGAGCTGGAGAAGGAAGTGGCAAAACCACTCTAGTGTCTTTGCCAATTATATTAGATAGAGCACTGGACTCAAAGTCAGGAAGACCTGAGTTGAGAGTTTTCCCACATGGTAGTGGCTGCATGGAGCTACAAGTCGGTCTTTGTTGATGCTATGAAAGTTCCTCTTCAAGTCATGCATATCTTTGAGTAGCCCAGCTTCTCCTGGGATTTATCACCAACAGTTGAAAGACAGAGTTCTTCCATCATAGAAAAATAAATGTTTGCTTGAAAAAGTTACTTAGTCTTTTAAGAATCCACAGTGTGCGAATAATTCTGCTATAAAAAAGACATTAAAAGTTTACAACAGATTTTTCTTATAAGTGCTGTTTTCTGGCAGAAAGCCTTTACAGAATCTTGGATGTGGTGTCTCCATGCTTGGGAAGGGAAAGAGACTATAGCAGAGATAATGGTTGGGTTTTTTCGATGTCTTTAAATATTGCTATTAATAGGACTCTATTTGTGTCCAATTATATTAAAACACCACCACCACATCTCTCCTCCCCTGAAAATAAGTATCTCAGGATTCTAACCTTCAAAAAGAAACTTTGGATAGTTACTAAACCATAACTCAATACATTTGCAAAACATATGCTCCCTAAAATAAAATTACTGTACTCTCTTTATCACAAATAATAAATTAGCATTTAATGTCTGTGTTCACAGAAGCAGAGACTATAGAAAAATGCCTCTAGGGTCTCCTTGTAACAAATAATCCTTTTGTCTTCTAGGAGAGTCCTAGTTTACAAATTCGGAAAAGGGATAAATTACTCCTCCTGAGGCCATTTTGGGAAAACCAAGAAAAAAAACCATACGATGATATTACACAAATAAATTTTTGGAATAACCAAGGATCAAATTTAAAAATTTTAATAAAGACACATTTATTAAAGAGGCACACTGAGTAGTCCAGATAGGGAAGAATTCTCTGTTGATTGAGAATGCCTGCTGATGTTCTCATTAATGGATCATTTTGTGCTGACAGTTTTAAGTCCTAAAACCCAGCAGAGCCTCCTCTCTGTCACTTTTAATTGTTCTAACGGGGACTAATTAACATTTGTATCATGTACAATAATGGTGAACCTTTATACAATGTCTTCAGGTTTGCAAGGAACTTTACAAATACTGTATCATTTTATCCTCACAACAACCTTGAAAGGTAGATGCTCTTAGTATCCCAATTTCACAGGTGAGGAAACTGCAGTGGAGATCAGTTGTTCAGTTATTTTTTCAGTTATGTTAGACCCTTTATAATCTTATTTGGGGTTTCCATGGCAAAGATACTGAACTGGTTTGCCATTTCCTCCTCTGGTTCATTTGAGGGAACTGAGGCAAACAGAGTTAAGTGTCTTGCCCAGGGTCACACAGCTAGTAAGTGTCTGAGACTGCGTTCAGGAAGATGAGTCTTCCTAACTGCCAGCTGGCACTCTGTCAACTCTGCCACCTTGAGCCCTAAGTAAAGATTAAGTTACTTAGACACTTACTAGGGGTCTAAGATTTGAACTCAGTCTTCCTGGCTCCAGCTCCAGCAACAGCATGCTATCCACCACACTTCCCAACTCCCTAGGGGATAGTGTTCAATAAATCTATAAAGTTAGGTTAGAGATAGGTGAAGTTACATCCTACTCCCCTAAGAATGGTCAAATAGGCTTCAATTAGCAATAATTGTTTAGTTGCTTCAACTTATATTTAAACACTTAGGAATAAGAAAAAAAAGAAAACATGGTATCCCCACTTCATGCAAACACAGCAGTACTTAGAAGGATAACTGGATCCCATCAGTGACAAACGCAAGGTAAATATTTGGTGTCCATTGTTTTCGCCTATGTTTCTCAATGGTTAATAGTCAGTGTTATTAAGCATCTGTGTGCCAGGCACTGTCCTAAACATCAAGGATGCAAATAGAAAACAAAAGACAGTTCCTGCCCTAATGGAGCTTACAATCTAATGGGGAGAGAACAAATAAAACACACTGAAAGTGGGGTGGAAGAGAAGGCACCCAACTTTGGGGCATGGTGGAGAAATCCCAAAGTAGAGCAGTTTAGAGAGAAGTGAGATGTTTGAGCTAAGCTGTCTCCTTAAATGGAGACTTGGAGTTCATGCCCTTCCTATCCTCCAATCAGAGAGGCAGTCAGTTATTAACTCAAGGACCTCTATTGGTTTCCATTGTTTTTAATTAAATCTCTCAAGCTCCTGAGTCTACCCAGAATATCTGTTTTTAAAAAAGATATCAACTGTTCAACTATGATAGACTTAGCTCCTCTGATGCAAGACAATTCCAAAAGACTCATGACTTGCAAAACTATGGCGTCTGAATGCAGATCGAAGCATACTATTTTCACCTTCTTTGTTGGTTTTTCTTTTTTTTTCTCTTGGTTTTTCCCTTTTGATCCTATTCTCTCACAACATGACTAATGTGGAAATATGTTTAATATGATTGTCATGTATAACCTATATCAGATTGTGTGCTGTCTTGGGGAGGAAGGAGATAAGATAAGGGAAGGAGAGAGAATAATTTACGAGAGAAAATTGGAGAGAAAAATTTGGGAGAGAAAAATTCAAAATCTTACAATAATGAATGGTGAAAACTATCTTTGAATGTAACTGGAAAAAATAAAATACTATTAAGTGCAAAAAAAAGATATTAATTTCCTTTGCTTCCTTTCAAATGGTAACCAGCTTATTCCCAGTACACCTGTTCTGAGGGAGCCCATGGAAACAGTCGAGTCAGGGAATGCTGGCTAATGCCCAGCAGCACACATTATCTTTAGTATCTTATTTCATTCATAAGAACAAATGAATATAGCCTAGGTAAGAGATATCAAAATCAGATGGAAATAGGGGCCACTACTCCATGCATAAGGATCTCTGGGGGCTGCATATTGACTTTAATTTCAAAATGTAATATTATCGATGTTTTATTGTATTTTTGTTAACTCTTTCCCAATTGCATTTCATTGTGGTTTCTGTGACACTCAGGAGTGTTGTAGGTTTCATATTTAACCCTTCTGGTCCAGAAAACACACACACACACACACACACACACACACACACACATGCACAACCATGAAAACCCTCTTCTATTATCTCTAGCAGTGTAATGGAGCTTTCCAAAGCTGAAAATGTTTATTCTCTATGAGATTCCAGCCATAAATAACTATATGGCCAGGTTATTATGAACAAGCATACTCTCCTATTCAGCACAGTTGCAACAGGTTCCTTCCTATATCTGTAGTGTGGAATATCACAGAGATTTTGAGTTGATTTCTCCTCAAAACTAGGCATGTATTTAAATGTCAGTTTGTGAGCTTGACTTAAGTTGAAATTTTCCAACAGAGCTGTCTGTTAAATGTAATAGGCTGACATGGAAGATTCATCTTTATTCCAGATCTTCAGGTACAAGTTGGATGACCTTTTGTAAGCATGGGGAAAGAGGAGGTCCTGGGTTAGGTCAAGGAGTAGATTAGATGGTTTCTGGAGTCCTATCTTATCCTTACAGGACCTCAGACTAGAAGTCATTCATGCTCACTGAACTTTCTTAATCTTAAATCAATTGGGCTTCTTTTTAAAATTCATTTATTTTAAACTTAAATAAACAATAAAAAAAGAAAAAAACATTATAAACTTAAGTACTAAAACTTAAATAGAAAAAAAGGAAATAAAAAAAAGCATTGCCATGTGCCCAGTAGAACATGAGAGGTTTCAAAATAAACATCACTGAATTTTCATTTTAAGAAAGCCTATATAGTCAATTTGGTTTCTTGCCATACTTTGTCTAACACAAGAGTTCACAATCTTTTTTGTGTGCTCTGTACACCTTTGGCAATTTGATAAAGCTTAAAACTACCGGGGTTTCTTCTCTGCATTTATAATTGAAAAAAAAATGCTAAATTTTAGTTAGAGATAGTGAAAATAAAAGGTTTTTTCCCAACCAAGTTAGGGACTCCCTGAAATATAACTGCAGACTCTTTAGGATTATGTTCCCCAAAAGCACAATGCTAATTAAAATCCCATAAAAAAAAACACAGACCTTGTGGGAAAAATGGGGATAGAAGCACAAAACTAAAAAAATAATAATAATAATAATAAAACTCTAGCAGTGACAAAGGAACCTAATAAAAATGGTAGCATGGTTTTATTCATGCCAGATTGTTAAGAAATACACAGATACTAGAATAATTAATGACTTTTCTATGGCCCTGGGCTGCTGCTGAGCCTGCATCTGGGGCTACAGGAGCAAGATGAGCAGGCAGAAACTCCTGGTAAGTGAAGGCAGGGATAATGTGGACCAAGCCTTCTCTACTGAGAGCTTCTAGAAGACATTCAATAAATAAGACACTTTACCTTGAGAAAGACCCCAAGTTTGCTTGTGGAAATGGCCATAAGGATTGTAGCATGTTAATTACTGTAAAGTGGTCTAGTTTTTTACATTCTTGCTCTTTCTCAAGAAGAAATCACATGGAAGAAAACTAGAAATTAATGCCATGTTCAAAATGTTCGCTAATGTGTCAGTTGTGTTGGAACAAATTTGCATTTTTGAAATGTGCTATAACAGAGCTGACTGTTCTAATAGATAACGCTTCTATGTAGTTTGCATGCCTCTGGGTTCTTTCATTTCTTACTCCTCAGCCAAATTTTTCAAAATCTCTTATGTCCTCACCTTTTCACTGAAGTCATTGAATATTAGTACATGTTGATTTTGTTTCAGAGGGTCTTTTCAGATTCTTTGCCATCTTTTTATGTCTCCTTTGTTCTCTGCAACAGAATTGTTACATGAGATGAAAGCAGTTTCATGCAAGTGGTTTTGTCTTAACAAATATACAGGGATAGTAGGTGGTACAATGGAGAGAGCACTGTCCCTAAAGTCAAGAGGACTTGAGATTGAATTTGGCCTTAGATACTTACTAGGTGTATGAGCCTGAGCAAGTCACCTCTTATTTCATTTCCCCTATGCTTCCCCCTAAAATGTTCAGTTTATCTAAAAATTAAATTTTAGGAGGCAGAGCCAAGATGGCAGAGTGAGAGCAATTACTCACCTAAGCTCTAAGACAAACTCCTTCAGATACCTCTGAAAAGAGAATCTGAACAAATTTTAGCATGGCAGAATCCAATAGGAGACAGAGTATAGCAGATCTGAGCCCAGGATGGACTGGAAGGTTGATGGGAAGGATCTGTTGCATGATGCTACAAGAGTACACCGGCTGTACTATAGCAAAGCTGAGCAGGAAGCCCTGGGCGATCTGAAGGAGCAGCAGCACTGCAGAATCTCAAACATATCAGCCCAGGACAGAAGTCTGGTGGAACTGAATGAAAGAGAACCATAGAACCTCAGGTAACTGCAGCTGCTCCTCCTGAGACTATTAACCCACAGATTTAAGGTTCGTAAGTCATGTACTTGAACTTCTGGAAGCCAAGATGGTGGAGAGATCAGTAAATGCTCTACCCCTCCCCTTGTTGACCTGGAAAAACTCAGGGAATATTTCCCCAGGAAAAATCCTGGGAACAGTGGAATCAACCAAAGGGGTAAATAGTTTCTTAGCCCATGAGGCTAGGAAAATCACAAAGGGGTGAAACAGGATGTCCATTATCACCACTATTGTTCAATATGCTACTAGAAATGTTAGCTTTAGCAATAAGAGAAGAAAAAGAAATAGTAGGAATTAGAATAGGCAAAGAAGAAACTAAGTTATCACTCTTTGCAGATGATATGATGATATACTTATGGAAACCCAGAGAATCAAATGAAAATGTACCTGAAATAATACACAACTTTGACAAAGTTGCAGGTTACAAAATAAATCCAGATAAATCATCTGTATTTTTATATATTACTAACAAAGCCCAAAAGCAAGAGATAGAAAGAGAAATCCCATTTAAAACTATGGTAGATACTATGAAATATCTGGGAGTCTACCTGCCAAAACAAACCCAGGGACTATATGAACACAATTGCAAAACACTTTTCACACAAATAAAGTCAAATCTAAGCAAGTGGAAAAGCATTAATTGTTCATGGATAGGCCGAGCTGATATAATGACAATTCTACCTAAATTAATTTACTTATTCAGTGCCATACTAATCAAACTACCAGGTAATTATTTTCCAGAGCTAGAAAAAAAAATCACAATTGATCTGGAAGAACAAAAGGTCCAGAATATCAAGAGAACTAATGAAAAGAAATGCTAGGGAAGGTGGCCTAGCCCTACCAGATCTCAAATTGTGTTATAAAGTGGCAATCATCAAAACCACTTGGTACTAGCTAACAAATAGAGGGACAGACCAGTGGAATAGATTAAGTACTGACAACACAGCAGTCAGTGAATATAGCAATCTACTGTTTGATAAACCCAAAGACCCCAGCTTCTGGGTTAAGAACTCACTGTTCAACAAAAATTGCTGGGAAAACTGGATAACAGTATGGCGGAAACTGGACATAGACCAATACCTGACACCATACACAAGAATAAAGTCCAAATGGATATGTGATCTAGGTATGAAGACTGATACTATAAACAAATTAGGGAAGCAAGAAATAGTGTATTTGTCAGATTTATAGAGAATGGAGAAATTTTTGACCCAAAGAGAGACAGAGAACATTATGAAGTGCAAAATGTATAATTTTGATTACAATTAATTGAAAAGTTTTTGCACAAACAAACCCAATGCAAACAAGATTAGGAGGGAAGCAGAAAACTGGTAAAGAATTTTTGCAACTAGTGTCTGTAATAAAAGCCTCATCTCTAAAATATGGAGAGAACTGAGTCAAAAGTACAAGAATACAAGTCATTCCCCAATTGATAAAAGGTCAAAGAATATGAACAGGCAATTGACAGAGGAAGAAATTAAAACTGTCTATAGTCATATGAAAAAATGCACTAAATCTCTATTAAGTAGAGAGATGCAAATTAAAACAACTCTGAGGTACCACATCACACCTATTAGATTGCCTTATATAACAAAACAGGAAGATGATAAATTTTAGAGAAGATGTAGAAGAGTTGGAATACTAATTCATTGCTGGTGGATCTGTGAGCTAATCCAACCATTCTGGAGAACAATTTGGAACTATGCCCAAAGGGCTACAAAAATGTGCCATACCCTTTGATTCAGCAATATCACTTCTAGTACTGTATCCCAAAGAGATCGTAAAAATGGGAAAGTGTCCCACATGTGCAAAAATATTTATAGCAGCTCTCTTTGTGGTGGCCAAGAACTGGAAATCAAGGGGATGCCCATCAATTGGGGAATGGCTGAACAAGTTGTGGTATATGAATGTAATGGAATATTATTGTGCTATAAGAAATGATGAACAGGAAGACTTCAGAGAGGCCTGGAAGGACTTGTATGAACTGATACTGAGTGAAAGGAGTAGTACCAGGAGAACTTTGTACACAGCAACAACCACAGTGTACAAGGAATTTTTCTGATAGACTTAGTCCATCACAGCAATACAAGGACATAAAAAATTCCCAATGGACTCTGGAGGCTAAACACCTTTCACATCCAAAGAAGGAACAATGGAACTGGATCACAGAATGAAGCAGACCATTTTCTCTTGTGTTATATTTTGTTTTGTTTGATGGCTTCTCCTTTCATTTTTATTCTTCCATGTAACATGACTAAGGTGAAAATGTATTTAATAAGAATTTATGTGTAGAACCTATATAAGATTGCTCACCTTCTCAGGGAGGGAGTGGGGAGTGAAGGGGAAAAGAGAGGGAGGAAAGGAAAAAAATCTAAGGTATATGGAAGTGACTATAGAAAACTGAAAACAAATAAAATAATTTTAAAAAATTAAATTTTAAATCCATTCCTAGAATGTCAGAGTCAGAAAGGATTTGGATCTCAGAGGTCATCTGGTCCAATTTATAGCCATCTTTTCTATAACCTGCTTGCAAGTATTTATATAGCTTTTCTTTAAATACCCCCAAATAAAACTATTCTGACTTCATTGAGCTTGTCATCCAAGAAAACTCCTAGGCCTTTTTTTAAAAAAACAGGAGCTGTTGCCCAGCCATAAACACCACCCCCATGGTATAGTGCTACAGTTTATTTTTTATAACCAAATGTAGATTTTTACATTTATCCCTATCAACTATTTAAAATTAGTTCTATCTCATTGGAATATTTTGGGGTTCTGATTATGTAATCTGAGCATGTTGACAACCCATTTAAAGAGGTGTACTACTTGAACCTTGGCTTGAAATTTAAGAAGCGCTATGATCCTTTCAGCAGAATTATTCGTGAATCATCTGTTGAAGTGGGTTTACTAGAAAGTTCCAGTAAGTCCTTGTTCTCTAGTTCTATGGGCACAACTGAGATAATTCAATTCAGTAAAAAAAAAAAAATAACCAAATATTTACTATGTGCAGACTGCTATTCTGCAGAAGATACAGAGATGGATAGTTCTTTCCTTAGTGGAGCTTTCCCCTACTATCTAAGTATGATACAGTGTGACACATAAGTGCATTGCAGAAGTATAAAACAGATCTACGTATGTCCCAGGGGTCAAAAGTTATTCATGGCAAAGGATAATAGCAAAAGTTTAAAGATGACATTTCAGTTAAACACTGAAAGAAGAGTAGAAATCCAGCAAATGAAGAGGGAGAAGGAAGAAATTCCAGGTAAAGCTAACACTAGTGCAAAGGTCAATAACCTTCTATAATAACAAAAATCAGAAGATGACTTGCAAATTGCTCACTATGTGTCAGGTCCTTTGTGAGACACCCAACCCAGCAGTTCTCAAGAAGATCCCTGAGTATTTTTCAAGAGAGTTGCAAGATCAAAACTCTTCATAATAATAGCAAAATAGTTTAATATCTAGCACGTAGAAGGTACTTAATAAATGTTTAATGAATTGAAATGAATATAGTAAATACTGCTATAACTCACATAAACAAAAGCTCTTGGGAGTAGATGGTTTCCCAGCCATTTGAAAACCGTAAAGAAGTTTTGAGACCAGTAAGTTTAAGAACTACTGCTACACAAGGGATACAAAGAACAAAATAACAATTGCTCTTGAATTAACTTTTCTTCTATCAGGGAAAAATTTTTACCACCATAGTTGGCAATTTTTATTTTCTCCCCAACACTATTTAAAGCCAGTTTGGGAGGATTTACTTTTCCTTCCCTTAAAAAAATACCATTTACTGTGTTTCTATGAAAGTTTTTTTTGTTTTCAAAAGACATATCTCCTACCTACATTGTTAAGTGACATGATAAATGGGGAACTCTCCCCATTTCTCTCCCTACTTCACTCATGTTATCATTACCAACATCTGCTTATAGTGAAGGCCCTTCCTTTTGCCTGAGATGATAGCTATTCTTTTTAATGAGATTTCTTCCTGATGGTAACAAACCATATTTTACATTTCTGGTGACAACCTCACTAGTAGCTAAAATCCAGAAGATGAAGTAAATGAACATTTGCAATACAAATTGCAATCATCAACAATTATCATTAGTATTTGCAGTATGTAATTATATTTCTTTACTCACTAAATTGTCAGTTGATGTCATTTTGAAGCATCACGTCACTCCAGGTCTTATTTTAATGAAGACATAATGTGATAATCTCATTTCCTTAGGAGGGCTAGTTTTAATTCCTTAAAGGGAGTTAACATTTGGGGGCTTACGCTTAAAAATGAAGAACTAGGAAAAAATCACATAAGATGATATAAATGCCAAACGTAAGAATATTTTCTTAACATTAAAAAGATTCCACATAACATTTTCACCTGCACTATTATAAACTAGACCCTAGCCATCTGCTATTGTTAAAGAATGAGTTACAAAGCAAGCCCAGTTGATGTAACTGTTCTATATGCGGAGTTTAGGGCCATGACCCAAGCCTGTATTGCTTTTGAGGCAGAAAATTAATCTCTAATGCCTCTATTTTTATAATTAAAATTCCTTTTATTTTGAACTTCATGGAGAAAGAAAGGACCTAAAAACTAGATCAGTTTTCCAAAGATGTGGAACAGTCCCTATTATTCCTTCTCTATCATTTTTTAATGAGTGGGCCAATGTTTAAGCTCTCGTTTTGAAATGAGTAGGGATCACTTTTTAATAATGCATTCCACAGGTGCACGAAATAGACAACCCCATTATCTTCCTTTTATCCCTCATGTTGATGGCACCTACTACACCACATTATCTCTCTAGATTCATTAAACCAATTGTTCACTGACGACTATAATTAGGGCTCTCATTTCAGTCTTTTGTGTCACACTCATCACTCAAAACAGAATTCAGGTCATTATTTTATATAAAGCTGTGCTCTGGGGCCAGAGATACACACACACACACACACACACACACACCCCTATATGTATATATACATATAGATGTGTGTATATGTATATATGTGTGTGTGATCAATGTGTCTATGTATTTTCAGGGACCTTCCTATTCATAGACCCATTTGAGAACAATCCCTTTTTATTCTGCTCTATTCTATAAATTCTCCCTGGCAGTCACTTCCTGCTTATGCTCAGAAAGACATCTTGTACAGTGAAAAGAGAACTAAACTTAGAGCCAGAGGACCTGGATTCGAATCTTGACTCTGCTACTTACAACCTGTGTGATATTGCACAAGTCATCTAATCTGTTTGAGTCTCAACTTCCCAATTCATAAAATGAGGGGAGGCAAAAATTAGCGACCTTGCGGTCTAGATCTTTTCATTGTTGTTCCGTCTTTTCAGTTGCGTCCTACTCTTTGTGACTCCATGTGGGGTTTTCTTGGCAAAGATACTGGAGTAGTTTATCATTTCTTTCTCCAGTTTATTTTACAGATGAGAAAAATGAGGCAAACAGTGCTCTATCCACTATACCACTTAGCTACCCTAGTCTAGGTTTATTATGCTATAATCCCACATTGGCCTTCATACATAAGTGCGTGGTAATTTTAAATGGTCATCATTAACAGTGGCATTCTTGCTTCCTTGCGGGCTTTTCTGTCTTTATTCCACAGAGTAGGAGCTAGATTCCACCATCACATGAACATAGTTGTCTGTGCCCAAACAACAGAATCAAATATGATAGTAAATGGAGTTCTTAATCAAGAGAAGATCTAAGACTAATTTAGTTCAGTTCAAATAAAACAGTATTTATTAGGTGCCAACCTACTGGGAGTTATTAACACAGAGCAACAGCAAGGTTGATATTTCCTTTAACAGTCATGAAATGTAAAATGTACACAGAAAGAGAAGATATGGAACTGAATAAAAGGAAATGCATCATGAGATAGTCTTGACTGTCAGAGCTGTAATGAGGAATTTTTTCACCTGTCAGTTAACAAGTATGTTTAAGGGCTTTTTATGTACCAGGTACTGGGCTAAGTGATAGAAATACAAAGAAAGGCAAAAAGTATGGTCCTTGATCCTAAGGAATTTATATATTATAATGGAAAGACCTAATTTAAATAAGTAGAAACATCAAGATATATATGGAGAAGAGAAGGCATTAGCAGCAGAAAGGTCTCCTGCAGAAGATGGGAATCTGAGCTAATCCTTGAAGGAACTCAAGGAAACTTAAAAGTGGAAGTAAGGTGGAAGAGCTTTCAGGTATGGGGCATAGCAAATGCAAGGGGATGGACTTGAGAGATAGAAGGATGTGTTCTCAGAACTACAGGGAAGCTAATGTAGCTAGAGCATAGAGGACAGGAAGGGAGTATAGTATAAGAAGGTAGGAAAGGTAGGAAGGAACCAAGTTATAAAGAGCTAGCAAGCAAGTCAGGATGGGAATGGAGAGCATAGCAGAAGTGCAATGGAGAAGAATGAAATGGCAATACAAGAGGGCAGTCCACTGGGAGGGGTCCACAGTGCAAAGGACAATCCAATGAGGTGAGGAGGAATAACAACCTAGAACATAGCTAGTACAGTAGGGCTCAGGGCAGTAGCAGGACAACTGTGGGAATAGTTATGACAAGAGAAGAGGTAAGAATCTAGCCCTCACCCTCATAAAGTGTGAGAAAAGTTTCAGGTTCCAGGAAAGTGCTGCCACAGAAACAGAAACCTAGGGACTTTGGTCATGGAATGTAGTTAAATGGCACATGTCATTAAGGGCCAGCTAAGGATCATGAGGTCTGTGTCACAGGAAGAAATCATACCCCTTTGGATATTGGCACACTAGGGAATAGCCCTATTTGTCCCATGCTAGTTATGCCTTTGATATGACAGAGAAACCAGTGTATCAGTGAACATCTTTATTGCCTGGATGCCAATACCTTTTCAAAGGAGAAATTGACACAGATTTGGAAACTGGAAGCCAGATTTTTCCCCTCTCACTGATGAATGCATATTGTGAACACTGTCTTAAATTCAGGATAAAACAAAGCTTAGTTACTGTTTGCTGAGGAATAGGCCAGAGTAATTGCAAATAAGATTCCTTTTCTAAGAAAGATGGAGTTTTCCAATTAGTAATACACATGTTAGTAAAATGCATACTATTTGAATTCTCGAGTTTATTTGAATCTGAAAACTATCTGAGAAAAGAAATATAGCTACTAAGTACTAGAGCTCAAGGAAAACATGTCACCGAGATTACAGCTGTGACTGTAGCAACAGGATGTGGTCTCAGTCACAATGCTCAAAGCTGACTAAAGTGGGGAATGCAACATATTCTTCAAAGAGTGGATTGAATGAAGAAAGGAAAAGTTGAGTATCTTAAAGGTGGAGAAGAGAAAAGGCAGCAACTGACAGACTCAAATTCTTTAGTAGTGTTGATTAACATCTTTTATAGTCATCTTAGTTCATAAAACTGAATCTCATTTGACACAGAACCAACCTAGCTAAGCAGACAGCGGCAGATCTTTTAAGTTGAAAGTCATAAAAGAGAGGAAAATATTCTGTGGACAAGTCTTTGATTATTTTAAAAAATAAATGCTCTCCTACCTTGTCCCATTTCCTCCTTCCTCCCACCCCCACCCCCACCGACCCTTGCCTCTTAGATACAGTCTGCACTCCATCAGTATTTCTTTTATTTGGTTATTCAAAATCATATAACAGATGGAAAATGATTGCTCCAAATGTAGCAGATGGTTGTATTTGCCTGAACTAGTTACACTGGCAAAGTATCTTTAATTTTCACGTACAGAACTCCATTCCACAATTTTTATCCCCCAATATTAAATTATGAAAGGGGTGATAGCTTTATGGCATGGCACCCTTGGGAAGATACTGACAGCAGGAATGATAGCTGTTAGAAAGCAAAAATGATTCCTTTTGCTTTATCATCTTGAATTAATTTGTGCCCATAATTGTTTTAATACTTTATCCCCATAATGTATCCACCCTCATCCCAACACTTTTACTCTAAAACCTAAAGAAAGACAGTTTTGTAAGCATATAATTCTAATCTGTAGCCACATTCAACAAATTTGATTAATAGTTGAGTCTCACTGAATTTTCTAGAGACCATAGGTCTAGAGGTAGAAAAAGTAATTATGATCTAACTTTCCTAATTTATTTTTCTCCCTTCACTGTCATCATGTGCCCAACATATTACACTGATCAAAAGCTTAAAGGATCTGTTGAACTTTAAAGAGAAAGTGAGATGTGGTTTGCAAAATATTGAAAAGAGAATCTTTAGTTTTTCAATTCCTTTCCTTTATGATTTCAAGTCTAAACCCCTTTGGTCCAGATCAAAAGTTCGATGACTTTGGAGATGGGAGAAAGGACAAGAAAGTACTCAGGGCTCCCACACATGGGGAAGAAGGTAATCTTCTTAATAGAAGACCTAATATTTGCTTGTTTCCACCTCCCCAGGGAAAGTTATTGCCAGAGTGTTGGCTACTCTTTTAGTTTAGTCTTTTGTCTGTTTTGAGAAGAACAAAGCCCTTTCAGCCTTAAGAATTCTGTTGGCAGCATCCACTGCTGTTTCAGAACAGACAAAACAATGAAAGTACGTGGTGGTTCTGTATGAAAGGATTTTCTTGATTTTTCCTCCTCAAAATATATGTGGAATGAAATATAAAATGAGAAATATACCAATAAGTATAGTAACAACATACAGTAAATGAGGCAAGTGACAGTGTTGCCACAAGACATAGTTCTTAACTCCCCAGGGCTGTGCCATTTCACAGTCTTCTGCCTCATCTCATGCTGATGCTCAGAGCATGACAGAAGGTTCCTATGCAGGAAATTCTTACTTTTCGCACTCATGTTTACAGAGACTATACCAGGATCCACCTCTCTGTATAGGTATATAGCCAACCCCCTCCTTTATTACCACCACACTTAGTTTGATACATTTATTTAAAAAATTCTTCAGAAAAATGTTCCTACAAGCAAAATTTTAGAATACAGATATTTTATTCTAATTTCCCTACCTTTCTATCCTTCTGGAAAATCTTATATACCTTATAATACTAAGTATACAACATGATATAAATGATCATCAGTAAAGTGAAACTAGTAATTGACTAAAGATAGGGAAAACAGTAAAAATTATTTGGAGACAGGATAGTTTGGAAAAATCAAGTGATAATTAAAGTTCAAATAGTCTGTGATCTCACCAGTATAGGTGTTTCCTCTAATGATGCAAATTGAAATTTATCTATGCCTGCCTATTCTGTTTGCCTCCTGTCCATGTTCTTACATATGTACACCACAAAGGATCCACCTGATGTGCTCAACTTCTCTTGGCATCGCAAGGCAACCATTAGAGTTCACGCGCTGTCCATCAGTTATCTTCGTGTTTACTGTATGGCCAACACATTTTTCAATCATACGTAACTATGATGAAATCTATGCCAAAATAATACAAAGTTTCTTGAAACATGTAACAACAGAAATGTCCTTGATCACTGACCCTCTATAAAAAATATTAAATGAAGCATTAAAATAAGCCAAAATCTACTCTTCATCATCATGGATAAGATAGAGATCAGAGTTCAATTCAAGGAGATATTCCCCGTAGATGATGAGGCCCCAGAGATACCATGTTTTGAAAACAGCATTGTACTCATTGTTTTAAACCCCGGAGCATTTTAAAATCTCCTGAATTAGATTCATAATCCCTTTAAAGAGTTTGGATTAACTCTCCACACAGAACAAAATCAAATGGAGGATGACTGCCCATTTTTTTAGACTATGATATACCATTGAATAGACAATCCATAGTTCTCATTCATCTGTGCATGTTTGTGTTTGTATGGATACATGAACAGACATGAATATATGGAGATCTGTGTGTATATATATATATGTTATATATAATATGTATGTGTGTTTGTATATACATATATATGTATATATACATTTATATAGGACAGAAGCAGAAGATAAAGAGTGAATATTGACTAGAATTGAAGAATACTTCAGGAAATTACCATTTTTGGAGGTTGGTTTATTGTTATCATTACAGTTATTTGCCTTAATAATACCAACCATATCTCTGAAACTAAAGTCTATCCTTTCAATGACACTGTTCTTCTGATATTTTCGTGTGATTGCAAGTAATGGAACATCTTAATCTCTAACAAAAGGAATATGAAGATTACACAAAAGGCAGTGGAGAGGTCCATGCTATATGTGAGCAGTTTGAAATGGAGGTATAGGAAAGGAATTAGTAAGGAAAAGTGGTAGAACTGATATTATCAAAGACATGTCATTAGAGAAATTAAAACAATCAAAATGAATTAACTCACCAAGGGAATGTATGTAAAGAAAAGGGCTGAGGTCAGAGGATTTAGCTTAAAGAAGTCTAACTTAATGATTGGGAAAAAGATGAGCTAGCAATGGAGAAAGAAGGGGAAGAGAGGAGAAAAAGAATTGTGAGATTGCAGTGTCATTATGCCGAGTATAAAGAGACAACTGAAAAAAAATGAAGTTAACATCATCCAGTGCTACCAAAAATTCAAGGAAAATAGAGTGAGAAAAAGTCACTGAATTGAGCTAGAAAGGAAGCTATTTGGTTACCTTTGGAGGCAGTTTCCATAATATCGTTGAGGCCAAAGCCATATTTGGATGAATTTAAAAGGAAATTGGCTTTAGAGAATGAATAGCCCTACAATTATTTACCATGATTAGATGCCATCTGAAGTATTGTGATAGGTTCTAGGTGCCACATTTCATTCTAAGAGGAGTATAGATAAATTAGAGTGCAGCCAGGGTGATGGATAGTTTAGAGAGAATTTCATATAATGAGTGGATAAAGGAACAGAAAAAAAAAAGAAAAAAGGGAAAACATGAGTGCCATCTTTAAGTATTTGCAAGGCTGTAGTCTGAAAGACTTTCCTCTTTTGTCCTAAAGGACGGAACTGAGGTGGATGAATGAGAAGCTAAATGAAAGCAGGTAGTGTTTCGGTAGAAAAATCCATTTCCAGCAAATCGAACTGTCCAACAGCAGAATGGAATGCCCATGCCTTTGCTGGCAATATTCAAAAAGACTTTCAATGGTTACTTTTTAGGGTTGTGAGGGAAGACATTCCTTCAGGAGAGGAGTGATTGGACTAAATGATCTTTTGAGTTCCCTTCCAAATCTAACTCTATAAGGCTATGAGAGATATCAAGGTTAGAATGGGATGGGAGTCATATAATTAACGTCCTAGTTGAAGCCATAGAGTAAACAAGTTAACAGAAAGAGAATACAAAAGAACAGAAAAGGAATGTAGGGCTATCTGTGTTAGGGGCATTTAGAAAGAGTTTTCAGAGCCGTAGGAGAATCATGAAAGTATGATGTCTCTGAAGTTAAAGGAAGAAAGAGAATACAGAAGTAGAAAAGAAGATGTTCAATAGCATCAAACTCTGTAGAAACTTTAAGGAAGATGAAAGCCAAAAAATAGCCATTAGGTTTGGCAACTAGAAAGTCATTAATGACTTTTGAAAAAAAATCGGTGGAATAGTGGGAAATGAAATCCAGATTTCAAAAGTCTGAGGAGCGTAAGAAAGCAGAGGCTTCAGATATCTTTTTCAAAAAGTCCAGAAATGAAAGGAAGAGAAAAAAGATCAAAAATGAATGAATGAAAGAGTATTTATTAAGCTCTTAAAATGTGCCAGTCTCTGTACTGAGTACAGGGAATACGAACACAAGCAAGACAGACCTTGCCATCAAGGAACTGACATTCATATGGAGGATAATCACACAAAAGTGGGGCTAGAAGTGAGAAGGGTATGAGTGAAGCTGCCTGGCTTGGAAATAGCCAGGAAGAGACATGGCGGCCTGGTCTCTAGACAAGCAATCCAAATCTAATATCCCGGGGCAGAGCTTGAGTTCTGGTAGGAGGAGAAGGAGAAAGACGGTCAGAATTTGAGTGGCGTTATTCCCATTTTACAGAAGAAACTGAAAATGAGAATTTAAGTAGCTTAGTGACACAGCTAGTTGATAACAGAGGCAGGATTTGAACTCACATTTTTCTGACCCAATGTCTAATACTATTGGGAAACCTAGGTGTGTTCATAGGCAGGTAAGAAGCCATCAGTGAAGCTACTGAGTGACTAAAAGTTCATGAGAGACAGGGGAAGAGAGCTGGAGCAAGGTCTTTGCAGCAGGAAGAAATGTGATCAGGGGCATAAGTACAAGAATTAACCTTAATGAGGAGGAGAAAGACCTCATAGAATGTCACACTTGAAATGGAAGTCATAGGCCATCTAGCCCAGAAGCCATCAATCTGTAGTGCCTGAAAAGTTGCTCCAGTGATGCTCAACATGGTTGGAACAGGAGTAGAGAAGGAAATTAGGTCGTTGACTAAAAATTAAGGGTCAGTTCTCTTTTAAGGAGGTAATACAAGATGGCTCATTAACCATTGCCTTTTACACATTTATGTCTCAGAAACTTTCACATGTGCAACTGTCATTAACCTCTACATGAAATGAGCATTTATCTCTCCATTACCTCTAGTTTCAAAGATGAAACCAGAAATAGAAATAAGATAATAATTTTCTCCTTTACAAAAAGACAAAGTTAAAATGTGAGTTTCTAAAATATTTCAGTATTTTCTTAATACATATCAATAAACTGAAAAAAATAAGGAAAAAAAGGAATTTCACGATAGTTACAGAACCATTAATTTAGTATAGCATAAAATAAAGAGCCCTGAACTTAGGGAGAAAAATTCTGGACTTGAATTCTGACTCTGCCGCTTTCTATTTGGGCTATAAAATTCAAAATGGAAGTCCACAGGCTTTGCAAAATACATTAGCTCCTCCTTAGCTGCTAATAGGTAAGCAGAAAAATCAAAGTTTGTTGTGAATTGGAATGATCATTACCTCCTTCAAATCCAGATTGCTGGCTTCATGATTTCATTCAGCAACCCACAGGACAAAACTCAAATAGATGTGACTTTAACTCTAAGGATGAGTTATGTATGATGATTTATCAAAGGAAACTGAGAAGTGATCAAATAAGCAGAGACCGAATTGGGCAATATCACAAAATCCTAAAGTGCAGAGAGATGTTTTGTCATGTGCTTCAAAAACTTCAACAAGAATGAGGACTGAGAAAAGGCCATAAGGGTTAGCAATTTCACTGGTAACTTTGAAGAGAAGAGTTTCAGTTACATGATGAGGTCAAAGGCATATTGCAAGGGATTTTGATGACAGTGAGAGGAGAAAAAGTGGAGTCACCAAATGGAAACAGTTCTTTCAAGAAGTAAAATACAGGACAATAGCTTAGAAGGCAGTAGGGTCTAGTACAGGTTATTAAGGATGGGGGAGATTCGGGCATCTTCATAGGCATCAGAAAAATAGGTAGATAGGGAAAGACTGAAAATTGAAAAGAAAAAAGTAAGATGAGAGTGGTGCACATCTACTGGAGAAAATAGGATCAAGGGGTACATATAAATGGATTACCTTTGATGCAGAGGATGATGGGTGTAAAGGGGGAAATAGCAGGGGTGAGGGAAGAGTGGCAATTTCTAAAGGTTGTGTGATGAGAAGGGAAGAAAAAAGGATTTGAGGCACATACCTTTGGTTTTTATCAGTGAAGTATGAAGTGAGGTCCTCAATTGAGATCCTTGGGAGAGGAGATTCTGTGATTAGCTTGAGAAGAGAAGGTTTGGAATAGTCAATGTGGGGAATGGAATAAAGAACCATATGGGAGATAAAAGGATCATCTTCCTGCAGGGAGGGCCCATATGAGATTATAGCAATGCTGTCTTTGTAACTGGAATAAGTGTGTCTTTCCACTTCCCTATGGCTTCACACACCATCCCTGTGACTTTCTAACTCAAACCCAATTCCCTTTGTACACTATGCCCCAATATAGAATGTCTCCCTATTTGAATGTGAACTCCTTCAAGGGAGGGACCAGATAAATTTTGTAAAGGTAGCCCCAACATTTAAAACAGTGCTTCACATGTTGTAAGCATTTAATGAATGTGTATTCAACCATTTACCATTTATGCATTTGTAGTGGACCCATCAGCACAGGTTGATGGATGATCTTGAGAAAATACCATGTAATAAATAGATAAAGGAACTAAAGACTGTTAACTCAGAAAAGAGAGGAATGGATCCCTGATTCCCTCTTGCTCCATTCAGTCTCAGTGGAGGAAATGGCATATGGAGAGAATGAAAAGGGATGACAATTCATCAAAGACCTTACCAAGACCTAAGCTGTGGCAGAATAAGGGAGCAAGTCTTTCAGGAGTAGAGAACATAAGAATCACTAAGTGATTGAGTTTGGGAAGGGAGAGGAGAATGTGTCCAGAGCAAGGCTGAAGGACAGAAGTATCCATGAAGACCAGGAATGGGCTTCTAGGACAGAGTTACCTACATATGTAAGATGAAGGCCCTATAGCATACTTCTATATAATGTTCAAATGTGTAGGCCTTACTCTCTCGTATCCCTTAGAAGGCTTTTCTAATCCATTAGATAAAGTGATTCGGGGAAACAGAAGTAGCAGCTTCTCCTTCTTCCCCCTCATATTCTTGTGCATGTCTCTGAAAAGATCCCTTTTTTGTCTGAATAATTCTCTCAAAGAAAGTTCAAGGACATAGGCTTTTCAATGAGAAGACTAAATATAAAAAGAGAACATTTTCCTCCCTATATCAACAAAGATGCTGTGCCAATTAATTGAGTTGTTGCTGCTATTTAGTGTTACATTTCCAAAGTGTTTTTACATCATTTTAATTGGTATGCTTCTTCCATATCCACCATATGTCTCATTATGTCAAGGAAATAGCCTTGGGTTTTCAAAGGCTTGGCCAACAACGTATTTAGAAAGGCTTTGAGCATGTGCTTCAATGATGAATCCTCTGCCTTTTGCCCAAGGACCATTCTGGCTAATTGAAGAGTATTATTATTATTTCATCTAGTTTTTTATAGCATTTTCAGGTTTAAAAAGTGGTCCAAATATTATTTTATCTTTTCTTATCCTTATCAGTTCTTACTGAACTAAGTGGTTCAGTAGAGAGAGCTCCGGATCTGGGGTCAAGAAGACCTGAGGTCAAATCTAACTTTCATACACATAAAAGCTGTGTGACCTTAAGCAAGTCACTTAACTTCTATTTGCCTCAATTTCCTCATCTGTAAAATGGAGGTATTAATAGCATCTATCTGCCAGGGTGGTTGTGGGATCCAATAAGATGATACTTACAAGGTGCTTAGCATAGTACCTGGCATATAGTAGGCCCTATATAAATGCTAGTTGCTTCTATTAATATTATTGCTGTTATTTTTACAACAACCATGAAAGATAAGCTTTTATAATCCCCATTTTACAGCTGAGACAAACATGTCAGGTGACTGGCCCAGGGTCCCACAAGTATATAATTGTCCAAAGCTAGATTTGAACTTACGTCTGCCTGACTTCAAGTCCAGTGCTCTATCCACTACTATACCACCTAATGACAAAGCATCTTAGCACCACAGGATTGGCCATGAGGTACTAATTTTTTTTTTGCAACAGCAACTTTTTAAACTTTGACCTAACATGCCAAGGAATTATGATCTGCATCAGAGGAAAATCAGCTCACAAATCATGGATCAGTAAAGTATTTCGCTATGAGACAGGTTGTTTTCAAACATAACAGATATCATCTTGACACAGAGGAATTTTGCACATTTATATTGAAAGGGTGGTTCTTATAGTAGAAGGAGAACCAGAGTAGGACTCAGAAGCTACCATCTAGCCCTGACTCCAATAACAACTGACTGTGTGATCTTGTTCATGTCATGTGATCTCTTTATGTCCCCATTTCTCCATCAGTCAAACCAAGATGTTCTTTGAGGTTGTAAGAATCAAATAAACAAGGGGTACAAACTTAATTGGAAAACTCTAAAGTGCTTTACCAATATGCTGGCTAATCATTAGCATTTGGCCTATAATTTTTAGTTAAATGTGTTTCTCACAATTCTGAGCCGTTCCTAAGCAGCAAAATATAGAGCAAGCAGTTTGCAAAGGAACATTTTTGCATATTAAAATCAACTAATTAAAATAATTTAAAAGCACTCTGGCAATGCAGTACTAAATAGCAGTAACCACCAAATGAATGTTGCTATAAAGAAAACATTTTCCCTTTATTAATCCTGAGTCCTTGAATTTCTCTTGAGAGGGCTGCACATAAGTAAGAGAGGTCAATGATAATGAAGATAATTATGGTATCATACTCTGAGTTGGTCAGAGAATATCCATAGTAATATATTGAGTCCTGAGAAAATACTTTGGGAAGGATTGGGGTGGAAGATGATGGTGAGAAAAATGGAAATATTGCCAGTTGAGCATCAAGATGGGGGAACTGAGAGCGTTTAGCCTAGAAGGAAAAAAAAAGAAAAAGACTTCCAGGACAGCTATTTTCAGGTACTTGTAGGGATAGCTACAAGTGTGGAAGAAGGATTAGAACTGTTCTTGGTCTTAGAGGGTTATATGAAAATTGCAAAGAGATGAATTTGGGCTTATTTTAAGGAAAACTTCCCAACAGTCAGAGGTGTTCAGATGCAGAATAGATTGCGTATATAGAATATTGCAAACTTTAAAGTACTAGATTGTACAAAGACAATCTCTCCATCTATCCAAATTTTATTCTTCCTTCCAGATCCAGTCCAAATCTTACCTTCTCCATGAAGCACTCTCTGACTACCCCAGAGGACATACTGATCTCTCCCCTTCTTGCATTCCAGTTGTATTTAAAGGCAGAGCTATTCTGCCTTTCCAACTTCCCTGCACTGAGCATTTTGCCTGATTTATCCCTCCCAGGATAAGCGGATCATTTCTAATCTCACCACCATGCTGCTAAGCCTTGGATGCCTACCGTACCTTTCAGCCTCCTCACTCCTCTGTTTGGAGCTCTGGAGCGCAGAGCACCAACCTCCTCCCAGTGCCTTCCTTAACAGAGGGCAGAAACCAAACCTCCAACTCATACCACATCATCTCTTTTGTTCTGCCCCGATTTAATTCTATAAAACATTATGCCCCTATGCTAGGTAACCCCTGCTGCCCCTGCCCCTATCCTTGTTTTCCCGTCTCCTTTTGTGTGTTGTCTCCCCTTCAGATTATAAACTCCTTGAGGACAGGAATTGTCTTTCTGTTTATTAATTGTATCCCCAGCACTTAGCAAAGTGCCTGGCACGTAATAGTTTCTTGGACTAGGCCATGATAACTGTCTGAACTTTTTCAGTCTCTTCATTCCTCTGGAGCTCAATTTTTCTTGACCTTGACCTTTCTGAGCTGACCCATGCCCTGATATGTCAAATAAAAAAAAAAACTCTCAACAGGGGTCAAGGGCTATGTCCTCGAGCCAAAAGCATTTAGGTTAGCCACAGCACTCTTTCCTTGTATTTAGTTACTAATAGATGTCAACAGAAAAGACAGAGAAAGTCAGAGTCATTGGTAAGTAACGACTGCTTAGTTCTGGGTTATTTAACTCCGTCTTGGTCTCTTTCTCTGAATTAATTTCATACCTCTTTAGCCAGGCTGCTCTTTGTCAGGGATAATCATGGGTAGACTATTATCAGCTGTCATTTTTGCTCCCATAGTCCTATTCTAGGAGAAGTTAACCCCAAATCCTTCTCTTTGAATCTAAATCTTGCCTGAACTTCAAGGCTCTACTTAAATCCACTCTTCTCTTTGACGCCTTCCCCAGCTCAGTGATCTCTGTATCCTCTCAACTCACAGCTAAAAATTCTATACCATTTCTTTAGCACTTAATCACATCATATCTTGTGACATTTCCTATCCACTTGATTACTATTTAACTTTTTACATGTGTCTGTGTCTAGCTATTGATCATCCCTTGTGGCCAAGGACAAGGATCATTTATGATATTTTGTGGCATTTTCTATCATTCCTAGTGCTTATTCACAGCAGGAGTTTAGTAAATATTGGTCTAATGAACACTGTTTGTGAAATGAAAACATGTAGCCTTTTATTCTTTACATTAATATAATTCCTTTCCTTTTTACCCCAACTTTTGAGTATGCATTATTTGGGATAGTAGGGAATGACTAAGACTAGAAATTGTGTACAGGGACAGAGTAACAAATTATGGACTACACTTACTTATTAGAAGGACGATTTCCTCCAGATGTTAGTTCTTTAAATTTCTTTTTTCTAAAATTGTAGAGACATTCGATCTACTTAGTTGTGCACATGTTGTATTCCAATATAGTTGAATGTGAGCTAGATTTTTTAGTTCTGTGTTCCAATGCCTGGCACAGTTGAGATGTACTTAAAGGTTTGATGAATTTAATGATGTAAACTGATCATATAGTTAGGACTTCCAAAAGTAAACAACTTTATATGAACTTTTCTCATCTATGCATTTCAAAAACTGTTTTTTCATCACTATATTTTAACTCATCACAGACATACGTATAAAATACTTTAGTCATAATTAGACAAATATTCATAAGCTGTTTTTAGAAATCTACTTCCAGGTAGGGTATCAATCGATCAATGAACCATCTATAGGAATTTATTCAACATCTATTAAATGCCAGGCAATGTCCTGGAGAGAAGAGGAAGGAGAAGGATATGGAGATCCTACAAAATCATTTTGACAATGATATGGACAAGTGAATAAACAGCAGTAATGTAAGACAGAAAAAGTAAAGAAACACCAGGCTATTTTTCAGTCATTTTCAGTTGCGTCCAACTTTTTGTGACCCCATTTGGGGTTTTCTTGGCAAAGATTGGAATGGTCTGCCATTTCCTTCTCCAGCTCATTTTGCAAATGAGGAAACAGAGGCAAACAAGATTAAGTCACTTACCCAAGGATCACACAGCTACAAAGGATCTGAAGCCAGATTTGAATTAGCAAGATGAGTCTTCCTGCCTAACACTGCAGGGAAGTTGGAAAGGCAGAACGGCCCCACCTTTAAGTACAACCAGAATGCAAGAAGTGGGGAGATCAGTGTAGCTTGGGGCAGCCAGAGAGTGCTGTAAGAAGTGAGATTTGGACTGGGCCTTGAAGGAAGAATAAAATTTGTACAATCCAGTACTTTAAAGTTTGCAATGTACTTTATAGGCAGTCTCTTCAGGCCTATCACTTTATCCACTAAGTCACCTAGCTGCCAGGTTCTATGAAATTTCAAACACTAGGTTGTTTTGGAACTTTACATAATAAGCAATGGGGAGCCAATGAAGGGTTTTGAGCAGAGAGGGAATGGGATCATATCTGTATCTATAGAAGACCCATCTTGTAATGATATGAAGGATCAACTGGAGGAGAGAGACAGTGAAGACAGGAAGACCTGCTAGAAGGCATCGCAATAGTCCCAGTAGGTGCTAGTGAGGATCTGTATTAGTAGGATGGCACTAAATATAGAGGAGAGTGATATGAAAGATGTCAGGTAGTTTGAACTGACAGAAGACAGGAACTAACTTAGAGATGTAGGAGAAAGAAGAATCAAAGATTACTGTGACTTCAAACATGAGAGAGATGGGGTAAGTAATGGTGCCACTAATAAAATAGTGAAATAGAGAGAGGGACTGATTTCAGGTGAAAAAGCTGGGTTTCAGATACGTTTGATTTGAGGGATGAGTGGGATATCCATGTAGGAGCAGGTGTCCTTTTTTAAAAAATTATTTTATTTTTAATTTATGGAATAAAACAAGCCTTTCCACAACATAGTACAATAAAAAAAAAGATTGTACTTGAAACTGCAAATCTGTTATGTACCACTGTTATCCTTTTTAAAAATAAAATAAAATTATCACAGAAATTTCTTTATTTTTTCTTCTTCCTCCTCCTTCCCTGGAGATGGCTACCATTAGACAGAATATATGCATATGTGTGTTTGACATTATTCTATACATCCTTCTATTTATCAATTCTTTCTCCGGATGCAGATAGCATCTTCCTTCATATGCCCTTTTTAGTTAATTTGGGCATTGATCTGGAGCTAGAGAGAGAGGTCACAGCTAGAGATAGAGAATTCTGTTAAGGTGATATCATGAGAGAATGAGATTTCTGAGAAAGACAGCATAAAGCAAAAAGAGGGACGAGAAAATCCTGCAAAATGCCATTGGAAATTCCATAATCTCTCTGGATCTCATTTTTCTAATCCATGAAAAGGAAATTCTAATACTTGTAATACCTATCCCATAGGACTGTTAGAAAGAAAGTTCATTATAAATCTTGAAGCACCATTTAAATATCATCAAAATTATTTTTATATTGTTTTGTGTTATTTCATAACTTACCTCTCCAAAATAGTTTATAAGGCAATCACCCATCATACTTCTCAGGGCCAAAAGCAGTTGGCCTAAGGCAGATAATAGGCTTTCAACAAAATCTTGATGAGTAACATTAAATGAAATGACCTGACCAGAGATGAGGAGGAGCTGAGCTGTTGACACACTCTGTGTGAATTGAGTGAGCTAGCATTTTCCCATTCTAGGTCCTGTCTGGATGACTCCAGATCAGACTGCCTTTCAGGACATGCTGAGCCTCCTGAGTCTGTAAGCCTAAATGTCTGGCACCTGCTCAGCTTCCATTTCTGCTGACTGAAGTTGTAAATATTGATCTAAGTGTCTCCTAGTGAGAGCTACTGCTGCTTCTGCTCACACAACAGACCAAAAGGGAGAGGGTCACAATCATGCCTAGAGTATGTTATCAGCACATTATTAGATGTAACTGCATGGGAGCAGCACGTTTTCCAGGAGGTGTCATTAATTTCTATTTCAACACAATGGAAATATGAAACTTGACCTTTGAAACGGCCAGGACAAAGTACAAGTATTGCTAAACTGGAAACCCAGTTAGAGTCCAAGATGGCTTGCCTTCAGATTAATTATGGATGGTATACCATCTCAGAATTACATTAGGAAGGAAATGTGTCACTGCTGTAGATCAATGCAAATATAGGAGTCTCTGCTGAAGCCTTTTAAAAAAAATGAGAGCAGGTTTGAAGAAAATTCCAGATTTTTCTTGGCTAAGTAAGACACTCTGTTTGCATTTATCCTGTTCATTAGAATTATTCAGGAAACCACAGACCTGCAAGACTTTGGCCTCAAATAAATTCTTAGGTGAGGAGAATCGTTTAAATTTTCTATAGCAGTTCCAAATCACTTTTCCACAAAGCTGAAAGAGCGGAGGAGAGGAAAGTTGACTTCAAGAAGGAAATTAGGTATTAATAGGGTTTTAGTTGGATTGTTGTGGCTTTTCTCTGTGTCTCCAGCCCTTAGCCCAGTGCCTGGCACTAGGTAGGCATTTATTGAATGCTTATTGATTACCTAGTATTTAAATGATCTAAAGTGATTTTAAAAGAGTAGAAGTTGAAAATATATATGGTTACACAAAAGAACATACTATTTATGGGGGAAATGTATATATGTATATGTTTTTCTCTCAACAGAAACAGATGGGAAATGTACATAAATTAAATCCAAAATAGTTTGGGGGAAGGGAAGAACTTAGGTAGGAGATCAAGCTGGAGTGGAGTTTGGAAAGAAACAAGAGATTCAAAAAGACTGAGGTAAGAAAGGAGTGAGTGCATTATAGGCATGGGGAGAGACAGGAGATGGATCGTCATAGGTGAGGAAGAGTGAAGACCTGTAGTTGCTGAAAATGTAGGGTTTGGTTTCATTTTTTTTAATAGAAATGAATGATCTCTGGCACACAAATTTGATCACCAAACACAATTACCACTGAGAATTCAGCAATCTTCTTGTCCCCCTTGAACTTAGGACTACCTAATATTGTAGGTTTTAAATTGGAAAATCAACCTAGTCAACTCAAACATTCCCATTGATGTAGCAAATACATTTGAAAAACTAGACCTTGGTTGTAAATAGAGTAGAGGCAATGAAAGACAATTTGCAAATTCGTGGATGGTCATGTACCATTCAAATAAGCTAATTATTTGTTTGGTTAATGTATGGTGCATAGATGACAAACTATAAACAAATATTGTTCATAACTGAAAATACAGGGGATTTTACACTCATACAGTGCATAGGACAGAGTCACAGAAGGTGAATTATGTCAGGTAAAAAAAAGTCAGAGCAGGGCACAAACATTACAAGCTGAGACAAGACTTTAGAAATTTTAGGTACTGACTGAAACATGACATATTGTATTTGCTAACTGTTCATTCACATTTGGTCTTAGGGAGAAGATAAAGGGTCTTCTGGGGCTTATATATATAAAATGAGTCAATGTGAATGAATTCCTTTGCCATTTTTCGCAAACAATTATACTTTGTTTAGATCGGAGAAACTGTTATTTGCATTTTCATTTACTTTTTCTGGCTGTTTTTAAATACTAAAATAGTTTTCTTTCAGCTGATGGCCTATGCCTGTTGACCCTGATGCTGGGGAGTCTGATTTTGGTGGATGGCTTCAGTTCAGGAATTCTGTGCTACAGGATAGCTAAAGTTGATGGAGATGTGTGCACTGAGTCTGATATCAGTTTGGTTGGCCCTTGGGTACAGAAAGTCATTAGGTGCCTAAGGAAGGATGAACCTGACTAGTTCTAGGAAGATAACTAGAGTAGGTTAAAATTTTTGCCCATTGGTTTGAGGATCTGGGTTGAAAGTGCCACTAGTCTCAATACTTTCAGCCTGGACAATGTAGGGAGACACAGTCTAAAAGATGAAATAATAAAATGAAATGAAACAAAAACTTCCTTTGAGCTCATATCTATGATCCTATGAACTATTTAATTGATCTACTCCAGTAAAGAAAAATAAATCATACAGCAACCTAGTATAGTGGGAAAGGAGCCCTGAACTTAAGAGTCAGGAGAGCCAGAGTCTAAGTCATTTCAGCCCTACTACTATTTATGTGACTATAGGGGAAAGTTGCTGCACTTTTTTGCCTCAGTTTCCTTATCTCTTAAATGAAAAGCCAGATATTCTACTAAGGTCCCTTACAGCCTAAATTTTCTCTGATCCATAAAAAAATGCAAAACAATTACAGATCAAACACATGGCTAATTGTTTAACTGTGTGCTAACTGGTTAACCAAATTTTTCATTTTTCAACCAGGGGGCATCTTAGCTATGATATTTGATTCTAGAACTTAACTTTTTCATTTAGTCAGTATACACTGAAATAGCATCCAAATGAAATATTCTTTTCTCTCAATTCTTTCCCTATGTAAAAGCTATAAAAATACCCCACCATCTTAACCATAAATTTAAAAAGTAATAAACATATTTTTCATTATTTTGTCTCCTTTTCAGTATTGATTCACCACTTAATGTAATAGAAATTAATGCAAGCCCAGCAAACCAAAATCTCCTGTCTAAAAAAAAAGCCCTTTCTTTTTATGCAGTCAAATTGAGACAACAAAAACCCACATGAAATTAAATTACTTATTATTTTAAATGAAGTCTAGACACTGCATGACAAATGTCCCTAAATTTAGTTATCTATTTCCTGGGGGAACATAAGGTGAATAAAGAGAAAAGAAAAAAAACACATCCTTTCTCATTTTTCTCTAACCTTTTCAAAAGCAGATTCATATTTGTTTTAACAGTATATTTTTGTTTTGCAGTATAATTGATTTCATCAGATTAATTTTCTTTGCTAAGAAACTATACCAAAATATTAGGCATGTAAGCAGTATTCACTCCCATTCTAAATCAAAATTAAGTTAAAAGTGTGATTCAGTACAGAATTTCAGGGTTGGAAGGGACCTTGCTGGCTGTGAAATGCAAACCATATATGGAAAAAAAAATTACTATAATATTCCCAACAAGGGATCAAACAACCTTTGCCTGATGCCCTCAAGTAGGAAGGAACCTACTTCCATGAGGCAATGCAGTGTCCTCTTCGATGGCTCCAATTATTAGGAAGTGTCTCCTTACTTCAAGACTCCATTTACTTCCTTGGATCCTAAGATCAAAACAGAAGGGACATTAGAGGTAATCTTCTTTAATACCTACAGTTTACAGATGAGGAAACTAAGGTCCAAAGAAGTTGTGAATTGCTCCAGGTCATACAAAGTTTATTAGTAACTTTGAACTCGTCTCCCATAACTCCTGGTTGAGTATTCTTTCCATATACCAAGCTGACTCCCACACATTGCTCCTGGTTCTACCCCTTGAGGTCAAACAAAGTAAGTCTAATCCTTCCACATGAGACCCCTTGAAATGCTTGAAGACACCTATCATGCCTGTTCCTGGATCTTCTCTTCTCCCTTAAATAGCTCCAGTTCCTTCACTCAATTTTCGTAAAGCATACACTCATTTTGGTTGTCACCCTCTGGCCACATTCCATGTCATCAGTGGCCTTCCTAAATTGTGGTGTCTGAAACTTTACACAATGCTCCAAATGTGGTCCAACCAGGAAAGGGTACATGGGACCTATCCCTTCCTTACTCCGAGAAATTGTGCCTCTTGTAATGCAGCCCAAGATGGCATTAATTTTTTTGATTTCCACTTTGCATTATTTACACCTATTAATCCATGAGAACTTCCAAATCTTTTTTTCAGACAAACTGCTCTCTCTCTATATATATATATCTCACATTTTAGAATTGTGAAGTAGATTTCTTGGACCTTCATATAAGACTTTACATTTATCCCTGTTAAATTGCAGATTATTAGATTCTGACTCTGTTATCTAAGATGTTAGTTGTTCCTCCCTACTCAATATCATCTGAAGATTTGGGAACCCAGCCATTCTTTGCCTTTATCTAAGTCACTTGATACAATGTTAAATAGCACAAGGTCAAGCCCAAATCTCCAGGTCACTCCACTGGATACCTCCTTCAAAACTGATCCTGAACCATGAAATTGCTAGTCAACTGATTATAAATCCATCTATTTGTTTAATCATCTAATATGCTTCTTTCAGTCTTTTCCACAAGAACAGGATAAAATTCTTTACAAACCTTTACTAAAAACCTAGGTGAATTGAATCTATAAACATAACCCCCTTCTACCAGCTTACTTATCCTTTCAAAAACAGAAAGAAAATTAGCCTGATATGAGCTGTTCTTGATGAAATCATTTTGTGATTGTCTCTTCATTGTCTAGATGTCATTGTAATAATCCATTGGAGTTTTGCTAGAAACCAAAGTCAAGTTCACTGACCTCTTAGCTTGCAGATTCTATTCTCCTTTATTTTTATGAAAATCAAAGAAAATGTCCTTCTTTGATCATCTGGTACATCCCACAGTCTCCATGGTCTTTCATCTGTGGATGACAATAGTCAGCAATCACATCTGCCATTTTCTTTAGTCCCAGAGGAAATAGTTTATCCAGTTTATTAAGGGAAGTTGGGTGTTCTCTTACTATTTCCTTACTTATCTTGAGTACCAATTCCTTACTAGTCTTTTTTTTTAAGCTCTTTCATTTCCTGTGGATAGAGAGCTGAACTTGGAGTCAGGAAAACTTGGTCTCAAGTCTAATACATACTGGCTGTGTGATCCTGGTCAAATTATTTGACTCTGCAGTGCCCCCAAGCAACTCTGGAAGACTATGTATTATATATGTTGCCATTCTGCATTTGTGTAAGGCGTTTTCCTCATTCCACCAGTGAAATCACAAGTCCAGACCAAATGACACTAACCTTTTCCCAATCCAGAGATCATTCTTATTGGCAGAGAAAAGTGAATCAAAATACATATTCGTCTTTTCTCTGTTGAAAGAATGCATGTGTAAAATTTACATAACTATTTTCATCTACTGATTGAATTATTATGCTCATGAATTAATTGTGTCAAAGAATTACAGGGCAATTACTAATGTAGACCTATGATTTTCATCTACATGGGGAATTCCTAGTGTGGAATGCAGATTGGCAACATCTCTTTCATTTGTGTTCTTAGAGAGTTGTCTAGAGTCCTGAGAGGATAGATACACAATTTTCCCAGGGTCACACAGCTAGTATACAACAGAAGAAAGATTTGACTTAGAGTCTTCCTTACTCTATGGCTAGCCCTCTATCCACTCTACCACTTTCTCCTCACATGAATTACTCTGTCCATTTTATATATTTAAAGCATATAACCAAGAGATTACATATGCATCAGAAGAAATTAAATCAGTCAGGAAAAGACACAGCAACTAAAATGCAATTAAATCAATCAGTCTTTGGCTTAGCCGTGGGAGTACCCTTGACAGGTATGATTGTTTATTCTTCATGAAATTGAGCTTCTTATAGATTTCTTTTCTTATTATATCTATTACACACAACAAATGTTTAGTATACATTGTGTATGTGTATGTGTGTATGTTATATATATATATATATACATACATACATACATTCATTTATTTAAATAAAAATAAGTAAATAAAGTACTGGACCTGGAATCAGGTAAACTTGAATTCAAATCTTACCTCAGACACTTAAAAGATGTGAGACCCTAGGTAAGTCACTTCATCTCTTTTGCCTTCAATCTTTGCCGTCAAAGTCTTTTCCAATGAATTCTTTCTTCTCATTACGTGACTAAAGCATTTAAGCTTCAACTTTAGTATTTGACCTTTCAGTAAAAAACCTGATTTAATTTCTTTCAGTATTGACTGATTTGACCTCCTTGCTGTTCAAGGGCCTCTAAAAAGTCTCCAGCACCACAATTAGAAAGCGTCCATCCTGCAGCACTCAGTTCTCCTTATAGTTCAACTCCCACAGTCATTCATTGGTCCTGGAAAAACCATAGCTTTCACTATATAAACCTTTATCAACAAGGTGATGTTTTTAGTATGCTGTCCAGATTTGTCATAGCTTTCCTTCCAAGAAGCAAATTTCTTTTAATTTCATGCTTGTAGTGACCATCTGCAGTGATCTTTGAGTCTAAAAATATAAAATCTGAGAGTGTTTCCATTTCTTCTCCCTCTATTTGACTGGAAGTGATGAGACCACTTGCCAAGATATTAGGCTGTTTTTGGTTTTCTTTTTATGTTAAGCTTTAAGTCAACTTTTATATTCTCCTCTTTCACCCTCATCAAGAAGTTTCTTAATTCTCTTCACTTTCTGCCATTAGAGTGGTATCATCTGCATGTCTTGAGATAGTTAATATTTCTCCTGACAACCATAAGTCTAGCTTTGGATTCTTTCAGCCTGGCATTGTGCATGAGGTACTCTGCATATAAATTAAACAAATACGGTTACAATATGCAGCCTTGTCATACTCCTTTTCCAATCTTAAACCAAACTATGTTTGGCTCTAACTGTTGCTTCTTGGCCCACATCCAGGTTCCTTGGGAGATAAGTCAGATATGATTTGAGATGATCATATTTTGTTGTGATCCACATAGTCAAAGATTTTATTGCAGTTGATGAAGATGTCTTTGAAGAATTCTCTTGTTTTCTCCATAATCCAATCATTTTTCAGTCATGTTTGACTCTTTGTAACCCCATTTGGGATTTTCTTGGCAAAGATACTGGAGGTGTTTGTCATTTCCTTTCCCGAGTCATTTTACAGGTGAGGAAACTGAGGTAGAATTGAGTAACTTGCCCAGGGTCACACAGTTAGTAAGTGTCTGAGGTCACATTTGAACTCATATCTTCCTGACCCTAGGGCCAGCACTCTATCCACTGCATCACCTAGCTGCCCCTGCCCTAGGACTAGAAGTCACAAACCAATTGATTGGTAACCACAGTTCTTCCTTAGGAACTTCCTATATGAATTAAATCATTGATCTGGACAAGAAAAAACAGTACTACAAGACACCGTCCTGATGGCAGGGATAGACGGGTAAAACAGGAAGTGTCCGGTCTTCAGGAGTTTAAGTTCACCTGGGAGAATATAACATTTAAACAGCTAAATGAGAATAATATAATTTGAGGAAGGAGGAAGAAGTACAACTAGGGGAAAATCAGGAAAGTTTTCTCTTCTGAGCTGGCCCCGGAGCTGGACCTTGGAAACAAACTTTGGATTCTAAAAAGTGGAAGTCAAGGAGGTATGTAGTTCAGCATGTGCAGAGCTATAGATGTTGGAGATAGATAGATAGATAGATAGATAGATAGATAGATAGATAGATAGATAGATAGATAGATAGATAGATAGAAAGGGACAGATGGATGGATAGAGAGATGGATAGAGAGATGGACATACATATTTTTTATTGTCAACTTGATTTCACAAATAGTTAATAGAAGAGGATTTTTGTATTATGAAATAGGTAAGCTTTAATTTTCAGGGAAAATTCAATTATATAGAATTCTCATCTCCCAATAATATAGAAACAGGAGGTTGTTCTGAAGTTCCTCATATAGGAAGCTTATCTTAACCACCCCCATAGGTCATTCCTAGTAATCTCTTGCCATAAATTACTTTGTACAAAATTTGATGTTTTATTTTCTGCATTCATGTTATTTTCCCCTAACAGAACATAAACTACATGAGAGTTGGGGAAATTTGGGTATGTTTTTGTCTTTGTCATCTCTAACATAGTGCCTGATGTAAAGTTAGTGCTTATTAAATTCTTGAGAAATAAATGAATCAATGAATGAATGATAAATGCTTTTTGAATTGAACTTAATTATGCCTTAAGCTGTTCTGTCAGGCACAAGAACTGTTCTACTCTGACACAGTTCTACTGCTGATTACTTTATAGATTTACCCGATAATCCCTATTTCACCAGTAACTTGAATATTCACACTTCTCTGTGTGAATGTGATGGGTGTTAATGAATATAACCCATCTGTGTAGCTCATCTGAATTTATTTCCAATAAACCTTCTGACAGGCAGTAAACAAATGAGAAGAGAAAACGGCCTATATGAGGCACTTGTGGGGAAAAAAACAACAGCAGAGGAGAGTTCATATAGTATTTTCAACAATCTAAGTACAGTTAAAAAAAAGTTTAGACCAAGGTGTTCAGACATGTGAGACCTTGGAGTGCTGCCTTCCTGCCACATAGATTTCAAATTAAACTCATTTTTAAAGAAAACAGATGGCACATCATGGAAGTTGCACAAACAAGGTTAACCTTTGCCAGTGGACTCCGTGGCTTGAATAGCTAATTGTATGTTTCTAGCTATTAGAAGTCGCTTCATCCTCAAGATTCAGCATTCTACTTTGGTGTTAGAAACTGCAGATGAGAAAAAAAGATTTATATTAGGCATGATATAGTGAAGGGGGTGAGAGTAGGGAGGGAGGCTGGATATTCTTCTTTCACTGAGCAATAATACAGTATTCAGGAATCAAGAGTAGACTGGGGGAAATAGTAACTCAATTCTGTGTATAATGGACAAATGCATTTTCCAAGTTATTTATAATTCAGGGATTAGTCAAAAAACCTAGTCATTTCAAAGATAACCTTTTCTCAAGGTCTTTACTTGTTTAGTCCCAGATTTCTAATAAAAATCTTTTCCTCTTTGTAAGAAAGTATTCAAGCTCCTCAAGATCCTCTATCTCATCAAAAGTCGCATCCTTTTATTTCATTTTGCAGTATTCATTCATGTACTTCTTTACTAGTCCAGTCGAGTCTTTTTTATTCTACTCTTAAATTTTTTCCCTGTTCTCAGCCTCTTCCCACACTGGGCAATTCATCAACCTAGGTCTCTGCCTCCAGTAACTTTTGGATGGATAGAACTGGCCCCAGGTAGGTACTAGGGACAGATCTCTCCCTGAGGTTTAGTGAAGTACCACTAGCTCCCTACACACATGATATGCTATTCCAATGTCTAGTCCACTCTGTTCCTTAATTCTCAATTCCATGGTCAGAGTGCTAACTCTCACATTGTTGCTATTGGAGCCAGACACAAGTTGTGTCACTTGGAGTTTGGGTCTCCAAGGGTCTAGAATGAGAGAGAAGAATTGGGTTGTGAGGTTGAGCCTTAGACACTTGTGTCCTGCCCTTTTGTATCTGTTCCTCTGTCTCCCAAAGAAATTTGCAACACTCAACTTGCTGCCTCCCTGATGGCCAAAGGCCCCAGTAGATTTCTGTGTTCTGGAGCCCACATCTCCCCAGCACTTGAAATAGGAAGGGGGACAGAAGTATGGGGTAGGGTTTTGTTGCAAGACCATGGACTGGGTCCTTGGGAAGGCGAGTGCAGTCTCACTAACAGTAGCGTAGTGGACAGTAAGAGAGGAGATGATGTAGGAGTTCAGAGTAGGAATAAGATCATTTGGGGGTTTTCGTTTTTTAGCTTCATCTGGGTATTATTGTCCGAGAGTATGGAGAGAGCTGAATTACACTATCTTTGGTGTCTAACTTCTGTTTTGAAGAAGTTCAAGAAATCAAGGATCAGAGAAAATGTCTAGTCCTTTGTCTTGTTTGTCAAATGACCAAAAACTTAGGCATTATATAAATGTGATTGTTTTTATAACTAAATTCACATTCACATTTCAGGTCAGAAAGACCTGAGCTCAAATCCTGCCTCAGACACTTACTAGCTCTGTAACCCTGCAATCACTTACCCTGTTTGTCTGTTTCCTCATCTGTAAGATCAGGATGATAATAGCATCTGCCTCACAGGGTTATTGTGAGAATAAAATGAAATAATGTGTATAAAATATTCTCCAAATTCAAGTGTTATATAAATGTTAGCTATTATTATTATCCCAGACATTTTGGGGGGAAGAAAGTTTTTATTTAGGCCTTCCCTGCAACATTTTTATCTTCTCCTTTTAAATGTATGCAGTTCTACAATAAAAAATAATATTTATCATCTTTATAGGACTTTAAGGTTTGTAAAATGTTTTGTATATCTTATCTCATATGATTCTTACTACAACCTGTGAGTGAAGAACTCTTACTAACCACTTAGTACAGATGAGAAAATTGAGGTTAAAAAAGCTAAGACTTGTTCAAGGTCACATAGCTGGTGAGGATGTGAACTCCCATTTAACTACCTATTTGACCTTGAGCTAGATCAGGGGTAGAGCACCTACAGTGTCAAGGCCATATGTGGCCCTCTAGGTCCTCGTGTGTAGCCCTTTGACTGAATCACAGAATGTTCTTTGAAGTTTGGATTCAGTCAAAGGGCTGCACATAAAGACCTAAAGGACTACATGTGGCCTTGAGGTCTCAGGTTCCCACCCCTTGACTAGACACTTTGTCCCTCTAAACCTCAGTTACTCATATGTAAGATGAAAGGCTAGACTAGATGACCTTTAAGATTCTACAACGTTTTTTCTTAACTTCCTGAGAACTAAGTCTATTAGCCATAGTATATTCCCTTAAGAGTTAGGATATACATTCCTTTTTCTTTAGAACTGCTGAGATGGAGAGAACACATTTATTTAAGGATGTATATCTAATGCTGACATTTCCAAAAGGACTAACGGAATTCCTAAACAAACTAGCAGGAACAGAACTCCTGAGAATTATGAGTAAAATTAGAATTTGCTTACATGTCATCCACTTTATGCTGATGCCTTCCCAACTTATCTCATCTATGGCTTGTTGGTTGTGGTTCAGTTGCCTTCTAGTCATGTCCAATTCTCTGTGACCTTCTTGGCACGGATACTGGAGTGATTTGCTATTTCCTTCTCTAGTGCATTTTTACAGAAGAGAAAAGTGGGGCAAATAGGATAAAGTGACTTTCCCAGGCTCACATAATTAGTAAGTCTCTAAGGCCATATTTGAACTCAGGAAGATGTCTTCCTGGTTCCCAGCCAAGTATTATATCCACTGTGCCACCTAGTTGCCTCCATATCTTGTTTGTACATAATTTTTATTCATGTTGTCTCTCCCATTAGACAGTGAACTACTTAGGAACAGGAACTGTCTTTTGTCTTTCTTTGTCTCCTTAGTGTTTAGCACAGTTCTTAGTACCCAGAGGTTCCAACAGTGAGCAATACCACTCCCTAGGGGGGGCACCGGAATGATCTGGGGGGACAATACTAGCCTTAGGTACAATTGGGAATCATTGAATAAAAATAAAAGGGCAGTGGAAGCTTAAGGAAAGAAGAGAAAATAAGAAAAATTTTTAAAAACCACTTGTACATGTTTCATCATTTGTGAAACAGAGTTAAAGTCACAGTGATTGCCTTATTTTCCAAATAAATCCACAAAATGCAAATTATAACTCATCAGTGGTCAAGTCTGTCAACAGGTCTTAACAAGCAAGTGTTGACAGATGAGCATGTCACTTATTGTTGGGAAGGCCAGCATGCATCAGGAGGGATTTGTGTATGGATAATGAATTGTTTGCAATATGGTTACATGACACAATATTGTATCATCAAAATTGCAATGCAGGAAAAAATACCACAAACTTTTTTATTTATTATTTATTTAAATGATTTATTTAAATAATTATTTATTACAATAAATTATTAAATTTAAGATTCTTCATTTTTTTAAAAAATATGTATTTAGTATTTTTTAATTATGTAAATTTCAAAAAATAAAATTAAAGGGTTAGGGAAAGTAGATTCCCAGGGGGACACTGAGTAATTTTTTTAAAAAAGGGGTGGCAGGCCAAATAAGTTTGGGAACTTCTGTAGTAGACACTTAATAAATGTGTGCTGACTTACTATTTGAATGAATCCAGAGATAACTGGATGTAAGAAACAGCCTCATTTTCTCTTATAAAGAATAAAATCATCTTTACTCATCATGGCTTACATTCTAATTAGGGAGGTAACAAGGACATGTTTAAGTGTATGCCCAATAATATAAGAAGAATAAATATAAATTAGTTAAATGCAAGTTAATTGGGGAGTAATTGAAAAGATCAGGAAAGAGTTCAGGTGAAAGGTAGACCTTTCTAATAATTTTCTTAATCCGTAATGAAAATGTGACAGGCTAAGACCTGTCATTAGTCTTCACTGTGTGTTCTAATTAAAAAACGGGAAAAAAAGTAAAAGAAGAATTTAGGTCAGTGGTCCCTGCTAATTGGGAAGCTGATGAGGCTGAGGTATTTCTCCAGTTTAGAAATTCTGAGCTGTAGCAAGCTAAGGTGATCAGGTATCCACAAAAAGTCACGACATACTATGACCTCAGGATGAAATTGCCTAGAGAAGGGCAAACCAGCCTGGAGAGGAAAATGGAGGAGATCAAGACTCCTATGTTGATCAGAATAGGACCTGACCTTTGAGTGCCTCCAAGCTGGTAGAGATGGGGAGACCCAGTCATATAAAAAAAAAAAGTTAAGAAAAAGCACATGCTTTCAGATATCTTTTAATGTTTGATAATTTTTAGCCCTTCCATTGTGTAATTAAAATGAAGGTCATTGATGACAAGGAACATTATGGTGGCATCTGTGAATTCAGCAATGAAAAGGCTAACATCCCCAAATATCTCATTCCAGGTCAGCCCTTGAAGGAAAAGAAAAATCAGGGAATAAAGAGGAGAGAGAGGGAAAAAATGAAATACCATCACTTGTGAACTAAACCAGAATGTAAACAAAGGCCCATTGTTAAAGATCCTAAGCATCTTAAACTCTATCAGGAGAGTTGCTATAAGTAGCCTCAAGGACTTTGGATTTTACCTGCTCTGCCTTCATTTGTAATATTGGATATACATCAAAATTGTAATGCAAAGCATTTCAACCCATAAGTTGGGGGAGAAATCTGAAGAGGAAAATCAGTCACCTTCCTCCTCCCAGACTAACATCATCATCATCATCCATCAAGTTCTGAGGCTCCTTCAGTATTGGCCATGGATAGGCATACATTTATGGGTGCCCACACTCAGATGCCAATTTCCCAACATCAACAAAAACTATTGTGTCTTTGATGAATTTCCATTACTTCTCTGATAACCGGGTGCCAACGGAAATGGCCTCTTTCCAGATTATAATTGTACAGCTCTCAGATCTATTAAAAGCTGTCTGAGAAGGCTATTAAATGACAGACAGCCATGCATAGCACCTTGACTGGTAAACCAGAGATGACTAAGCTCCCAGGGAAAGTTGGGAGCTATATCTGGGACCCATGACTCAGAGTTGTTGCTACAGCTTAAATCTGCTGGTATTTGCTTTTACTAAGGCTTATTTGGCTGAAGTTCAATCTCTGCTTGGCATTCAAGGGGAAAGGGAAGGGAATAAGGGAATTTATTAAGCACTTCCAAAGTGCCAGATCCTGTGCTAAGCACTTTTTAGAAGTATAATCTCATTCAATTCTCATAATAACCTGCAAGGTACATGCTGTTATTATCCTCATTTAACAGTTGAGGAAACTGAGGTAAGCTAGATTTGAACTCATGTCTTCCTGACTCTCAGGGCTTTCTATTCTACAGAACTGTCCTTCTAAACCAGACCAGTTTCCCATCACTCCTTATATATACCCTATACTTTTAGCAAGACTGGTCTTGTCACTGCCCCCATAGCAAGCCCTGTTCTTTCCCTTCTCCAAACCTTTTCCACTTGTCTGAAATACCTTGCCTTTGTCCACTCCCCCTAGCCAAACCTTTTCCACCCTTGAAGAGTCAAGGCAAGTGCTGCCTCCTCTTCCTTCATTATACATTTTTTTAAGACTTTCAGTATCAGTATTCGTTTTCCTTCTCCTTGAATTCTTCTTTTAAGCACCATCCAGTTTGTCCTTTAATCATTTGCTGCTTCTTATCAAGTAGAATATAACCTTCTTGAGTACAGAAATCCATTCCTCTGACAAACATTTATGTCTAATGTATGCAAAGCATCAAGCCATTGGATTATGATTTGTTCTCCTTTCGTATCCTCTCACCTCCCTCTGCACCTGGTTCAATGCAGTGCACAAGATACTCAATAACTACTTGCTGAATTTCATTGAAATGCTATTATAATAATAATTATGGAATCAAATGAAGCCTTCTGTGTATTCTAGTTCAGTAAAAGCTGGCATTTGCATAGGTTTTCAGGGACTTCAAAGTTTTATTTTCATTATCTCATGTGGACCTCCAGTTTACCATGATGAGGTAAGGAGTTATACAGTTATCATTCCCATCTTCCGGATGAAAAAAATGAGAAAGGTTATCACTGGCCTAAAGTTACATAGCATGTAAGTTTCAGAACTATGATTTGACAAGTGTAGTGCAAAGCGTTAGTTGACTTATAGAGTCATAGGAAATGGATTAAAACCTCAGCTCTTCTCTTTACTTCCTATATGACGTTGAGCAAGCCCCTTTACCTCTGGGGTCCCCAGTTTCCTCATCTTCAAAACAAAGAGATTAAACCAATCATCTCTAAGGTTCCTTCCAACTCTTAATCTGTGATACTACGAAGCCTAGTCTTTTGGCTCTAATTTCAGTAGTTTGGTTTTTTTGTTTTCTTTTTTTACATCCCTCATATTATTACCTACGGAATCCTAAATATAAAGGAATTGTAGCAGTGATCTCTAAGGTTCCTGCCAACTTCTCATCTGCGACCCAAGAGCAGTAGTCTTTTAACCAATTGAAGTGGTTTCTTCTTGGTTTTTGTTACCTACATGATTCCCTATGGGCCCCAGTCTCATTCACCTCTTCTTTATTCCTAAAATGACAACTGCCCAGGTTGGTTGTCATTGATGCCTGGTCTTGTGATACTCTGCTCCTCCCTCAAAGATAGGAGTTCCATTGTATTACTTGAGCAGTGAAACCAGCAAAAAATGCAAAGAATCATCCATGAGCAGGCACCCTGCATTTCATCCCACTTCTAATTTTAAAAAGCAGTTCTTTAAGTGATCATACAAGGTCATACAAAGGACATTACAAAGAGCTGTTGAAATAGTCACAGTAATATCTAATGGGAGTGGTATTCATGTGATAAGTTAATATCTTTGTTTACAATACTTTTTATATATGTTGTTTTGTTTGATTTCAGATTTGCACATTCATTTGAACTTTCCTAGGGTCACTTGATAGGGTTTATAAGTTAGCCCAGCTGGGTAGAATCACGACCAACCAAATTTTCTTTGACACATTCATAGACTCTTTAACTCTGTTCAGGTCTGTAGCCTCTATGCCTCCCCATCTGAAAAATAGAAACATCTCTCTACCCTTGCTGTTTCCTATTCATGTTAAGGTCAACAAATGCCCGTGATCTGGCAAAACTTTGGGCAAGTGATCTATAACTTTGGAAGGGGAAGTTGTGTTGAAGTTGAAGGACTGCAAGTAAAACCTGAAAAGACAGTTTGGACTGGTAGTACAGTATCTACTACATGCATCCAAGGTACTGAGATGACCAAAACATCATAGATTTAGACCCAGAAGGGGTCTTAAATACCATCAAGTCCAAAGTCTTCATTTTACAGATGAGAAAACTGAGGCATGGAGAGGTGAAGGGACTTGCCCAAGAACACAGACTGAGCCAGGTTTTGAATCTAATGTTTTCCTGATGCCAAGTACAGTATTCTGTTTCTTATTCCACACTCCCTCTGATAAATGGTAAGAGTGGCTGAAATCAGAAAACCAAAATGTAAGGAGAGCTAGCGAATTTTCCCATTTGCTGATTCAGCACAATATCCCAGTCTTTTGTTATAGCTGCTTGCTTCCCTTTCTCCCTGCCTGACATTTAAAGACAGATGTGGTTATGAACAGGGTCTTCTGTGCTTCTTGCTAACTCAGACATCCCCCCTGGGCTGTGGAGACATTCAGCCCCAATGGAGGACAATGAGAAATAAATATGTGAAATAAATAGATAGAAAAAGTCATGCCCTCTTGGCAAGCTGGTAAAATTCTAAAGTTAAACAGGAAGTGAAGGTCCCTCCAAGGCATCAGATTGAACTTTACTTAATGGCAATTCACTTTATTACAGTCATCAATTCCCAACCAATCTTCAGTCTGTACCCCTCCCCCAATGACCCGTATGGTTCAGACACAGCAGAAGTCACTTTGAGACAGAAAGGTCCTTCTCACCTTTTCCCAGGCCAAACTCTGAGGCCAAATGGAATCAAAGCACCTTTCCAGAGGTTGGGAAGAATGACATGGACAAGTAGGAGTTCACTTCAGTGCTTTTCATTCTCCGTTGAGTTATTTTTCTACTTCATTGTAGGGTAATAAAGGAACATATTCAAATGTACCTGACATACTGCAGCATTTTCTGGATGAGTTTGTGATGGGTTTGATTTCGCTTTATTTTTGGATGTGTTTGTTTTGTTCTAAATCTGAGATTTTCTCATTTTCACTTAGCAAATCAGCAAATACTCATATCAAGCACTGTGTCAGTTACTGTGCACACAAAGAAAAGTAAGCACAGTCCTGACCCTCCAGTTTCTAGCCTGAAAACTCCCTGCCCACAACAGATGCAGATCGGCAACTCTTCAGTAACTTGTGTTCTTAAGAAATTTACTCAAGCACTGTGAGATTAAGTCACTTGCCCATGATCATACACCTGGTCCATGTCCAAGGCAAAATTTGAACTCAATTCTTGTGGCCACAATGGCAGCCCTTGATTTACTACCACATCACCTTTGTTCATAATGACAACACTACATAGATGTAGAAAAAACGCATAGTGGAGTGGCTTTTGCAGGATTCTGTCTTTCATTGATTCCCCTGTCAACATCATCAACAGAAAGGATAAAAATGAACATTAAACACTAGGCTAGACACTGACTTCGCCAGCTCATCTATGAGTCGTGCCTGGTGCAGACATATTCCTATTTAAATTTTTTGAAAACCCTTTGTTGATGGATATTTCAGGCTGCAACATTTCACACCCTTCTCCTCAGAGAATGCACACTGTGCAGGTGCTATACCAAATATACTTTATCCAATGAGGGGAGCAAAGGAAATGGCATTTTGAACTGTCTTTTTTTCTGATTTAAGCAAAGACAATCAGGTCAGCAGATGACCAGGTGAATCCAGGGAGTTTGTTAGAGAAATAGCAACTGACTAGGAATAATAGGACTTGGGGAGTGAAGGGGAGCCACAAGAGGGTATGATGTGGACAGATTACTGAGAGGTTTACTCAATTTAATTCAACAAATGTTGATTTCTTATGTCTAAAGAATGCTATGCCAGGTACTGAGCAAGGAGAATAAAAAGTTTAAATAAGATATGATCTTTCCCTTCATGGAGTTTTTAATCCATTGGGAGATGTCATAAAAACAGATAATCATAAGATATAATGTTGCATTATAAGTTCATTGATTAATGTGCATTTATTTGCAAGATACTGTTCTGGATACTAGAGGTACAAAGAGAAAAATGAAACAGTCCCTGCCCCTGAGGAACTTACATTCAATAGGGGAAGACAGTAAGATCTCAAGAGGGATACAAAGATAGACATCAGCATAGAAAAAAAAAATTTTTCTATTTACATTAGAGAAATGCAAGTTAAAGTAATATGTAGCTATGAGCAGGGAAAGACTGCTACTGAGAGGAAAACCAGAGAAGGATTCTTAGAGGAGATAGCATTGGAACTATGAGTTAGGAGTTCATCAAGTAGAGACAGAGAATAAAGAAATACCAGGAAACAACAGGAATGAAGGCACAGAGGCAGAAAAGCACAGAGCCTATTTGGGGGCACGGAAAGTCCATTTGGCTACACTGCGGAGGATATGACAGAAAGTAACATGAAATGAGGCTGAAAAGTAAGGTGGGATGAATCTAAAAGGTCTTGAATACCCAACAAAGGAGTTAGAACTTGACTTTGTAGGCAGTGCTGCTGTTTTTCAGTCATTGAAATCATGTCTTCATGACACCATTTGGAATATTCTAGGCAAAGATACTATAGTGGTTTGCCATTTTCTTCTCCAGTACATTTTATAGATGAGGAAGCTGAGGAAAACAGGCTAAGTGACTTGCCCAGGGTCACACAGGTAGTATCTGAGTCTGCATTTGAACTCAGATCCTCCTGACCCCAGGACTGGTACTTTATCCACTATACTGCCTAACTACCTTTGTGGGCAGTAGGGAGCCATGAAAAGTTTTTGAGCAGAAGAGCATCACAACCAGTTCTATGCAAAAGGAAGATTGATCCAGCAGTTGTTTAAAGGATGGATTGGAAGCAGGGAGTAGAAATAGAAAATTACTTATTGGGTTTGTAATCCTTTTCCCTACACTAAGAAGCAGAGGAAAAAACATTTGGGATTCTTATCATTTGGTTATATATTACTAAAATACTATCCTCTAGATCAGTGCTTCTAAAACTGGGGCTCAACCCCATACGGGGTATTTGTAACTGAATGTGGAGGTCATGAAAAATTTGGCAACAGTAAAAAGTTTCTGACCACACAACAACCAAAAATTAATTCGAAATCAAATGTATAATGAATCCAAGGTGTTTCTGGCAGTGCTTGCCGAAGTTGTATCATGCAATTTCACAGCAGCCTTAGTTCTAAACACACAACACACACACTTTGCATTGCGCATGCCATCACACCACACAGTGTCAACAAATGCTGCCAGAAACACCTCAGTTCAGATTCGTGACTATTGTATGTTATGAATTGCCGTGTTTTTAGTGTATATGCAAAATGACTTTTGGCTTCAGATTAGAACTGAATTTCCAACCATTTCTGAAATGGTCCTAAACGTACTTCTGCCATTTTGTACTATGCATTTATGCAAAGCAGTATACTCAGCATCAACAATTATAAAATCAAAATATCGATCAGCTCTGAAAAATGTTGAAGATGCTCTACATCCTACAATATCAAATATTCCACCAAGATTTAATTCTTTATGTAAAAATAACCACATCCATGACATTAGCATGTAAATTTGCTTTCATTTTTAATAAATGGTAAAACTATATGAATGCCAAAAAAATTGCTTTGAAATTAATTTCTTTTTGATTTATTATCAGTAAATGTTTGATTTGCATACCTATTTTATATACCTATATATCCAAGGTTGTATAAAAGTTTCTTGGGCAAAAAGGGATCACAATTACAAAAAGTTTAAGAAGCCCTGCTCTAGATGAGAATATATGCTCCTAAATAACTATTGCAACGTTACAGAAGGAACTTCTAAAATAAATATATTATATAAATACATGTGTGTATACATATATATGTGTATATATATATATTTGTTGTTACTCAGTTGTGTCTGACTCTTTCTGACTCCATGAATCAGAACACATCAGGCCCTTCTTTCCTCTACCATCTCTCAAAACCTATCCAAGTTCATGTTCATTGTTTCTATGATACTATCTATCCATCTCACCCTCTGCCATCCTCTTTTTCTTTTGTCCTCATTCTTTCCCAACATCAGAGTCTCTTCCAGTGAATCTGACCTTCTCATTATGTGACCAAAGTGTACATACATCCACACACATATACACATGTCTATATATGTTTGTGTGTGTTTATATCTGTGTGCATATATATACATAGATGTGTGTATACCTACATACATACACATATATGTATATGTGTGTGTATAGTTATATATACACATATACACACAGTTAATGGCAGGGATAGAGCAAATGCAGATCTTTCTGCTCAAATGGATGGAATGTCTTTTTCTTCTTCCTTTTCCTGACATCTCCCTCAATCACTGTGGAGCCTCAGGAGCAATATAAGGGAATGGTGCTACTTCAAAGACAGAGTCTTAAGTATCTGCTCCCCTTCACTGTCTCAGGGCCAGTTTGAAAAGAACAGTTAAATAAAAAGGGCACTGCAAGATTGATGCCCTACCCCAGTAGGATGTGATGGGCATCTGTGGCTAGGTGACTTCCAGAAACAGACAATATTGGGCTTGATCCAAGCTTCCAGAAACCATCAGGTTTGGGATTGTATTTGATTTTCTGGGTTAGGATCACTGTTCAGTGCTAGGGAAGACTGGTCCAGCTTCTGCTGAAAATGTGAAAGGAGAAAACTCAGATTCTTTATTCAAACCAGGTCCAATTCTAGGGCAGACGCCCTCTAACTGATTTTAAATGTGATGACAGATGAACATGAGCCAAATCTCCCTACCCTTGTCTGTAGCTGAGAGCAGGGCTATCAGTCATGTATCCAGCTCAACCTAGTTAGACCTTTAAACCTCCTATTCTTGTTACCTAGGGACCAAAAAATAGTATGTCCCTTTAAAAGCACAAACAAAAAATAAAACTTGTTCACATTCTGGAAATTCAACTGGTGGAGCACAAATCCATTAACATAAGATTATTTTTTAACTACAATCTTCATTAACAAAGGCAGTCCCTATTAAACTCCTTCACACCCACTTACCTTTTCAATCATTTCCTTTTTTTAGTGATATTAATTTTTTTAATTTATTTTATTTTCAATTCATGGAACAAAACAAGCATTTCTATAACAATACAGTTAAAAAGATGATTGTATGTGAAACCAGCAATCTTCCATATACAATATGCTATTCCTGCCATATGTATAACAAAGTTACCATGTAAATTTTTTTTCCTTTTTCTTCCCTCCCGCTATCCCACCCTAGAGATGGCTATCTTTAGACATAAAGAGATATAATTAATTTTCCTTGTAATCTGATGGGGTTTTTAATTGTATGTATTTAAAAACCATTATTCTGATAAGGAGTCCATAGGATTTACCAGACAACCTCAGGAATTTGTGACACAAAAATAGGATAAGAACTCTTGGCCAGAATATTTCTAAGGTCCTCCAAGTTCTAAATCTAAATTGAATTGTGTCTGATTTTGCTTATCTTACGCCAGACTATTTCCTTAGTCTCTACTGTGAAGTGACACCCATGTCTTCATACTGCTTTTGGAAGTCTCTGCCCTACATGACCACAAACGTACACTCTCACCTGAAGAATGAAACTCCTTTACTGCGCTATGATGTTGTGTTTCCTAGGGCTGTTGGGACCTGGGGGTAAAGTTAGGGGTAAGTGAAAGGTCTGCCTAGTGTCTGCTGTTTTCAATCACAGTTCTTGGAACTAGAGTTTACCTTTTCTTAATAGTTAGCCCAGTTCTCTCCTTCCCTCCTGTTTCTTCCACATTCTGTGCTTCAGAATATATTGGCCGCACCACCCTTCTCAACCCCTACGTGCCTTTCCCTTTGCCCCAGCACTCCCAGATCTCATTCTCACTGTGGAAGTAAAGAAGCAAACATATACACAAACATACATATAGCACCTACTATGTGCCAGGTACTGTGCGAAGCGCTCTACAACCATTACCTTATTCGAGATCCACAATAACCATGGGAGGTAGGTATTGTTATTATTATCATTTTATAGTTGAGAAAACTGAGGCATAAAAAGATTAAAATACCTTGAGCAGGGTCTGCTAAGAGGCGTCTGAAGTTGGACTTGAATTCAGGTCACTGGAGAAGTAACAAGCAAGCAGTAGTGCTATAATTGATAAAACAGAGGTCTGGAAATCACAAGACCTGGGTTTGAGTGGGGGTATGCTACTTATTGTGTGACCTTGAACAAATCACTTGGCCTTCTCAGTTTCCTTGTCCATCAAATGGAAATAGTAATACCTGCATCATGGACTTCATAGGATTATTGTGAGAATCAATTTAAATATTATGTTGTAAGTTCCTTTGCAAATCATCGTATCACTTGTTTTGATTATCAAAGATGAGAAAGTCTGGTTTGTCTTTGTAAAAGTGATATTAATTCTGATCATTTACATCAGTTGCTTGCATTTATATCTAATTACCATGTAACATAGTGGCAAACATGCATATCATTAACCGTCAGATTAATTTATGGAAATTTTGTATGAGCAGCATTTCATCTCTGTCCATATTTGCTCAGACTTCATAGTTTGTCACTTATATGGGATGGTTGTCTGCTCACTTCTTTTTAAAAAAAAAATAGAATGAGCGTTGCTTCTGACCCAGTGGTTGAGAGAGAGGGGCTAGGTGGTGCCTTGGGATATTTCGGAGAAATGATACCCATTTCCTTTGCTTTATTAAAATCTCTCTGTTAGCCGAATTGGACTCGTCAATTCCCCCCAATATGCATTCTCCATGCTAGGAAATTAAAAACTGAACTCAGCTGACAGCAAGACACATGGTTATGTTCTCTATACAGAAATGAACCTCTCCTCCCTGCAAAATAAGAACATTTTCTAACATTAGTGTCAGTCAGCCAGTAAAATGGGCTCTCCAGGGAAGTCAGAGAAGCAACATTACTCAAGTCATTAAAAATTAGACCAGACCATCAATTTATCTACCTCTCAGTACATCTGTCTTTTATGAATGAAGCTTCACCAACTCTGTATTAGAAACTTGGGGGTTAGGGCAAATTAGAAGTGTCTGTCAGTGATACTTGTCATATGGTCTGGAGCTGAAAAGACCTTGGAGATCATATAATCCAGGCCCTTCATTTTACAAGTAAGGAATTTGAATCCTAGGGATCTTAAGGGACTGCTCCAAAGTCTTGTGGCAAGTGAGCAGCAGAACAGAGATTCGAACTCTGCTCTTCAGACTCCACATTCAGCGCTCTTTCCACTGCACAGTACTAGCTTGTTTCTGTGACTTATAAAATATCACCTAACTAGGATCCTCTACTATTTAGAAAACAACCAAGATCCCAGAGGGAAGCAAAAAAACATTTGATGCCTTTCAACAAAACAGATGTCATGGAAGTCCGCTCACTTTGCTCAGAGCATTTTGACTCTCACTTTGGACACAATTCTAATAGCTTTGCTTCTTTGTTTTCCAAGGCCATTGTAAGTTAGAAGTTGGAAGTTAGAAGAAGTTGGAAGGTGGCTACTAGATCATGGCATGGTAATAGCAGCAAAATGTGATGAGCGATACTCCAACAATAACTAAACAGACATTGTTTAAAATGATTAAAGCAGACAGAACTCAAAAATATAGATGTAGGGTCTAAAAGCAAGCTACTGTTTAGTTCATTTCAGTTGCAGTACTTTCACAAAATATAACTTAAGTGTGTATGGTTGGCAGAGTGCTGTGCTAGGTGATGGAGGAGATACGGAGTTTAAATAAAAATGCTGTCTTTGGGGAGGCTATAATCTAGATTTTCTAAAAAGTAGAACAAGGTAGGATATAGATTCTTTCTATCTCTAGGGCCTCCTATGGAATAAACTGAATCCTAGATTGTTGAATCCAAGAATTGGGATCCATCAGCCTGTCACTGAATGCTTCTGAGGAGACTGGCTACAAAGACAATGCAAAGATCTAAATGTTACAAAGGGGATAAAAAGATACTCTTCATTTTCCATCGGCTGCTCTACTCAGATTCAGTTCCAGGAATATCATGCTTCCCCCCAGATGCTCACCTGAAACTGCATCATCTTGGAGTCTGATTTAGTACCTTCCCCCTTAGTCTCAGTTTCCTTTTCCCTTGGATTAGAGGGCTGGAAGGCAGAGCAATCAACTTCTCTCAAAGCCTTCACCCCACCACTGGGTACTCCCTTCTGGGGCTCTCTTACACACACACAATTTTTTTTAGCATCCTTTTGTGAGTTACCTTCTCCCATTGGATTGTAAGCTTCTTCAGGGCAGGGCCTGTCTTTCTTTTTATTATTTGTATTCCAGTGCTTGGCAAAGTGTTTGGCACATTGCAAAAACTTAATAAATACTATTGATAATTGGAATTACAAAAATGAAACAGTCCTTTATCTCAAATAAGAACTTTAAGAACTTCAGATACCATCTAATACAGATACCTTAAACTAAAACCAAAAGAGATTAAGTGAACATTCATTCCAGACTTAGTATTAGAACCTAGGCTCCTTGGGTTCCAATCCTGACTCTTCACTGCCTATGTGATTGATCTAGAGCAAAGTTCTAGGGCCTCAGTTTCCTCATCCACAAAATGAAGGGTTTGTACTAAATGCCTTCTAAGGTCCTTTCTGGCTCAAGATCTATTATCCTTTGGTCCTTGTAAGATGCTATAATACCATCTCTCCTCACTCTAAGCAATTACCATTTTCATGCCAAATTTGGGGCAGAAGTGAATCTATCTGTTGCAAGATAGAGGATAGAGGGTGGAAAGCAAGAATTAAGATACAAGCCTTGAGTAATTAATTAATTAATGATGCAGAGCACTAACGACAATAATAGTAATATAACTATATAACCATACAGTAATGATAAAACTAATACTATTACAGGTGCCGTTAATATTACAGATAGGTTTTTTAAATTTCTTAGCATGGCCTCTTGTGGTACAATTCATGAAGTTATGGCACAGTGAACCCAATTCTGTTCTAAATAATAGTAGTCCTACTAAGAAAGACATTTAACTTCATTTTCCACTTATAATAGGCAATGTTTTACTTGCAGTTTCCCAACTACATTTATTTATCATCACTTATCTCTTCAAGCTTTAGAGGCTAAGATGGGGCAGGAAACGTTCACAGATGAGGGCGATGAGGCCCAAAGGGAAAGAAAAGCATGACTAGGCTTATTTGTATTCTGCCAGCTTAAAAAAATATTAAGTCAACTACAAGAAGTAGCAAAGCCCATGGGAAAATCCAGGAAGGAAAGGGCTTACGTTGATGACCAAGAAAATAACACTCCCCTCCAAACCCACAATCTCTTCTCTCTGATGGCCATGATGCTATGGTTAATTAAAGGAGAAGGGAAGTAATGAAACCTGGATGTGTAGAGGCAAAGTGCAGAGGTTGCTCTTAAGAAATAAGATATTTTGGCAGAGATTCTCCTCCTTCCTGCTCCTGAACCCTGCGGCTTTTGCCATTCGGGGATTGGATACTTCTCAGCTAGTTTCACAGCTCGAAAGAGAAATGATTTACTCAGCTCAGATAATACAGCATCTTCTAAGAGATACAGCAAAACCTCATCTATTATCAAACAAGCTAAATTGGCTGTTCAGGATCCACATCTAGGTCCTAATAAGGGACCAAATATCAAGGGTTGGGCTGGAATTAGTAATCACTAAGAGATGCATCATGAAGGCTATGCCTCAACCTGTCCCCTGGGGAGCTTGGAAAAGGCATTGAGATTTTTTGCCTTCTAGTGCATTTAATTGGTCTTTTTTCTCTCTGATGACTGATTTTATTTGAAGACCATAATCTGAAGTTTGCAGATTTTATGAAATAACAACTTTCAATACTTTCTAGCATTTACCTCATGCATTCCTTAATTTTTAAACATAAAGAAACCTAAGTTGACTTGGAAGAAAAAAGTTTTAGTTAAGATAAATGCTTTAGCCTCTCTTTGCTAGAAACTAGTATTCAGGGAGGTTGTAAATGTGATGAGTGGGGAACTAGGGAAGAAAATGTTTGAAGCCCCTACGCATTTGGCTACACCACTTCAACCTAGAATCTCACAGCCAGCCGCACAGAAGTGTGCTTCTGCTCCTCTCCAGCCTTACAATGGAGGTTTCCTGAGGACATGGATTTTGCCCCCAGCACCTAGCACTGTGTCTCTCTTAAGAAATGTCTGTTAGTCGATTAACCCCGCCAGCCTATGACATGTTTTGAAAATAAAAAAGCAGTAGGCTTGGCATCCAAAGAGATTAGACTGAATCTGGGCTTTGCCACTTAGTAGTCTTAGAAAACTCAGTTGATGCTTCCATATCTTGTGTTCTTAATCTATAAAATGGGAATAAAAAGATTTGCACTCCCTACCTCACAGAACTATCATGAAAAAAATGCATTGTAAACAAAAGCATGGAACCTAAATGTGAGCTCTGATCATGTATGTAGTATACACACTAAAAATTGTTACACTTAAAAATTGATTTTTCTTTATTTACCAAATGTCATAACCTAAGTAAGAGGCTTGGGCTCAGTGTCAGAGGGCTTGCTTGATGCATTGTATTTTACATACTGGAATTGGGACTTCTTGAACTCAGTATGTAAATTTATGCCCAATTTTATGCAAATCAGCAGAACCCTGATGTTCTAACAACATGACTGCAGCATTAATGGAATGGCGTGGCATGTAACACTAGAACTAGCGAAACAAAGAAATGGAGAGAAATAAAGAATGGAGGAAATAAAATGCTGATGAATAATAAAAGGCTGCCAACCTGCTTATGGATAGCTGAGGGAGGTCTAATCTATACCATACCCCAGGGCCAGCCTTCCTTGTCCCAGTGTTTAAAGGTAGAAAATAATTGTCTAGTGTGGCTGTCGGAAAGAGGCTGGCCACGTGGAAGAACACGTTTGAAGGTGGTCGCATTTGCCATTACACTTTATATCCTCCCATATATTTCTGTCGTCTACAAATATTCTGATGCCTTGAGAAGCTCTGACCTCTGTTTTCTGCTCATTGGTTTGCCTTTATTCACTTCCTTCTGACTAGGATCATAGCACTAGGGTTCTAGAGCCCTAAAAGAACTTACAGATCTAGCCTAAGCCACATAAGGAAACTGGGTGCCAGAGAGATTAGGTTACTTGCTATGGATTTCATGAACAGTAGGGGAGGTAGCATAATGCACTAAAAAAGCTTACTAGTTCTAGAGTCAAAGAAATTGGTTTCAAATCTTGCCTCCAGTGCTTACTGCCTTAGTGACCTTGGACAGGTCTCCTAGAGGTAACTAGGTGGCACAGTGTAGAATCAGGAAGATCCGAGTTCAGACACAGCCTCAGAGACTTCATTAGCTGTGTGACCCTAGGCAAGTCCCTTTACCTCCTCAGTTTCCACAACAGAAAATGCATATCATAACAGCACTTACCTTCCAGAATTGTCAAGAGGACCAAATGAGATAATATTTGTAAAGAGCTGAACACAATGCCTGGTTGTGGTGGGCACTACATAAATACGTATTCCCTTCTTTCTTCCCTGCTTAATATTTCTGACATTTCCTCATCTATAGAAAGAGAAGATTGGACTGAATTGCTTCTTAGGTCCCTGCCGACTCCAGATCTGTGCTACTCCACTACAAATATTCAAGGCAAGATTCAAACTCCGTTCTTCCTGACTCCCAGTCCAGTGTTCCAGTCACTACACTGCTTCTAAACTATAATGCCCCATAGAGAAGGCAGAACTGCCCAGCACATGCCACACAGACCAACTGCAGCCTAAGACACTTCCAAGTACAACCCAAATGAGATTTTAAAAAATGGGTAAATATTTAACAAAATAAGTACAAGTACAATACGACATAAATAATGTTAATGTGTAGTTTTCTAAGTGAATGTGCAGCTGCAGGGATCCTTGAGTAGAGTTTAGTGGCCCCTATTTCTATTTGGTTTTGGCACCACGGATGTAGTATAATAATAAGTCCCAGGACCATTTCTGTTGAAATTCCACCAAACATAAAGATGAGAAGCATTAATAAGAATTCACACATATCATACTGTTGCAAAGGGCTTTACATAAATTACAATAGTTGATAGTCACAACACCCCTGTGAAAGTTAGGCACTATTATTATCCTTCTTTAAACAGATTAGGAAACCGAATCTCTGAAAGTTTAAGTGGCTTGCCCTTGATCACTCAGCTAGTAGACTCGGAGGCAAACTTTAACCCCAGGCTTTGCTGACTCCAAGTCCAATACTTTATCCACTTGGTCATGTTACCTCCCAGCAATTGATAGAAAACCTTTCAGGTTTCTTTTTTTCCCCATCTCTTGGTCTCCTAGTCCATTTTTAGTACTTTATCCAAGACAACTTTCTCAACCATCCAAAAATTTCTTGATGCTTACTCAGTTATTTGCTCTGGCACCACTCTACCCTTCCCCAGTAATTTTCTCCACAATACCTGCCTACTCACATTAATCATGCAAGGTAGATAGTGAATATCATGCCGACAAGGAAACTGAGGATCAGGAGTAAGAAGCAGTGTGCTACAGAGGAAAGAACCTTGACCTTAGAGGCGGGAGGCTTGGCTATGACTCTGCCACTTTCTTTAGCTAAACTGCCTCTTCCCAGGGATATGTTAAATCATCTTTTGTGCTGGGTAACTATTAGCTATAACTATTCATTGATTTGCAGTGGAAGGAACATTTTATTAGAGTCAAAAGATCCAAGTACAAATCCCACTTCAGCTATGTAACTCTCAGTAAGTCACTTTACATCTCTGGCCTCAGTTTCCTAATCTGTTGAACTAAATTACTGTTGACCCTTCTAGCTCTACGTCTCCAATGTTAACTGCTCAAATTCTTTTTAGTTCTAAATCCATGATCCTCTAACTAGAAAATGGAGGAGACAAGACTCAAACTCAAGTCTTCTGAAGCCACGTTCAATTTTATTTCTACTGTGACATGTCTAATCCCAAAAGTTTTTTTCTAGAATGGTCATTATGTTCAATTGTACCCCCTTTATTCCTTGTCCTTTTCTGTGGAACCAGCAGGGGTTTCTTCTGTTGCTTCTTTCACTCAAATCCTTTATTATCTACCTTTCCTTCTTCAAAGCTTGTTTGCTGCCAGTTCTTTCCTGTAGAAAGTAACTAGCATTAAGGAAATGATTGGGGCTTTGCACCAGAGCAAAGTATCTGCGACTGTGAAGGATCTGGTCTGTTATCCTCATACCTTGCATCTTGGTCCTTTGCCAGTTTAACCCACAAAGCGGTTTGACACTCTCCTTACTACCCACCTAGGGTAAGAGCTCCCCTTCTCTTATGATCTAGCTCTTCTCTGCCCCAATTTTTCTTCTTCCTATCCCAATTGTTTCTCTCCCAGGTTAAAAAAAATTCCTACCAACACTCTGCCTTAACAAAGGAGGAGGAACTGTATAATGTGGTGGAATGTGTGCTGACTCTGCAGTCAGAGGACCTGTATTGTTTTTTACCTCTGACATTTACTACCTGTATGACCTAGGGCAAATCTCTTAACCTTTCTGGCCTCCTTTTTCCTCATCTGTAAAGTGAGAGGGTTGTATTATCAAACCTCAGTTCCCTTCTAGCTTGAAATCTACAATTCTACTTCCTGTAACAAGAATGGAAAGAGAAAGAGGAGAAAGGAGAGGAGGAATGTGTTTTCATACGTTTCTTGCTAGCTCTAGATTTTTTATCACATAGAACACATAGGACATTAAGCTCTCACGACACATCAGTGATCAGTTCCCAGCCCATGTCTATTACTTCCTCACCATTAATAATCTCTTCATCATTCTCTCCTACATTGCTCACCTAGATCAAGATTGTTGTCAGGGAGGCCATCAGAGTAACTAATAAAAATAAGTGCCTTTCTTTTGGAGGTCATGGTCATGCCATTTTTTTTTAGGTCAAGCATATTGGAAGAGAGTCCAACATTCTTTATCAGTTTCTTGGTGTTCTGTCATTTGTCATCAGATCTCATTTCTTTTTTGTGGTCTGTCTAATCCTTTCTGCAGTAAATGTGATCTATTAGAAAAATCAAAGTAGTCATTGTGTATCACTAGCCAACGAAATGTAGAAGATCACGGAAATCCTTCATACAGATCAAGTTGCAGTTTCTCAACTTTTACTGTGCCGTTTGCCTTTGCTGTTCCTGCTCCTGAGCGGGGCTAAAATAACTTAGTGGGGAGGAAGAAGTGTGTCAGGGATGGCTGGAGGGGTGGTACTAGCAACCTTTACTCCTCCACATTGCCATCATCTCTATTATCTCAACTTAACAGTCAGCTCAGCCTTCACTCCCCCCTCCTTTCTTTTCCCTCTTGCTTTTGTAAAGGAGCACCCTTCTGTGTTGAAGAAAAATGTTTGATTTCATGGGAAATTAGAGTTCTTCTACAATCACACTGAAAAATGCTCACTCTACCCTGGGAGGAGAGAGGACGAATAAGGCTAAAGCAGGTGCTACTGTTTCTGCTAGCATCATACCAACACCACACTTAGCCACATGGTAGGGACAAATTGCTAGCTTGTTCTGAAGAAAAGCTGGAAAAAATAAAGGGAAAAGGGATAGTTAGCCCTTTAGCAAATTCGAGTAGAGAACAGACAAGTTTTTGAGTGAGGAAAATGAGACCCATTTACCTTCCCAATAGTTAAAAGTCATTTGAGTGGAAACCCTAGCAAACATCCTTGTCAGAAACCAAAACATTAGTTTTCCATTTAGAACTGGTTGAAACTAAAAGGTTTAGGTCAGAGATTTCGAGCTGAGAGTGACCCCAGAGGCCATCCAGTTTAGCTTCTCATTTTGCGGAAGAGGAAAGTAGGTCCCAAAGAAGTTAAGTGACTTGCCCAAGGTCATATTTTGCCTCTCACCTTCATAACTAGGAAGCAATCATTTCTTCTTTGCTTTATGGAACAACTGATGAAGTCTTCTACCTCCTCTTTTTGGTCTTTCTTTGGTTTGGGTTTTCTTTTGGTGAGTGAAGGGGAATGGGTAGGTAGGTCTAGATCTGTAATTTTTCTATGTGCAAATGCCTTCCATCTATACAGATCATCAATTTGTCTGTACCTCAGAGTCTCAGAGAATTTCATGGGATGCAGAAATTTCATGAGCAGCCTATGGTCATACAGTAGTATATTGTATGTACATATGTATGTATGTGTGTATATATGTGTATATATATGCATTCATGTTTGTATGTATAGGAGTATTGTGTGTGTATATGTATGTATGTATCAGAAGAGGGACTTGAATCCAGTTTTTCATTACCCATGGCCAGTTTTCTCTTCATTATGGTTTGCTTCCTGTCTTCTTCACTAAGAACCACACTAAGAAAATTTATGATTATCATGAGCATAGAACTGTAAAATGTGAAAAGTAGTTTTCCCAAAATGAAGTTTCCGAAGCATTCTGTGATGCATCAGTAAGTTTTCATGAAAGATAGTTTGGCATAGTGGGGAAATTCCTGAATGGTGAGTTAGGATATGCATTATAACCTCCAGCAAATCTTCTAATCTCTATGTGCTTTAATTTCCTCCTCTGTAAAGTGAGGGAGTTGGATTAAATGCCTATAAATCACATGAATTTGGATTGGAAGAGGATCTTAAAGATTGTGTAGTTCAATGCCATCATTGTACTGGTGAGGAAACTGACACCCTCAGGAGTCTCTAAAGTCCTTTCTCCAGCTCTAAAATTCTGTGATTCTGTGTCTTTACTAGACTTCAGTAATATTATTTGAAAGAGCCAAGGAAACAGAGCTTCCCCATTTTCTGTGTGTTCTGTTAATGTGCACGATGAGCCTGCTGGTTAAGTAAAAACTCCAGTCCATAGATTCCACTTTGCCTTATATATATTTTGTGTGCTGCTTCCTGCCTGTAGACTAAACTAGTGCTGACACCAGCCTAAGGCTCCACTCCATATTTTCCATCCTTCCTTCACCTGCATCTCTGTGTAGTCCAGGGTTTGGTCCCACACTCTATTGGTTAAAAGCAGAGAGCAGGAATTCCAGCTGCCTGTGCCGACAAAGAACGATCCCAGAGATTCCGAAGTCTGCCTCAGCCAGTTGTCAATCCACCTGCATCACAAAGGAAAGGGGGCATACCTGAGCCAGGGCTAACAGGAAGGAGCAGGTAATTCAGACCGGGGGTGTTACTCTGAGATGCTGCTGTCCCTCTGGGACAGGTGTTTCTCGCAGTTTCCCAATCACTTAACCAAAGGCATGAATGAGTGAGTGTGATGTGTGTGTGTGTGTATATGTGTGTGTGTGTGTATGTGATGTGCATGTGATAAGCCGGGATACTCACCAGGGCTGGATTTTATTCTATCATATAAAAGTGAACCTACTGCAAGAATTGCCTTTATATACAACCTTGTTCTGACGGGAGTGGGTTTAAACACTAAAATTGGACTGTTTCAGTTGACTGTGGAATATTGCACCCTCCAAACTCAGAGTGGAGGAGAAAGTAAAGGAAACTGAGATGCATCTGGCAAAGTAGACCATCTTACTTCATGTGTCTTCAGGGAAAGCAAAGCTGAAATGTAGATAGTGTTAGCTGTCAAATGTGTTAGCAGGATTTTCAAGACTCATTTCAGAAGAAGACTTCCCACTTCTAATTAGACCAGATCTGTTTGTTTGGTTATTATGACAAGTATGCTAATAAGAAGAGTGGTGAATTGGGATTCCCTATAATAAATACAAAGAATGATAATAGGAAATCACAGAGGAATAGATCATGTAACTGTCCCCTAAAAGATGGATAGGGTTTCAATTCCCCCTTAAGATTTTCATTTTAAAAAAGGAAAAATTAATATTATATTTATACATATTAGGCACAAAAATGGATTGGATAATGAGCTTAAAATTAACATGCTGATGGATCGTGGGTTTTAATAGTGCTCACATTGCTTATTCAATCAGAAATTAATGGTTCTATTTAATTCAGTTCATCTGATTGAAAATGAAATTAAATGTTCTGTATTTTCTTTAACTCTTTAAACTTGGAATATTGCTTGGTCAGCAAGAAGAGGTTTTGATTTCTCCTCATTTTGGGGGGGGGGGGGGGTGGCAACCAGTTTATAGGACTTTGCTTGTGGCTCAACATTGTCTGAATTTTAGTGACAGCCTCCAGAGAATACAATGGTTGGTCATTTGTTACAGGTGAGAATACCTGGACGTTACCTGTAGAACAGGACTATCACAGCTAGTCAGCTTTGCTAGGTTCTGGCATCATGTATTGACAAACCAAAGTTAACTGATCGAAAGGATATTTATTTTTTACTTTGACTTTAGAAACTCAGTGATTGCCAATTTACAAAGATTAGAAAAGACAAGGAATTCTATTGCTGACAGACCATTGGTAAAGACTGAATTATTTCAGCATGCATCCAACAAGCTTTTGGTTGAAGAGAATGTGCATGTATATGTGCTTGTGTGTGTTTCTCTTTGAGTCTGTGTGCAGTTTGGGTCTGTGTATGTGTATACATATATATACACATATATATTCATATACATGTATATGTATATATGTATGTATGTGTAATATGTATTTGTTGGTAGGTGTGGGTAGAAAAAGAAAAAGAAAGTGATGTATTAGCTATTCTTTCAATATCTCTTTTCCATAAGCACTGAACCAGTTTTGTTGGGGTTTGTTTTTAAAGATCTGGAAGAGACCTTAGAGATGAATCTAGTCAAACTTCGTTTATTAACAGATGATGCAACTGGACAGGTTTTTTAATTCTATTCTTCATAATACTTCAAAACTCCAGCTCTTCTTCCAATCAACAAAGGCAGCAGATCCGAGGATTCTGTGCTCATGTCATATACACTGTGCTCTGATCCTTCAGAAATAATAGTGGCACAGAGGGAGGCATATTATCTGATAGATTTGAAATTGTCCTGATCTCCAATTAGAAATATATGTATCCATTATCTCCAACCCTCTACACTTGCACTGTAATGTTGCCTCCAACCTACATCCACTCTAATTAAAATGTTGTAATAATGACATTAGAAGGATCCAAAGGGAATGTGCTTCTTTTTTTAACCTGTCAGCCAATAATATTCATAAATAAGAGTCCTGTTCCATGACTTTGATCCCTGAAGCTATTGCATATAAACATCACTATTCCTGGACTTCCTTACTAAGGGATCATGAATGGACCAAACTCAGCTAAGACAGTATCTTAACCAAGAGATGATACACAGAGTTTGGGAAAAGATCATAAGAGTTGTGCAATATACCAAGTGGCTGCCAGCCAGCATGGGGCCAAACATTTGGCTGCAATCTCATTCACTTCTCCTGTTTGTGAATTAAAGGATGGACTTCCATGAACCTTACACATAGAGAGACAGAAAATCCATGTGTCTCCAAAGTAACTCTTCACAGAAACTGGGCAGGGACAGGTGTATCTTCTCTGCACTTCTAAAGAGACACGTTGTTAAACTCCAAAGAAATGGGAGAAAAAAGAGAGAAGAATGTAGGTTTTAAAGTCAGCTAAATTTTAAGATAGAGGTATGAATCAAGTTTTAAACCATTTATTCTCCCCAGATCAGTGAAGTTTTGGATAGGAAGGCACATCACCTAAGAAATGAGGTCCATTATAAGCAGCACAATAAACTGAACACTTCCCTGTTACAACAGCATATTGTGTGTTCAAATGTGAAGCTCTAATCAATGAGTTAACCCAGAAAAAAAGAGGATGAAAGAAGCCTCATGCAGAATAGTTGTTTGAGTGGAAAGGCAAAAGTGCCAGTAGTAGTGGTGCTGGTGGTCATCATGGTGGTAGTAAGAGTGGCGGTAATAGTGCTAGTAATCTAACATTTAACTAACACTTTAAGGTTTATGAAGCACTTTACATATGAGTTGTCTTGACTTGGGTCTTGGTGCAGTTTAAAGCTTTAATAACCTGTTCTGAGGACCAAATGAGTGAATATCCAAGATTGTCCCCAAAGCTTTATTGCATTTTTAAGCTTAAAACTACTCTAAGACTTTGGGGACACACAGGCTGTTCACTCATTTGGTTCTAACAATAGTCTTGTGCGGTAGGTACCATTATTACTCCCGTTTTACAGATGAGGAAATGGAGGCTGTAAACAGTTAAGTGACTTGTCCAGAGTCACACAGTTAGTAAACTTCTGAGACAAGATTCAAACTCAGATCTTCCTGACTGCAAGTCCAACCTGTTATCTTCTGTGTCACCTAACTACCAAGTGAATAAAGCCGCTTCACTATCTAGCCCATGGGTAAAATACATACCTGTACACTGTCTTTGAGAATTATTTTCCCATCTTATTTCATGTAATCCCGAGTCAGACTTGAAAGGTTATTGTGCATCCTAAGGTCAGATTACGAAGCCCTGCACCCCTTACCTCACAAGTTACATCTCATGAACTCCAGGCTCATAGGTTTAGACCTCAAAGGAACATCAGAGGTCGGCAAATCTATCTCCCTCATTGTACAGATGAGAAAAGTGAGGTCCAGAGAGGTTAAACAACTTGCTCCAGATCACAGTCAGTAAGTGGCAAAGTAAGGAATTAAGCTGAGGTCCTCTGACTCCAAATCCTACCCACTTTCTACTATGCTACCCTGTCTCCCTGAGAGGCGATGTGTCATTATGATGTCAGTGATGTACGCAGAGGTATAGATAGCATGATATTGGTGGGTAAGAGATTGTTTTCAAATGTAAAAGGATTTCATAAATAACATGAAGTCTTTGAAAGGACAGTATACTAGCTTTTATTATTTCTGGTTAATGTCATTATCTACTATTTTGCTCTCATTATTCAGTTACTCTTCCACACAGCAGCTTATTTCTTTTTTTATTCTTTAGTTTCAGTGGCTTAAGCATCAGTGTTACATATTGTGTTCTGTATTGTGAATGGATATAGGAACTTAGTTTTTCCTTTTTCATTATGGTCACTCAGAAAAAGCATAACTAGAGTGTGATGAGTGGGATTCTTTCCTAAGGTGCTGAAATTCCCTAGGGTTTGAAGAATAATTAATTTAGTAACTCTTAGTTGCCCCCCACCTGCTCAACTCAGTTTGTCTTAATTACTTTCATTATTTTCACATATTAAGTTACAGAATTGATTTGTAAGCATTTGCATGCTACTTGCTCCAAATATTCTGCTTGCTGGGCACCAGAATGACCTTTTCTGGCTCCATGTCTTGTAGATTCTTTGATGAATATTGTATTCACTTAGTCTTTCTTGGAGGAGGTTTAAACAAAATAAGAATCTCAGAAACTCTTACTGACTATACATATCAGCTAAAAAATTTTCAGGACCTCTTCTGCATCTGATTTCTGTGTCTCTTAAAGGTGTAGAGAGTTTAGCATTTCCAGTGTAAATGTACCATTTCATTTTTATTTTCTTGTGAAAAAAATAGCAATAATTTACCTACTATATATTGTATCTTCAATTTTTTTAAATGAGGATATGTTGTAGTGATTCTTATTTGACATGATTTGAAAATGAAAAGCTAATATTTCTGAATCACTTTTCAAATTACTTGACCATTTAAAGAAATAGATAACAGATAGTGTCATTATCCCATGTATTCATCCCTGCTCTAAGAAAGAGAGGGGAAAGGGGGAGGAGAGAGAAGGAGGAAGGAGAGAAAAAGGGGGGAAACAGAGAGGCAATAAAGGGGAGGAGGAAAAGGGATAGTAAGAGTGAGAAGAGGGTGGGAGAGACCTTGGAAGAGAGAGAGAACATCAATTCCTGAAGACAGTACATAAATGCCTCATTAAGGCTTTCAGGGGCAGATAATATAAACCAGAAAGCAGAGCTCAAAATGGAGCAGCCCAAATGATTAGAAATGTGAGTAATTAGAATTAATATCTAAGAAGCCATTTTTTAATTAGCTGCATGACAGTAAAAGTAATAGAAAAGTGAAAACTTTAGTCATATTACTTAGTTGTGTCCCCTCAGCACCCCTCACTAAGCATTTAGTGAGAAAGAGACAACAGAGACAGAGAGAGACAACAGAGAGGGACAGACAGAGACAACAGAGAGAGGGGGAGGGAGGGAGAGAGAGAGAGAAAGAGAGAGAGAGAGACAGAGAGAGAGAAAAAGAGAGAGAGAGAGAGAGAGAGAGAGAGAGAGAGAGAGAGAATAGTGTAGGAAAAGGGGCATTTAAACTGGACTGTTTGTCATCCTAGAATGATAAATAATGAGTACAAAGACTTCCCTGGTCAAATACTTCCCACAAGTAAGGGAGCCATCTTTAGAAAGTGAGTTATTTTTTTCTAGTTATTACAAACATGACATTTTTTGAAGTTGAATCTAAACTTCATTCCCAAAGTTATTTCTTTCCATATTTCTCAGTGCATCTGTTACTGAGTAAACTTATGAGTCCCTCTGTTGTTGCCAATTCATAAAGCTATCTGGCTTGATTTGTCCGAAAATATTTTTTTCAGCTCAACAATTAATTTATTTTCACATATTCAGATGTCTACAACTCTATGTACACTGACAAAAATGATTCATGTAGAGATAAAAATGGTTCCCCAGGCATCCATCTTGCAAATGTATGCAATTAGTTACAAGGTGAACCAAGCAGAAAGATGTGGCTAGTTCATTTCTCAGCCCAGACCTTCTATTAGAGACAATTTAAAGAAAAGCTTACAATTATATAGTGTTTTAAGGTCTGCCAAGCACTTTACTCACCGTTTTCCTGTGAGATAAGTAGAGACATGATGATCATGGGATAAACTGGACTTTGCCCCCAGGCAGTGAGGTCTCATCAGGTTTGGGGTGGGGAAGCTCCCACCCCATTAAGACCACTGTCCCCCAGCCTTGCCTCATGATCCTCCACTAACACAGCGGCAGCACCCTTCTCCCAGATCACTGTTTTCCCCTTAAACACTGTATGTCATTGCCCCTTTCTCCTGTCACAGCTGCCCATAAGATCAGAGGATCCCCTGCAATTTTGATGCTCCATCTGTCCCCTTGATTTATTTACCCACCCCTATTACACAAATGTACACATGGGCATGTTCGTGCACACATACACTCAATCCAAATTTTGCCCCATATGAAAAAAATGCCTCATTCATCATGAAAGGCAGGTTATTCCTGTTTAGGGGGATGATATTCCTATTTTGTACCTGAGGAAAACAAAGCAGAGGTCTGAAGTCCATTGTCTACTCGTCACACACCTAGAAACAATCAGAGACAGAATTCTAACCTGGCTTTTCTGACTTCAAAATCAGTGCTCTTATAAGAATACCGCTTCTTCTCAACTATATACACTACTCCTCAGTAATGTCAATCAGTCAGTCAACCACGGTCATTAAGCATCCACTCTGGGCCAGACATGATGCTAGGCTCTGGGAAGTGTAATATAAACGTGAGAATGGTGTTTGCTGCATCAGCAGGACATCTCCACTGGCCAGCTTCTCCTGCCCTTCCAATTATCTGGGTCCTGCACTGAGTTCACCTGCCATTCTTGTTACCTCTCTTTGTCAGTGACACCACAATTAACCCAATATCTCCTGTTCAAAACCTTGCTCGTTACCTTTAATCCTTGTATCCCTCTCCTCTGGCATGTCCACTATGATTAATCTTACTATCACTAAGAGTCCCATTAATACCTCCCCAGCATCTCTCAGTTTCATCCCCTCTCCTCTATTTGCACATGACCACCATGTAAGCTTTTCAATACCATCCTCCTGGATCACAGCAGTGGCTTTCTAACATGTTTTCCTTTCTCTACTCTACACCTCTTCCAATTCTTTTTATACACTGCTACCAGACTTAGATACTTCATGCAATACTTTGCAAATAATGGGCACTTTAGCAGCATTTATTGAACTAAATATGTAGGTTAGTGTCCCTATCGCCTAAAATACAAAATTGAAATTCCTTGGGCTAGCATTCAAGGTCTCCCAAAATCAGATAGCTAATTCTGATGTATAACATTCCACAGCAGGTAAGAGACTTTTATATGTATTAATTAACCTAATCAGGTATATGAAGTCATATATATAATATAATATATATATATGTTATGATCTGAAGCATATAGATGGGGGAGTTTTTTCCGGGACATTTGGCAAATACATCCAAGACTAAGTATTTATAATTACAAACCTTCCTTAGCCGGGGTCAAAGTGATAAGATGTAGATATATGTACATAGATATGCGTGCATGTTGTCCATATATGCATACACATGTGCATGTATAAAACAGAGAAATTTGTGCATGGGATCATTGATTAACACCCCCCACCCACCCAGGGTAGACAAAGTTGTTGTCAATTCAGGCACCTAGTCCACAAACAGAAGCATTTACACAAATTAGTCATTCAGATGTCCAAGTCATTTTAGGCTCAAAGGGCAATCCAATTGCCCCAATCCTGCCCCAATAGGTGCAGCCCCAAAATATACTTCAGCTAATCCCTCTCAGAGGCTGAGAGATCTTATTTCAGAACTAAAAGTAGAAAAGTCATAAATGAATTATAGAGTCCTAACAGATATAACTCTATCTCACGTCAGAGCTCTCTTTGCATTAACAGAGCTTAACTCTGTCAGATTTGTTTTCAATAGTGTGGTCAGGCTCTCTATGTACATCTTATCTCTTTGACCCAAGATGCTAAACAAGGTTTATCATTATAAATACTTATTCTTGGATGTGTTTGCCAAGTGCCTTAGAAAAAGCTTCCCCATCTATATGCTTCAGAGCATAAATGTGACTAATAGGTTCATTGGGTTAGATTTACCAGTTCTGTATCACCCAAAAAGGAGGAGAAACTTAGACATGTTGCTTTAGGAAGCATTTTAAGAAACAGGGTTTTAGTGAACAAGTGGGACCTCTAATCATGTCACTCCTTTATTCAAAAACTCTTTATTGGCTCACTGTAAGGAAGAGCTGGGTCCCAATTAGTGAAAATAAGGAATCCCCTGAAGTTGTCCCATTATTCAAATTCACATTGCCTATTTCCACTGGTCCATAACAAATGACCATATATGACATAATTATAACTTCAAATACTAGTTCAAATACACCCCTGAACTTCAAGAGGTTTCTTATTCTTCACTTATCAGGACCTGGCTTTTCAAATTTATCAGACAAGACCTTGATTCCAACCTATTACTCAAGCCATGTCTTTCATATGACCCTGCATCATGTACTTTCCATTCCAACCAAACTGGACAACTTTGCCCACTCTTCTCATCTGACTCTTTCCTGTCACCATGACTTCACTCATGTTGTCCCTCATACCCAAAATATATTTTCCCCAGCCCCATAAACACCCCATCTCCATTTATTGAAAACCCTCTGTTTTCTTCTAGACCCAGCTAAGGCAGGACCCTATCCTCCATGATCTGGTCCTTCCCTGACCCCCAACCCTAACCTGCCTGAAAGTGATTTCTTCTTCCATCAGTTTCTCATAGCACTTCATTTGGATTTCTTATTTGTCCTTTATTTTGTTCTTCCTCCCTTTTGTATTTATTTGTGTGTCTTCTCCCTCTGTTACAGTACAAACTTTTTGAAAGCAAATCTGTGTTTTCTATCTTTATGTTCTCCAGCACATAATAGTGCTTTGTACATAGTAGAGACATATTAGATTTTTTTGGAGGAGGAAAGGCAAGAGAATTGGGGTTAAGTGACTCAAGGTCACACAGCTAGTGTCAAGTGTCTGAGGCTGGATTTGAACTCAGGTCCTCCTGACTCCACAGCCAGTGCTCTATTCACTGAGCCACCTAGCTGCCCCTGACATATCAGATTTTTGCTGATTTGAATTTCATTTTCTATGTATTTTCTTAGTTTTTTTGTTCGGTTGGTGTTTTTTCTTCAGATGTTTAAAGGAATCAAACTAATGACAACTCAGTGTTTCCTTGGGGTAATTCATTGAAAACTATTACTATCTGTGTAATCCCCTTAATAAGCATATTTTAGGGAAGATACTTCAAAAGATCCAGGCTATCTATAATTCATTAAGTCTCCAAAATTTCTTTTATCATCTTCAGGTCATAATTTTTCTGCTAGATTAAAAATTTGCTACCCTTTTATTTTTTGGATCATGTAATGTTCATCTGATATAAATAATGTTTTAAAGTAATTTGGGGGAAATAGATACTACTGTGTTTTTGCACATAGTAGGCACTTAAAAAATTTTCTTGAATTGAATTAATCAATAGGATAGAACCATAGAATCTGAGAGGTGGAAGAGATCTTAGAGATTATCTCTTCTAACTTCCTCATTTTACAAAGCAAAAAACTGAAACTTTGAGCAATGAAGTTATTTGCCCAGGACCTAAACTTATTAGTAGCAAAGCCAAAAGAGGAACCCATTTCTTCTGATGCACAGTCAGGAGCTACTTGTATCACACTCCACTATTATAAGCCTGCCCTGCTAAAGATTTTTACCTCCTTAAAATTTCACTGCCATTTTCCTTGTCTTGGATGAGGTATCCCTTCCTTCCCACTCCTCCTGTGTTCCTCCACAAAATTCTTTCTCTAAAACCACTCTACAGCATTTCCAGACCTGTTATGATACCGTTCTAAGGCTCCAATAGAGCTGGTCAAAATCCAGAGGTGGGTGATGTGACATTTTCTCTGAAGGCATATAATTTACAGTTCTCTAAAATGTTTGGAAGCTAAAAGAAGATAGTCTACAGAGTGACAAGCAATAGTAACAATAATTATGAGGTGTAGATGAATCCATCTGAGCGATAATATGAAAGGCTGACAAAGTAAGCTTCAGAGTGCAGGGAGATGCCTGGGATGTGTCAGTCGCACTCGACAGCTTGGTGGCCCCCATTGGGAGGTCAGGAACAGTGATCAGAACAGAGGTAGACTATGATTGTTTTCCGAACAAAGAGTGTTAATGGGTTACACTGAAAAAGAATTTTCTTCCCCACCCCTGGGTAGTCTATGAGGAGTACTGTGGCTTCTTCTAAGATCAAAACTCTAATGATCTCAACTGAAAGAAAAGTTTCAAGGTAGAAAGAAAGAAAAAGAAGTCAGAGGGAAATGGGGATGTTATTAATGTCATTTGCATGTTTCCATTAATCACCCTTTACTTAGTATTTAATTATGCTAAATTGTGAATTTAGGGAAAACTCATACCACTGGCTACTAGGCATTAAATACATACATACATACATATATATATATATATATACATACATATATATATATACACACACATATATATACACACATTAAGATATTTTACGTTGTTTTACTGCTTTTTCTTATATAGTTATGGTACTATTTAGGAGTCAAAGGTAATTAACTTGAAGACATGTTCACTCTAGGGAGAAATTCTTTAACATACTTTCATCGTCACTGGAAATTCATGAAACAAATTGGAAATTAAAAAACAAGCAGTCCCATACTTTCCAGTTCCATTGGATTTTTGTTGTTGCTTTCATTTGGTTTTGTTTCCATTTGTCTAGATTTGGGGAAATGGGTTAGGGTTGGGGGGGAATTATTTCCTGAGGAATATAATATTAGCTTTAGCTTTAGTGATTAAAACAAAGAGAGCTACAGCCAGAAACTTAGTTTGTGGTGACATTTTTTAAGCTAGGGAATACCTTCCTATTTTAAAATAAAGTAATATGTGTCTCAGAATAACAAGATGGTAAGACTGGAACAGACGTGTGCAATTTAAAATGATTCAGATAAATCCCAGTAAATCAAATCTTTCAGTGAAAAACCTTGAGAGGTGACAAATCGAAGGAGTAATCTCATATCTATTATCAGCTTTTAATATACTGAAGCAAAATGAAATGTTTTGACTCCTTGCCCACAAATGTTATCCAAAAGTGCAGCATACATCCCCTCTCCCTGCCATGCATGTGCATGCACGCATCATACATACACACACACACACACACACACACACACACACTAGCTTTGTGTCCCTGGGCAAGTCACTTAACCTCAAGGCTTCAGTTTCTTTATCTGCAAAATAAAAGGGATGAACAAACCAATCTAAGGCTCATTCTGGCTCCAAATCTAAGATCTGTGGAGACAGCATGGTAGTCAGTGTCAAACTCAAAAAGGCACCATATCTACCTAGAAAACCACAAATTATCATTATCTACATCATATTGTATCTTATTTTGTTAAATATTTCCCAACCACATTTTGATCCCAGAGTTTTTGGCTTGAGGTCAGGCTGTAAGTTTGATACCTCTAGGATAGAACACTAGACTTGGAGCTGGGAAGACCAGGTTTTGAATCCTACCTCAGGTACTAATTAGTGGCAGGTCACTTAACATCTGAATACCTCAGTTTCCTCCTCTGTGAAATGAGGGGATTAGACTCAATGACATAAATTCCCTTCTAGTTCTAAATCTATAATTCTCCAAATACATTTCTAGCATATATGTGGTTCCTTTTGATGACTAAAATAACCCAGCACTGTTTTACTTAACTAATTATTGTTATTTACATTATCAGTCATTTATAAATACTTGGGGACATGGAATATGAGTTCACAGTCTAGCACCAGCATGCCACTGGTAGCATGTGAGAGGAGTTTAGTGATTATGCACATCTTTTATACAATTAAGAGCAGGAAATAGTGTTGAATTGCACACCTGGCCCCCCTAGAGATCTACACACCTGGACCTCCTAGAGGGCAACAACTATATCCTCTGAAAGAGCTGTCAACTGAACTCAGAATGAAGAGAAGCCTGGGGCTGTCCAAAAGGAAGGCACAGAGGGAAGACCTCTGCCCCTGAGGGTCACCTTCCTTAAACTGCTTTTCCCAGTTTCTCCATCTCTTCTTCCACTTCCAGACTTACTAAACTATTTCCACTAAACATGCAAAGCATTCTCATCTCAGTATTATCAACTCACCTGTCTGACCAGAAGTCAGGTTTCCATTAGTTAAGTTTCATTATACTTTACGGACAAACACTAGTTTCACTTCACTTGCCCTCTTCCTAGGCTGACAAGAGTCCAGATCTACAATCATATGAGAGACAGTATTGTATGGCACAATATGGCACATAAAACCATAAATTTGAGGAACACAGTAGTACTGGAGATACAAATACAAGCAAAAAGAAAGAGTCCCTGCCCTTAGAGAGTTTCCCTTCTAGTGAGGGAAGGTAGCACAAAAGAACAGGGATGAGGAGAAGGTGGCAGGGGGAAATACAAGAGGAGTCAAAGTCCGGAGAGTTAAAAGCAGAGTCAGCCATGGATGGAATAACCATCTGCAAAAATGTAGGCCCGAGGAAGGAACTCACCAGGTGAAAAAGGAAGGAGAGGCAGAGGGATGTTACAGGGAAAAAGAATCCCAGGTACTAAGAGAAGTTGTACTGTTTCTGAAAAGTTGCTGTCATTAGACCTAAATAAAAAATTGATCTCTTTTCCTGAAACCCAGTCTTCCTACTTCTAAACTTTCATCTTAAATATTCTATGAATTTATTACATCCCATTTTCTCTTTTGCTATTTATAATATTTTTGGGGACCAGACCTGTGATTTCATTCCACCCATTAGTGTGGTCCAGCACTTTCTACTTATAGTCTTAGAACATTGCCTGGGCACTAAGTGCTTAAGTGACATGGCCAGCAGTCATACAACTATCAAATCACTATAAGTCTTGAACCCAGATCTTCTAGTTCCAGAGGCCAAGCTCTTTTTCCCTAGGTCATATTGCCTCTCATTTGGAATATTGGAGCTTGTTAATAAGGGAAGTGTGTGCCCATTACCATGGGTTTCCCCAAAAGTATGAGTCTTGCCTGTCCTAGAATGTTTACTTTTTATGAAAATTTATCATCAAAAAAATTTTCTGCTATTGGGAAACAAGATGGCACATTGGAAATGGCCCTGGAATAGGTGTTAGAGGATGTAGATTTCCTGCTATTTGTGAAAGCTGAGGCAAAGTCATTGAGCTTGTATATGCCTCAATTTCCTCATCTTGGAAATGAGGGCTTGAGACTAGATAGGTGATATCTCTTCCTGCAGTCCTACACTAAAATATCATGATGTCTCAGAAGAATTAAAATTAGATCTGGCCACTGGACCCAGATAGCTCCAGAGGAGAAAGTGAGGCTAGTGACTGCACAGCCCTCCATCACTAAAATGTAATTCATTTGCATTTCATAGCATCACCTCCATGATGTCATGATCCTCTTCAAGAATGAAGAACAGACAGCAACAAAATTAGAAACAATTCATAGAGCAATGAAAAGAAGCATGGTGGGCATAAGTGGCCCTAGAGTATATTCCCCAAGATGAGTTGAATATGTGAAGAGTTATAAGAAACATTATTGATGGCATAAATTATCGAGGAGTGAGCTGACCAACTCAAAAAAAAGCAAAATTAGACATACTGGGTGGGAGAAGGGCACCCTTGGATTAGTAAAACCTCAGGAAGAAGAGATCCTGGACTTTGAGTAGATGCTCTTTGGAGAATTTATGGGAAAGCATGGAAAATAATCCCACAGAACCAGGAGGCATGGAAGGTTTGTCATTTGTGCTGGGATACAGAACATGCACAAAAATGAGATCCCACGCCTGTCAAAGGAACTAAATAACCAACAGTCTGAGCTCTGGAAATGGGCCATTTTATTTTGACATTGACATCCATGCAAAAGTTATCATTCCATCTCTTATGGCTCTTTCTCATAGAGAAGAATTCTTTGTGCCCCAAATACCTTTTTAAAAACCAGCAGATTAGCTTTAGTCAGTTTAAGAGCTTCATGGCTCCCCAGTTTCATACCATATATTTACCCTCTGAACTCCTATTCTTCCATGACCTAAATTCAATCTAAATCAGTTCAATAAACACATGTTAAACATGTGCTGTGTATAAAGAATTAATCTCTGTGCTGATAATTAAATGAAGAATAACACAGTGCCTACCTTCAAGTAGCATAGAGTCTAGTAGGGGAACATATAACGTACAAAATAACAACTAGGTGGAACAATTGATCCAAATCTGGCCTTAGACACTAGCTGTGTGACCCTGCCAAATCATTTAACCTCTGTCTCCTCATCTGTAAAATGGGGATAATAATAGGACCTACTTCCAAGGGTGGTTGGAAGAATCAAATGAGAGAATCTTTGCAAACTTGAAAGCACTTTATAAATGCTGGCTATCATCATTATCATTATTACACAAATAAGTGAATTAAAAAGTAGGATGTAATTGGGCACAGTAAAAATTAAGACCAACTGTCCTAGGGAAATCTGATTGGGGGAGGGGAAGGGAATCTCAGCCGAAGGAATCCTGGAAGAAATGGCCCCTGAGCTGGGTGTGGAAGCAAGGGAAGGATTTTTCCCAAGATGGTGGCAGGGAAGGCATGCACTCCAGGCATGGGGGACATACCTGTGTGAACACATGAACGCAGAAGAATGCAGAATGAGATGGGAGAATGGCTAACTATCCAGGTTTGGATAGAATATAGGTGTAAAATGGACAGTGATATAAGATAATCCTGAGAGATAGTCACAGCCAGATTGTTGTGTCTTCTATGCCAAGCTAAAGAGTTGGAAATATTTTAACCCATGGGAAACAAGGAGACAAAAAATAGTTATATCCCAGGTACCCAGGTACTATAAAAGCATTTCCACCAAGATTATATGTTTATCCTCACCACCCTATAAAGTAGATCTTGTTATTATGCCTATTTTACATATAAGGAAACTAAGGCAAACAGAAATGCTCAGGATTACACAGCTAATGTGTAAAGTCTGGGGTCAAATTTGAACTCAGGTTTTCCTGCCTCGGGGCTCAGCACTCTATCCATTGTACCCACCATCGAGTTCTCCAGCTGGAGAGTGAAGACACAGAAATAAGAATAAGCATGTTGTCCATACAGTTATTTATTTAGTTACAAGTTAGTTGTATAAATTGCTTGACTCTTGATATATAAGGTAAATCAGGCTAGAACACTGAGGGTCCCATTAGTGATAGGAATTCCTAACTTCTAACAACTGATCCAATTATCATGAATCCCTTTAGCAACCCTTGGATGATTGCTGATCAGAATAGACTGATTTGGATTTACTTCAAGAAAAAAAAATTATAATACACACACACACACACACATATATTGAGAGAGAGAGAATTGTAATGCAGAGAGAAGCAGGTTATTTTCTTTTTGTGTTTTGTTTTGTTATTTCTTTCTCATGGTTTCTCCACTTTGTTTTAATTCTTCTACGTAACACAACTAAGGTGAAAATATATTTGAATTTATTTGAGGAATGAATGTGTAGACCCCCTATAAGATTGTAAGCCATCTTGGGAAGGGAGCGGGGAAAGAGGGGGAGAAAATTTAAAACTTATGGAAGTGAAAGTTGAAAACTAAAAATAAAAAAAGAGAATATATATACCAAAATTTGAAATTCATAAAGATAACATAACATGTAACAATAATTTGCACACCCCAAGGTGAGCAGAAGTGATAGAATCATGTCATGGACCACCTATAATCCCAGGAATAACCACATCTGCACTAGAATATTGATTATGACTTTTATGAGCCTGTAGAGGTATAGAACTGAGTACAGTTCTAGGGGACCATTATCTCTTTAAGTGTCACTGTGATGGGTGATATAAAGATAATACCAGTGAAAAGGTAATTCTGAATTGGAATCAGAAATATCCATCGGTGCCAGCAGTGTTATCTTTGAATGTAAAAGACAATTACTTATGCATATATGTGCACTTACATAGTATCCCAATTTACATTTTCCTGCAATTTAAACCTTTTAGAGACCCTCTAAAATTTCATATGTAAATGAAGTATAATACTGATTTTCTTTTACTTGTATGCATTTCATTTGGGGTAAAAAAAAAAGTGCTTGGGAAATGTCCCCATTGTTTATCCTTTGTGTAAAATCATTCCTGAAGAACAGGATGCTTTAAAGAGCCTCATTAAAGACTGAATCAAAGACTCTGTGAAAAGATCTTTGCAATCCCATTAAATATACAGGTAGCAATCACCATCAGCAATTTCTTCTTCAGAAAGGGACAAGAATGATGAGTGGTTTCCATTCAGTAATCTCACCAACAGACAGGGTGTTAATGAGTGCTTTACACTTTTAGAGATGCCTCCTGGACGGATAAGCAAGATGGGCTCTGCACAAACCGAGGTGGGGGCTAAAACGGCTTACCCCTATCCCTTCATTTCCTGTTAACACAAGCATTAGCTTAATTAATTGAGTAACTTCCACACGTTTATTTTTCCTCAATATGCCATTGATTGTAAATATTATCCCCACCTCCAAAGACCTTATAACTGTGGACAAAAAAAGAGAAACAGGAAAATCGCTTTATAGCAATGTAATTCTCTCTCTCTCTCTCTCTCTCTATATATATATATATATATATATATATATATATATATATATATATACATATATATACATATATGTGTGTATGTATATATATATATATATATTTGCACCCATAAATAATGAGACCGTGTTTTCTGTCTGCCTTATGGAATCAGGTTCACTACTTTACAGTCATCTTATATATTATAACCCACATAGGGGACAGTCCCCATTGGAGGACCATCCAAAGCCATTAAAAACTATTAGCTCAGAACTCAAATGAGATAAATTTCTATTCAGGTAGAGACTAGTTCTCTTGACTGTCACTTCTCTAATAGTGCCAAGTTCTTGCAAATAGAATGTCTCACAGACACTTTCCTGTGAGTTGTATTTTTAACTGTATATCCAATAATCAAATGGAATATAAATTCAGCTGCTTAGAATTTGAAATGCTACTTTTTCTAGATTATGTACATGTGTGTCAGGTCACCAATTCTATCTGCAAATGGGTCAAATAATCCTACCAAAACATTTACAGCTATTTCACGTCAACCCATTTTGAAATACCTTTATGTTTTAAAGGTATCTTTTAACAAAACTGTAACCAGAAGGAAGTTGACCTTCAAGACAGAGGAGGCAGAAGGAATGGTCACTGTGCAAGGAAATACTGATCCTTCCCCTCCACCCCTTCCAGAAATTTATCTGGATCCTTAAACATTTGAGAAGCCATTGTAGATCATTGGTATTGCTTTGAAATTTGACCTCATGATTCTGTTGACACAGAGCAAATAGTATTAGGGGAAGGAAAGAGAGCAGAATGGTGTTCTTCTCTACATTAAGGGAGGGAAGCATGGCTCTGCACTTTGGAGCCTACAAATATCTTCCTTTTCAGGTGTGCCATCTTGCTGCTTTGCAGACTTCCCCAAGGTCATTTTCTTTCCTCAGATATGCCAGTAGTGGTGGTCAAAAAGCCTAGTATCATGTAAATATGAATTCATTTTGATCTAATGTCAATATATCCTCCTTTAAGGACTGGCTGATGTAGCTATATTAAAAGGAAATTAAATCTGACCAGCAACATGAGGCTGGTGGCAACTAACTGATGTACTGAGTATAGAATCCTAAAATACAGATTTTTTTCTAAAGCTTGAAGGAATCTGAATGACTGGTTAGTCATATGCCATCACTGTATTAATAATTAAGAAACTGAAGCCTAGAAAGATTTTGTGTCACACAAGTTAAGAGCACTAGTTTAAGAACTCAGCGTACAGAAGGAACACAACAGGCAACTAGGTGGTGCAATGAATAGAGTGCCAGACCTGGAGTAGGGAAGACTTGTCTTCCTGAGTTCAAATCTGGCCCCAGACACTTACCAGCAGTGTGAACTTAGGAGCCATTGAGTCCAAACATAGAAAAGTGAGGTGACCTTTCCAAGTCACACAGTCACTTAGCAACAAGACACAATCCAAAGACAGATCCTCCAGTTTCAAAGCCAGAATTCTTTACAGCACCGGATAAATGTCAGTTTTTATTTTATCTTTTGTCTCACCACTGATTTTGAAAGTTCCTGGATGTCTGAGACTTTAGGACTTTGAGGCCTTATGCTTCCTTATTTTCATCAGAGAACCTTCCAGAGTGAACACAAACCTGTTTCAAGCAAAGTGCTGACTGCTGCATTCTTGTAGTTAGATCTTTCATACTACCTCTAGAAAGACCAGAAAACAGTTAAAACCCAAACGTGGTGAGTTGGTTGCCAATTTCAAATGCTAAAATGAATTTTAGATGGCTATCTGTGAAAATAGCTTAGGAAAACGTGTGTGTGTGTGTGTGTGTGTGTGTGGTGTGCGCGTGCACATGTGTGCTTGTGCCTGTGGAGAGCCAATCTCCAGATTCAGTTGGTTTCTTTGTTAGCCAACCATTCTAGGATGGTTAAAATCCTAATGCTTAAATTTTAATGACAATTCACTCAAGCTTCAGATTCGGTTTCTTTTCATGTATTGCTTTCTGAACATTACAGCAGATGCTGGGGTCCCAGGGTCTGAGTCCTTTCTCATGTTAATTTCAAAAAAGCAAGGAAGGAATTGCAGGGAACCACCTGATTTACTTTTTAAATAATAGCCCTCCCCATTTTCTTTTAGTTGTATATATTTGGTCACCAGCCTTAATCACGCTAAAGAAATCCGTCTTTCCCTCTCGTCCCTCCCTAACCTCTATTTCCTATTCCTTTAATGTGTGAGCCCTTTGACAGTCTAAAGATCTCAAAGACTTCTCCCTGGGTAGAACAATTTTAAAGGCCTTCTGAAGTAAGGAATTTCTGGAGATATGAGAATGAAGAGGAAAACCACATTTCCATTTTCCTATTTTGCTGAATCATTTCATTTCATCGTAGGAATATATTTAAAAGTTTACCGCTCATCTTTGTCTCCAGATCACATTTTCCCTTCAAAATGCTAATAAAATAAAATAAAGTCTTTCTCTTCTTGGATTATAGTATGCCAGTCACCATAAACACACACAGAATCCTCCCTATTCCTACCAAAAAAAGAAAAAACGTATATGTATGTATTTACATACACAAAAATGTAAAGTGTACGTATATGTAGTATATATACAGGTGTATATTGTATTAGTGTGTGTATTCATGCATGTATGCAAATACCATATACATGTCTGTTTATATATTATATATAAGTATACATGTGTTCTTATTCAATCTACATATATACAAATATGTGTGCATAATGATATGTTGATGTGACAAGTGAAAAGTCTAAGAGATATAGTTTCCAGGTAATTAATAATAAATTTGTTGATTATGGCTACAAATAATCAATCAAATGAAGTCAACGGCCCTCTCAGGATGGAAAATGCTAAGAGCTTAAAAAGCCTTTGGAAAGGGGTCCGTCCCAAAGGGTAGAAATCAGCTCTGACTGGTTAGCAATCAATGAGGGGGTAGACATAGTAATGAGGTGGCGGGCAGAAAGTCTTTATTTTCTCCTGCTAGGAATGTGATGCTGTCATAAGACTCAGCTTCCTCTAGCAATATGGAGAAAAGAATTCATCTCTACCCAGACTACTCTCTCTGGTTTTTCCCTTTATAGTCTGGGTCACCCTAAATTCTAATGGAAGTTTCTATTCTTCTAGTTGCATGGGGTTCCACCCAATACTGAGAAGCATATATCAAGTGAATTTGGGCAATCTTATCTATCAGCAATGTGCTAAGAATGATTGAATGAGGAAATAGGAAGGAGAAACCTTAATTCTAATTCAATAATTTGTTAATAAAAGATAGAAATAATGATTTCAGTTGATAATATTTTGTAATAATATATATGTTGTTATTTAGGCATTTCAGTCATGTCCAGCTCTTCATGACCCCTTTTGGGTTTTCTTGGCAAAGATACTATAGCAGTTTGCCATTTCCTTCTCCAGCTCATTTTATAGATGAGGAACTGAGGCAAACAAGGTTAAGTGACTGGCCCAGGGTCACACAGCTAGTGTCTGAGGTTGAATTTGAACTCAGGAAGGGGAGTCTTCCAAACTCCAGTTTCCAAGCTCTATCTACGGCATCAGCTACCTGCCCATAATGTCTGTGTGTGTGTGTATGTGTGTGTGTGTGTCCCTATACGTATACAGAATCCAAATCCAACCTCAGACACTAGCTGTTTGACCCTGGGCAAGTCATTTAACCTCTGTTGTCTCAGTTTCTTCATCTTAAGATGGGGATAACAATAGCACTTACTTTGCAGGGTTCTTATAAGGAACAGATTACTATTGTTATTCCTGTCAATATGTGCGGATCAAATGAAATCGTAATTGTCCAGTGCTCATTGCAGTGCCCGGCACATAGTACATGCTGCATATATGTTAGTTATTATTATTTCCATACATACAGAGAGAGAGAAAATAGAAAGTCCCCGAAGCCAAGAAGAGCTAGGCTCAAGTCCTGGCCCTAACACAGACTATGTGACTGGGGACAAGTCATTGAGCCTCCCATTGCTTTAGGCAACTCTCTAAGGCTATAAGGTGGTAAGAAGGACCAACCTTCACTGATAAAGAATTTTCTGATCTGTCAGTTCTATCCCTAATCCTTTTTGGGTCTGTATGTGTATGCGAACATATATCTCTGTGTACACACACACACACACTCACATATGTGTATATGTATATGTGTGTGTGTGTATATATATATATATATATACACACACACACACACATACACATATCCATACCTTTCTTGAGAGATATGCCTCACAGCTTTCTGCTGCCCTTTACTGGAATCCAACCCAACGCATTAGAAAGGAACCTAGGAAAACCGCTGGACTTCCTGACAGATTCTTAATAGTCTTGGCCACAGTTGATTACATTGTTCCAAGGACTAATTTTTTTCTAAATTGACTTGTTTTTACAGAAGTGCACACACAGAAGAAATTAAGTGTACTACACTCAGCCGATCTGGAAATGTTTGTGCGTTGTATTCCATTTACACAGCAAGCAAATTAAAATGCAATGAGAGAAGGCTGAGTGAAATCTAGTGAGTGAGAAGAAAGCAGTTTTCTTCCTGGGCCTCTGTATTTAATGCACCTATTTTCATAAAGCAAACAGCTGAGGCATGTAGCTAAATTGACTTGCACTTGGAAATATAAAAAGAAGAAACCATTTAGCATAAAACCTGGTGAGATCTGCCCAGAATTTCCTTTCTGAGGGGAGAAAACAAAAGCCAAGGACTCAGCGATTTGTGCTGTTTGACTGGCAGGCTCAGTGAATTTTTGGAGGGCCTTTGTTAGTTCTAGCATGTCCTGTTCATTCATAGCCTAGAAGAGTTTAAAGAATCTTTGCCCAGAAAGGCAGCAAAATATTTCTGGGCTCCAATCTGGCCTTCTTTTGTCCATATGATATCAAACATGCAGGTAAAAAGATGAGAAATTCAGATATATTCAACAGCTAAATATCTTGATGTTTAGAAATATCTGGGTAATTGAATATTTCATTATTTTATTCAGGCAATTTTGGCATCACATAATCACAACATTGTACTGGGTGATCTAAATATAAAGAAACTATGTGAATATGTATAATATATAAATGTGTAATACATTTATTTATTTAAATATATTATATATATTTTACTTATTTAAAATATATAATATATATGAATATAAAGACACTTTTGCAAGATACCCCTAGTCTAATTTTTTTTTTGCTGATATCTAGCATGTATATAGAATTGTAAGGTTTGCAAAGTGCTTTACCTGTGTTATTTCATTGAATCTTACTTTGTAATTCACTGTTTTTGGACTTTAACTTTTGACATCTGAGGATGCCATGTTCAATTCCAGATCTACTGCTTAAAGGGACCTCAGAGGCTTAGTCAGACATTACATTTTATAGATGAGGAAACCTTGGTCCCTGGCAGCTAAATAACTTGCCCAAGATCACTCATGTAGTAAGAATCAGAGGCAAGATTGAACACAGTTCCTTACATTCTAAACACAGTACTTTGTCCACTGTATCCCACTGCCAATCTCTACAGGAGCCCCAGGAATAACAAGTTTGGGAACTCAGAGGGAAAGTGTGTGTTATAAAGAGGTCAAAGAGAGAAAAGTAGAAGAGGAATGATCTCAGAGATCATGGGGTACAGATTGAATTAGCCAGCCTCAGAGGTCGCTTCCAACTGGATCAAGATTACCGTGGCTGAATCAGACTATAATATAAACTGTGTCAGTTCAGTCACCACAGCTCTTTCTTCTTACCACTCACTAACCTCTGTTTAAGATCAGCTCCGTACTGGTTAGATTTTTCAGGTATGCATCCGGTTTTCTGTGGTCCTATAATGTCTGTGTACCTTTAGATTTCAGACTGGCTTTTCTAAGAATCACCAGAGAATTTAAGCCCATCAGTTACTCCAGTCTGTTTGAATGTTGGTCCCCAGATTTGATAAGAAACCTGATTCATGTTTAGAGACCTTGGAAAGTGGAAGGAGTTATGGAATAGAAAAATGAAATGGAAAAATAATTGTAAAGCACTTAATATGTATATGCCAAGCACCAGGCAAAGTGCTGGGAATAAAAATTAAAAGTCAGATGTCCCTCAGTCTCAAGGAGTTCCCATTTTAATTGGAAAAGTCAATGCATTTATATGGGAGAATTCTATACCAGAGTGGATGGGAAAGTCCAGTTGGTTCTTAAGCTACAGGGACAGGGCTGATTATAAGGCCAAGATATTCTTAGATTAGGCTATGGAGAAGGGAAGATCGAAACTTGGCAGGTGGTTTTGGGGTGGGACTGTTAGAAGATATTTGGAGAGGTCCCAGGGTATTACAATGGATTCTGGAAATAATTATGTCAAGATAAAGGGAAAAAAACAGTATTTTCAAATATGGCCATATTTAGTAAGATGATTGAGTTTTTCAAGGTAACTTTCCTACTAGAATTAATAGATATTCTCCTGGTGCCCAAATGCTAATCTGCTATTTTGTACCTCTCCTTTTCTTTTGCAATCAAGCATCCTGCCTCTTCATAGAAACCCACCTATAACATGATTTTCAAAACCAAGCCAGGTCCACAGTGGAATTTGTGATCTCTGAATTCTCATAACCCTTAACCCTGTGAAAGACCACAATCTAGACCTTAATTATATCTTCCTACTGTCGTCTTATTCTTTGTTGTGGTTAGGCACACAAGTGTATGAATTATTTCTGAAGAGAGATGTAAGCGGGGAGGAGGTGTGACCCAGTGTGCCAAGAGCCCTGGCATTGAAGTCTGAGGACCTGGGTTCCATTTTTGACCTTCCATTTACTGTCTGACCTGGGTCAAGTCAAATCACCTCTCTGGATCACAATTTCCTCATCTACAAAATAAGAGGGTTGGACCAAATGACTTTGAATTGATTATTCCATCATTTTCAGTTTTGTCCAATTCTCCATGACCCTATTTGGAGTTTTCCTGCCAAAGACACTAGAGTCGATTGCCATTTTCTTTTCCAGCTCATTTTATAGAGGAAACTGAAGGAAAGAAGGTTAAGTGACTCATCCAGGATCACACAGCTAGTATGTGTCTGAGGCCAGATTTGAACTCAGGAAGATGAGTCTTCCTAACTCCAGACATGGCATTCTATCCACTGTATTGCCTAGCTGCCCTAATGATTCCGAAGGCCCATTCCATTTCTAAATCAATGTTCATCGTCTAATATTTTTGGTAGAGACTGTGTAGGCTCAAGAACCTAGTGATATGTTGCCTGAACAATAAAGAAGATTTAAGGCAGACATGTCTGTTTTCCGATAATTGAAGGGTCATCTTGTGGAAATGACCCCTTATTGGCCCCAAGGAGCAGAATTAGGATCATTAAGGTTAGAAAGTATAGAGAGGAACATTCCATTTCAGTAGAGGGAAGATCCCGCTACACACAGAAGAGTTTAAAAACAAAGCAGGGGACCTGGTTAAGCCAGAGAATTCCCAGCTCCGTGAAAGTGTTCTCTCAGAAGCAGGATGACCACTTGGCATTATCCAGTTGGGGATGTTGCAGAAGGAGCTTCCATATGTACCAAGATAGATTAGATAACTTCTACACTCCCTTAAACTCTCTAAGATTCCAGCCCCTTTGGTGTACGCCATCTTCTCTCACATTTACAGACATGACCACTGATGAAGACGCACTGTTTATATCCCACCCAGAAATTCTATTCCAAAAGAAATCTTGATCATAAACCCTTGGGTTGGGAGGCAGAGTGCACCAATCTCATATCAGCAAGCCTCAGACAAATGTAGCCCCTGAGATACTAAGCAAGAAAATACAGAGTGATTTAAATAGCCCCAAAGATAAAACACCTCATTTTGAGGAGTCAGCTTCTCTAAATGTTTATAAGATCTCTGAAGAAACGCTCATAAATTCACATGAGGCTTCTTGTGCCATTATGTCATTAATGGAGCTGACTTTATTATCTTAGCATTTCTTGTTAAAAGCTGCTGCTTTTTTTTTTTTCATTTTTCTTTGCTCCTAGCACTCATCCCTGTCACTTGGTGTTCACCAACTGAATAGAAAAAGCAGAGAAGGTCTGCTAGTGATAGAACTGGCAACTTCTTAAAAGGATTGTCATCAGCATTTCATTTTAAGATATTTTTTTTTTACCTGTAACCTTGTCACTATTTGTTTGAATTGAGTTCTTTTTCTTTCTGCGGTACATAGCAATATGAATAGAAAGCATTAAGTCCCTAATTGCAGTCTGAACATGTAAATTAAGCCAATGTTGTAATGTGGTTTTGATTTGTATTCTATAGAACAGAAATCTCTCCTCATCCTATGCCCCACCAAAAAAATAAATTCTTCACACAATATATCTGATGCCCAAAGTATTTACTCGGAGTAAGGATGACATTTAATATTTAAGCTTAGTTTGGAAATAACCTAAACCATTTTAAAGATAAACATGATTTACTTGGTAATGAATTCAGATATGCAGAGATGATTATCTACGGTACAATTAGTTGTTAGATGTGCTTGTAAAATATGGATTACTCACCCTTCTCCTCCCTGCCCAACAGGAATAAACCCAAACATGGAGCTACTATAAGTGATATTGCCAATCTTCCTTTGGAATTAACTTTCCACATTTTCTAGGACTCTGTTATTTTCTGGGTCATTAATGAAATGGGGTGGACAGCCTTAAACTAATCTCTAATAGACCTAGGGAGCCTTACTTCGAATTACTAGGGAGCAGTCCTTTGGATAGGGGGTAGAGATCCCTTTTTATCCACTGGGTCACTGGCTCACAGTGAAAAGTCACTTGATAGTAAAATGCAAATTAAATGAAATGTGATTTAATTGTGTGCTTACTGTTGTTTATTATTGAGTTGGGGTTTGGGGAGGAGGGGTAGGCACAGAGAGTAATTCCAGGGAAAACTGAGTGAGAGAAATAAAAATCATCCAAAGAACCTGTTTTTAACATTAAGGATAAGAAACTTAAAACTTTATTCAGTAGATACAAGAAAAAAATGTTTAATGAACCCTTCAGTTCCTTATTATGGATAATACAAGAAGAAAAACCTGGGTCAAGAGAGAGGATGAGACAGATCTTTCTACCCCAAAGATTTCACAGAGCAATTTGCACCCTCATTCACTTATGGATTATTTTATATTATAGTTATTTATGTTAAGATCTCGTCTCTGGACTAATGCAGAGCTGCTCAGTCACCATCGGCAGGCAGGCCCTGCCCACTTAGGAGCAAGCCCATCCTGCTGAGGTGTCAGGAGTCAGAAATTGACTAAGGTCCTGAGATTAGCAGTCTGATAAACCAATAGCTGATTAGCCAAGAGGCACTCAGGGACAGCACAGAAACACAAAATTTAAGAGTTGAAAGGGACCTCAGAGACCCATCTAGTCCAAAAAGTACTTCATATAAAAAAAATAATAATTCCTCCTACATTGTTTCCAGTCAATGGTCTTTAAGTCTCAGCATTAAGAGCTCCAGTAAGGGAAAACCCACCACCTCCGAAAACAACCATCCGCTTTCAGATAGCCTTAACTGTTAGGCTATAAGCTGCCTATATATCAAGCCTCAAGGAGTCTCTTTATAGCTTCTACTCATTGCTCCTAGTTGTACCCTATGGGATCAAGCAGAATAAGTCGTATCCCAGTGTGCTTCAAACCCTTGAAGGTTGGAATCATGTGCCCAGCTGCTTTAAGGAAAAGTTCTGTAGAATGATATCTCTTCTACCTGGGCTACTTCAGGACTTTGAGGTTGATCCTGTACTCAAGAAGCCCATGGAGGGCTCATGCGGGATTCTCATCTTCAGGCAGTAGAGCTGTTAGACATGGTAGCCACAAACCTACTAATCTCACTGTTTGTTTATCAGCAGCCACAAGACAGCATAGACTAAAAGGTCTAAAGAGATCACAGGCCTAGACAGAATCTTGAGGGTTCTGCTAGCTTTCGAATTCAACTTTCATTTTTTTTTAAGTTTACAGTAGCTATTTATTTTCACTTCTACCATCTTTATACAGTAGATGGAATGCTTGTTCTAGAGTTAGAGTTCCTGGCTTCAAAACCCCTCTCTGACACAACCTATGTAACATGGAGTAAATCACTTAACCTCTTTGGGCTTAATTCCTCATTTTTAAACTGTAGATTGTTGGACTAGATGGCCTAGATCCCTTCCCTTCCCCAGATCCCTTTTGTGTTATCAGTGACCTGAAAGAAACTGAAAAATTCCTTCCAACTCCAGATCTATTATACTTTGATCTACATCATTGTTTTTCTTCCCAAATGTATTCATACCTGTGAACACATCTTGTTTTCAAAAGATTTCTGGTACTCTACGGCTTCTTGTGGCACCCTATCTATTTTACTACCTGGAAGTAGGTTTGTGGTACGGAGGTGTCTGGATTTGTGATATCTTCCTTGTAGGGAACTCTCAGTGAGGAAATTTTGCCTATCAGTAGAGACCAACACCTTTAGTTCATTTGATGATGAATATTTCTCCTTCTCTTGTCCCAAAGGAGTGGATGTTCTGGCTCTCAGAGAAAGAAAGAAGGAAGGGAGGAAGGGAGGGAGGGAAGAAGGAAGGGAGGAAGGAAGGAATGATAATAGTGACAAGAAAGAGAGAAAGAAACAAAGAAAGAGACTGTATTAAGCCTAGTATAGCTTTTCCAACATCCTTTCCCCAGTAGGCAACATCACCTGCTCTGAATGACACATGTAAATACATAGTTATCCTGCTGTGTTGCACAGCACTTGATCTATTCAGTTCAAGTGGGAAAAGAATTAGCTTATAGCTTCATCCTTTGATGAAATGCAAATGTAATACTCCAAATAGCTATAATACCTTTCAGTGATAATCACCTTGCTAATATAATATACCTGACTAGAATCCAAATGGAGATGATAATATCTGAGATGTCACTTACCTATCTTGCGCTGATCTAGAATAAGGAGCAAAATGATATTTGGACTCTTTGAAACCTTCATAGTTCATCTGAGATTGATTGCTGCTGGGTAACTGGGCCTTGGGGCCCAGCATAGCTGCATCAAGTGGATATTCACCTGTTCTCTGCATTCAGCTAAACAATACAAGGTTAAACTAACAGGTGTCATATCAGTAGGAACATTAAGTTTTATATGCCATTAATCATGGCATAGTTGAAACATTGATGAATTTGGAATCAAGAGACCTAGCCTCATTTCCAAGTTCTGCTACTTAACTATGGGACCTTGGGAAAGTCACTTAACCTCTCTAGGCCTCAGTTTTCTCATCTATAAAATCAAAAGTTGGTCTAGATATTCACTAAGGCCCTTTCCTGCTGTAACTCTATGATCTTAGGATCTCAATATTCACTATTCCAGGTTTAAATGGTCATCCAGGGAGATATCAAGAGAGTAGAGGAAAATGTGAGTGTGGTTCATAATCCCATGCAAAACTGTTTAGCACAGTTGGGAAAGTTTGCCTTCTGTCAAAAGGTACCTCTCAGGATTCATTCATATTCTAAATTTCTCAAAATTATAAGGAAGGAAATGTTCTATTGTAAGTTGGAAAGCTTGCTCTTTTCAAACCAAAAATCTTTAAGGGGGGAAGCACATAAGCACATAAAGGAATAGGAAATTAACCAGTAACTAAATGGTAAGAGTTTCTTCAGTAAATGTGTTTCAGAGACAAACACCAAGAAAGGGAGAGGAAACAATCAGAATAAAGGGGGCATTTATTCATATCTAGGTCATACTGTAATATCAGAAATCTGTAAGTCAAATTTCAAAGGAAAGATTTATTCCATCTTGCTTACTGTAAGTTACTTCTTTGGGAACTAGTTTTTAGGCAGGTTGGATCTTCCCATCACAGTACATACTCTAATAAGCTGTTCTAAAAACATACATTTATTCTGCAGTCATAGTAAGTGATTAAAGTTGCATCGTAAAGAACCTCTTCCATGAATAAATTTGGGGAAATAAGTATAGGACAAAAACAAATAGTCACTGATATAATAAATTAGGCTACTCTTGTTAACTTCTCTTGCTTTCTCTTGCTTCTAGAAACTGGGAAGATCGACCAAGAAATACACAAGTACAACACACCAGGATTCACTGGGTGTCTCTCCAGAGTACAATTCAACCAAATTGCTCCTCTCAAGGCAGCCTTGAGGCCAACGAACGCCTCTTCTCAAGTCCACATTCAAGGAGAGCTGGTGGAGTCCAACTGCGGAGCCTCCCCACTGACCATCCCACCCATGTCTGCTGCCACTGATCCTTGGCATTTAGATTCAGGTAAAGTCTTAGGAAATAATTGATACTACTACTTTTTACTGGTAATAATAATGCTAAACACCCACAACAATAATATTAATTTCTCTCTTTTTTTTTAGCTAAACCCATAATTTCATTAACATAACGAAACTAATTATATTGAAATATCTATTTGGTCTTTCAGTTATGTCCAACTCTTCATTACCCTATTTGGGATTTTCTTGGCAATGATACTGGAGTGGTTTGCCATTTCCTTCTTCAGTTCATTTTATAAATGAGAAACTGAGTCAAACAGGGTTAAGTGACTTGCCCAGAGTCACACAATGTCTGAGGTCAGATTTGAATTCAGGAAGATGAGCCTTCCTGATGTCAAGCCCAGTGCTCTATCCACTGTGCTAATATTGAAACATATTTATCAAAATCCAGAAAAAAACAAGTCAACAGACCAAAAATTAAGGACCCCTGTTTTAGGCTTTCAGATTATCTGAATAGATTGACTTCCTCATCTTTTTTTTCCTTTTCCCCTGTGACGATTTGTAGTCAGATGGCATATGTGCCAGTAATGAAAGAATTGGTTCAATATAGAGTCATGTCGAACCTCACCCATAGCTTCTGCTTTCACAATAACTAACTCAGACAAAGCATAGCCTGTTTTCATACCCAAGGTTGTCCTTGGGAAAAGAAGGGGATTCTTATCCAAATCAGCACTGCAGCTGATGAATCATAACATGGTCAACCTCAAAGCACAGTTTATAATACAACTCTACTTTAAATGTATTCAAATGCTTAATGTTTAAAGGTGAAAGAATTCCACTGTTGTGGTATCTCCTCCACACGAAACATTATGTGTCTGCCTTTTTTTCCCTGATCTTGAAAAGCTTGAGATGGGATGATCAGATCATACTTCATTACACAGCTTAAATATCCAGAAAAAATTCATTGCCTTAATGAGACATAATTGATAGTTTTATTAGTAACAACAATATGCATTTAATTTCTTTAACCATCTACCAGACCTCTCGTAGCATTTATTAACTTCATCCCATTGAAGAGTGAAGCTGAGAAAGAAACTAGTTTGTAGACCATGAATTATAGATTCATAAATTTAAAGTTGCAAAAGGCCATAGGGGTCATTGAATCTAATCCATTTGTTTTATAAAAGAGGAAATGAGGCCCAAGAACTTTGAGGGACTTACCCAGGGTTATTCAGCAAGTGTTAGGCGCAGGATTTTAATTCAGGTCTTTACCCCTCTACTTTCAGCATGAGACAGAGTGTTTCTTTTTTTCTCTCACCTTTATATTCCCTAACATCATTAAAAAATACTCCATTTAAGCACTCCATATAATGCTAATGGGCCTTAATAAACACTTGCTCTTCCAGCAATGTTATTAGGTTGATACAACAAGGTCAGCAGGATTGCCCTTTGCTCCATTAGCTGGTTTGAACCTAGAACAGTTATCCTCCTAAAAAGTCGGGAAAGAAAATACAAAACCAGAAATAAGTGAAAGGAGGGAAGCCATGAGTCAAAATTAGACGGGATCTTCAGATAAGTGTCTCATCACAAGACTGGATAAAAGAGGAAGCCATTAATAGTCTTTTGTAATACACAGATGTTAACTCCTGCTGTTCATGGGAAAGACTACCAGAATGCAGTGGGTACAAGACCATAAACATTGCCACAATGCTGCCAAGAAACTAACTTTTTTAAAACATCTGTCACAGAAACCCCTCTTCAGTTATGAGAAAGAACGTTGAGTTTGCTTATCTTTATTATGACTTCATTCACAAATTATTTGTTTTTCAGTTCTTATGAAATGCAAATTCAGATTATCAATACAGGTTAATTTCATGTCTTTTCAAAAAAGTTGAAATTGATGCAAGGCACGTTTCAGTTATCTTTATCGATAGTAACAAAGGAAAAACTTCTTTGTGATGTTCAACTATACAGTTCAACATGTTATAGCCCAGATATGGATTTGGACTAAGATTGTACAATATGCATTGTGCTAATGTTCAAGTTATGGCTCCTAGGTAAAAAAAATAGTTATTTGAAAATAGGATTATCAGTCCTTCCCAAATTCAGTGATCACCTGAAGTTTGCCTGTTTGCAAAAGGGCAAGCAAGCCCTACTGAAATGCACAGTTATTGACTGAGGGTGATGGGCAAAATATATGTAGTGATTTAAGGTTTATGTCATTAACTCCCACTACCTGCCCGCATTCTTAGCTCAGCACTAATCGGGTGTGATTGCCCAGAAAGAAATGTATTAACCTGTTTCTTTGTTTTTTAACTTGTTGAGTACATATCAAACAAGTTCCGGTCTTGTGCCTACAATCTAATCAGTGCAATTGCCAGGATTATGATCCCCAGGTTTCAATTTAGGGAAGTTTCCTTCCTGAGAAAGTGAGGCCGAAAAAGATAAAAGTAGAGGCATGTGAAAAGAAAGTCACAGGTCAGAATTCATATCCTTAGCATTTTCTTTTCATTAATATTATTGTTGTGGTTGTAAATGACAGCTCATTTACATAATGTTTTAAAGTTGATGCATTAAAGACATAATCTTGTCTGACTCTCAAAACAACCCCTGAAGGAGTTATTATTATCTTCACTTTACAGATGAGGAAACTGAAACTCAGAATGGTTACGTGACTTCTCCAGGGTCACACTGTCTTTGACAGGATTAGCACTCAGGCCATCTTCACTCTAAATATGGTGGTCTTACCCCTAGACTACACTGCCTCTTCTGAAAGGTCAATGGGACAGGAGATATTTTATTTGACAGTCATTGAGGCAGAGGGTTATTGGGTAACATGATAGATTTTTTCTTCTTTTATGGAACATAGAAATATGGGAAAGGAGAAAAAGTATATAGTACATATTTGGGAAGTTTTCCATAGTTACCTTTAATGGATCAGATATAATGCTGTGGCTTCTGTAAACATAAGATTGTCCATTTGAATTCTGATTTGGGAAAAGGGATTTTGTTTGATTTTTCCCGATGCATCTATTAAAGACTGGATAATAATGGAGCTTAATGAGTTAGAGAAACATAAAATTTTTATCTGATTCAAAAACAAAATGTTTTGCATGTCAGAACACATACACATTCATGTTGATATTCCCATGGTGGGGAACACTAGTCATTATGACTTATGGTAGACCAATTGTACCCTCCCTCCACTTCGGAGCTAGGTGGGGGACTTTGAGTTCAAAATGTGATGTACATAGTCCCTGTTTTGGTTAGGCTTACCCACTTCTTTTCTTTGTTACAAGGAAGGGTTCATCTTTGGAAAGGGGAAAAGGAGTTTCAGTTGTTTTCAGTCATATCCAACTCTTTACGATCCTACTTTGGGTTTTCTTGGTAAAGATACTGAAGTGCTTTGCTATTTCCTTCTCCAGCTCATTTTATAGATGAGGAAACCAAGGCAAAAAGGGTTAAGTGATTTTCATAGAGTCACACAGCTGATAAGTGTCTGAGGTCACATTTGGACTCAGGAAGATGAATCTGCCTGACTTCAGGCTGGTCCCTCTATCCCCTGAGCTACCTAGCTGCCCAAAGGGGAAAAGGATTTATGGAGACATATTTTTGCCATATAAAAATAAAAATTAAATTAAAAAATAAAAGATCAATGTGGTAAAGCAGAAAGAGCAGTTGATTTAGAGTAAGAAGATCTGGATTTGAACTCTATCTATGTGACCTTGGGCAACTCTCTGGGTATCAATTAATTTGTAAAATGAAAAGTTTAAGCTAGATCAGAGGTATTGTGAGATATTGGATATAAACTACTTTATAAACTTTAAAGTGCTATAGAAATGCTGTTGATTACTATTATTATTTTGCTGTCTCTAAACCTCCAGTCTGGTAATGACTTCATTCCCTGAACCTTCTACTATACTCCTACTGAGCTCCAGCAATAATAGAGCACTTACAGAGTTGTACTGGGAAATGTTTAGCAACTATACTCTTGGAGGAAAAGGTGGGGAGGTGTCTGCAGATGCTTTAAGTTTATTTGGCATTATTACATTTTCTTAAGTCTAGACAATCCACAAAACAATCAACTAAGTCCTGATTTGTAGTGGTTGCCAATTTCCAAAGTGTAAATACTTATACCAAAATTTTAGCAATATTTCACAAGCCAGTTTGAGCTGCCACCAACACCCCTTAAGACTAGATGCTCTATGTAAAGATAATTTTCATACCCCACCTTCATTTAATCAGCATTTATTAAGGTCATTTCTAGTTCTAAACCCTATGATCAGGACACTAAAAGTCGAGATAGCAAAAATGGAATTGAGGATAAATGTAAATCAGAAAATTCAGACTTAGCAAAAAGATCTTTTAAAAAGAAATGTCATCACATTGCTAGTGCTTTTAATAAGAGTTAGCCTCACCATAGGAGTAGTGAATTCCCACTCACATTGTAACACTTATAGATTACCATGACATCCATCAATGTGAGACCAAACTCTGGATTTCAAAAGCCCAGGACTTCTACCCTTTCCTCCTGCTACCATCAACATCACTGTTATTAACTTTGTGCTGGTTGTGGGAGGAAGCAAAGGGTAGAGAGTGAAGCAGGTGCTCTGTTTCTAGGAAGAGCAAACAAGCCCTTAGGTGATACCACACCCAGTGAATGGATTAGGTGGGCAAACTCTACCAGGAGGATGTTGATGGAGGACAGGGACTTATGGAGGTACTAAAGGTATGAGCCTGGCTGCCAGAGAAAGAAAGAGAGTTCAGTTAGGCATAAATTTTTCCCTAGGTCTGTCCCTGATTTCACCTTCAACTATTATCTACTCTCATTTGTAGCCAGCTAAGTGTTTGTGTAATCCAGACCCTTCCAGTTGCTATGGTGACTTTCAGAGCAGCTCTCTGCAACAAGTCCCATTGTTCAGTGTGGCCTCACTCATGTGTAACAGGAATGTGACGGAAGGAGATTCAATGAGATTGAAATGAATCATTGCTCTGGGAGTTGATCCAAGATTGTGCCCCTCCCATGTCACCTGTCAGTCCCTTCACATGACCCCTTCTCCCCACTGTCATCCCCAGGGGATGATTGCATTTGGATGACAAGTAGGCATCCTGAGCTAGAAATGTCTTAGCTTGTCCATGAGACACTGACAGGTGAGCAAGTGGCCCACCATGCCAGTCAGGAGAAATAATCAAACTATCACTCTTTTGTTGTGCCGTGGGGGAACTGAGATAGAGAGACTCTCCTGAAGAATGGCCCTTTTGTAACGCTATTTGTGGATTTCCTGGATATGAATTTCTAAATAGAATTATGGTTCAATCCAAATCCTTGCCCAGGTGGAGTGGGACACCAACAGAAATAACAGTGTAGAAATCTTTTGTTCCTTACCCATAGTTCCCTCCCTGCAATCTGTAAGGCTGAAAGGACTTTGTGCATATAAATGATTTGATGGAGTGCCTTGAGCCCTTCATAGAAAGGCACGATGTGAATTCAAATGATAAGTAAATGACCCATTATTCCCGCTGTGATATTCCATTTTATTAAAGTCCCGAGTTGATTCAAAACCCATTATTCTATGGATAGAGAATCATAAATTGTTAGTGCTTGAGCAGATCTCAAAAGCAGCTAATCAAGCCCCTTATTTTACAAATGAGAAAGAAGCTGAGGTCCAAGTAGGTTCAGTGGCTTACTCAGTACTCAGTTGGTTAATCAACAAGGATTTATTGAGTGGCAATCAACAAACATTTCTTAAGTTCCTACTGTCTGCCAGGCACTGTGCTAAACTCTAGGGGTACAAAGAAAGGCAAAAGATGCTCCTCACCTTTGAGGAGTTTATAATCTAATGGAATCTACATGCCAGGCATTGTGCTAGATACTTAGGATACAAAGACAAAATAGAAACAGACCCTTCCCTTAAAAGAGAAGACAACATGCAAAAAATAGAGGTCTATAAAAAGTACACGCAATACAGATACAAAATGACCCTGGAACAGGAAAAGCCACATATGAGTGGTAGTATGCAGGAAGCCAGGGATTCCAAGGACGGCATTCCAGAGATGAGGAAGGGATTGCATAGGAGTATCATGTGTGACAAAAAGCAGCAGGGCCAGTAGAAATGGACTGTGCAGTGTGTATCAGGGATTTGTAGGTGATAATTAGAAAAGCAAGATAAAACCAGGTTGTACAACTCTTTAAATGCCGAACAGAGGAGTTTGCCTATTGAGTGACTTGAACTTACTCTATGCCTGGAATAAAATTAGGATATAATAAGGATTGTTGGCTGACTTCTTCAACTGGCACCCTGTTGTACCACACTAGACCCCTGCAATTTACAGGCATTTTCCTAGCTAAGTACTGATCAAGCCCAACCCTCCTGGGTTGATGAGATTAGATGAGATCTATTTTAATTAAACAAGTATTTATTGAGTACCTGTTTTTTACCTACGTGAGAGGCACCGTTCCAGGCATTAGACATTATGGTTATGGTTTTTCAGTCTTGTCCAGCTCTTTATAATCCAAAGATACGGCAGTGGTTTGCCATTTCTTTCTCCAGCTCATTTTATAGGTGAAGAAGCCCAGGATCACCACACGTATAATGTCCAAAGTCAGATTTGAACTCATGAAGATGAGTTTTCCTGATTCTAAACCCAAGGCTCTATCCACTGCACCACCTAGCTGCCCAGATTAGAGGAGATTTATTTTAATTAAACACATATCTTTCTAGTACCTGTTTATTATTTATATGAGAAGCACCATTCTGGACACTAGGCATACAAAGATTGTAGAAAGGTGTAGTCCTTTGCCTACAATGAATTTACAATGGAAATGAACAAGTTTATTAAGTGCTTTTACTACAACAACCCTGTGAGAGAGTTAGTACAAATATTATTTAGTCTATTTTTTAAGTTAAGAAACAGAATCAGAGATTAAATGACTTCTCCAAGTTCCAATACCGAAAACAAGTGAGACCAGGGATTTGCACAAAGGTCCTGACTCTGGTACAGTGAGTGGATTAGAGGGCTAGTCAGTCAGGAAGTCCTGAGTTCAACTCCAGTCTCAGATATTTGCTAACTGTGTAACCCTGGGCATGTCACGTAACCCTGTTTGCCTCAGTTTCCTCATCTGTAAATGAACTGGAGAAGGAAATGGCAAATGACTCCACTATCTTTAACCTCAAATGAGGTTTTGAAGGGTTGGACACAACAGAAAAACAACTGAATAGCAACAACACTTACTCCAGGTTTACATACTTTCCACCATCTTCTCACGTATAATCTAACAATTAAGCATAACATAAGGCAGAATATGGGTTTTGCTAACAATATAGCAACATGGAAATAATTATTCATCATAACAAGATATATGATTCATACCACATATGTGAAACTAGTTCAACCTCAGAAAAATCACCATATCATATAAATTAAAACTTAGACCATGTGATCATATCAGTGCAGAAAAAGTCTTTGTAACAGTCAAACAGTATTCCTGATAAATACAATAAATAGAACAGTCTTCTTCAACATGATTTGTTAAAATCTATTTTAAGCAAAAGTCAACACAATGTGCAATGGAGAAACATGGTAACCGTTGCCACTAAAAACAGTCACAGAACTAGAATAACGACTTTTCTCAACTCAGTATTGGGAAAGCCTCCATTTGCAATAACATAGGAAAAAGATATTTAAAAGATTTACATTGAAAATAAAGAGGTGAAAATATTATTACTCTAGGGTCAGCCAGGGGTAATAGCATACTTGGAGTCAGGAAGAGTTAGATTTGAATGCAATTCTAGACACTTCAAGATTGCATGGCCTTGGGCAAGTCAATTAAACTTTGTTAGACTTAGTTTTCTAGTCTATAAAATAGAGATAAGAATAGCACCTTCCTCACCAGTTGTGTTGAGGATCAAGTGAGCTAAAGTGGTTTGCAAACCTTAAATATGTAAGATTTTATTGATAATCAGCTAAACGATCCCCAAAGATTTATTAAACACCTACTATGTCCCATGCACTATGCTAAACATTGCAGATTCAGATAGAAAATGAAACAAGTTCTGCTCTCAAGAAGTTTATATCCAATTGGGGAGAGACTGTGTATCTATCTACATTCATACATACATTGTATACAATATGAATACGCAACATGTTGGCATATGTATGCCTATATGCCCACATATGATGTATATATATAATATACAGGATGAACATAACTTAATCACAATGTAATCATCAAATAATTGGTAATTTATGCAAAAATACATATCTGACCTATTTAAAGACACAGATAAAGTTGGAATGATTAAAATAAAGGAAGACTTCAATAATTGGAGGAACATTAAAAATTCATGCATGTATCAGTTCAATATCATACAATTGGCAATACTACCAAAATTAATTTGCATATTTATTACAAATCAAAATTATTACAAATTTATTACAAATCAAAAATACTCTGGCTTTTCTTCATAGAGCTGTATACATCAGAATTAAATCTTTCTAGAGAAACAGAGACAAGAGCATTAGAGAACACACTGCAGGGGAAAAAACTGATTAAGTCAGACTTGTACTTCCCAAAAAAGGAACTATTAAAGATAAGGTAGTTGTACTTCATTACTTGAAATTTTCTAAATTGTTTTTAAACTTAAGAAATAATGTAATGAAAAGAAAAAATTGCACAAATTATGGAAAATATAAAAATATATTTTAGAACTCTTAAAAACCACGCCCATTCCTTGGGGGAGAAATGCTAAAGGAACACGAAGACTGTTTAGGAATGAAGGAATACTAATTGTTAATTACTACTTGAAATAATGTTCAGTTTCACAAGGGATCAAAGTGATACAAATCAAAACATCTCTGGCATGCCAGCTCATACCCACCAGATGGGCAAAAATAATTTAAAGCAATAAGACTCAGTGTTAGTGAGTTGTGAAGAAATAAGTACACCCATTTCATCTTGGAGACCCTTTTTGGAAAGCCGTCAGACAAAAATAGTAAAAGGCATAAAAATCATAAACCCTTTGATCCTGTGATTCCATTGCTGGGAATTTGAAAGTTACCAAAAGGGAAGAAAGACCTATCATTTCAAAGATTTCTATAGCAGCATTATTTGTATTTAAAGAAAAAAAACTAGAAGTAATCTAAATATCTAAAAAAAGGAGAATAAACAAATTCTGATAGCCTAATGCAGCAGAGTACTATGATGCAAGTATGATAGATATATATGAGGAATATAAAGGAATCTAGAAGAAAGGTTATAAAATAAAACAACCTGAAAAAAAAACCAGAATCGGAACAACAGAATGTATACTATGACCGTAGGAAATGAAAAGTCAATGGGAATAAAGAATCAGTCAAAGAAACCTGATGTTTAGCACTGAAAAGTTAGAACATTTTAGCCACTAGTATTCATTTATTAAAACATAAATTGTTATTAAGCTAGTTTAATTGTTTATGTTAATACTTAATAATAAATCATTTTAAGTGGGAGACTTTAAAATAAGCATAAATTTAACTCAAATGTAAATTTGTAAATATTCTTTTAAACATAACTTACAGCCTTTTAAAAAGAATGATGAATAAATAATCATAGTACCTTGAATTCATATAGCACCATTAATTTCTCAAAAATACTTCTATGTATTGTAATAAAAATAATAGGTAACATTCCTGTAGCACTTAAAGGTTTACAAAGCACTTAAAAAACGTTTTCTCATTTTATCCTCACAACCTCACAAACTGTACCTAAATAGAAGCTGAGTGACTTGCCTGAAATCTTATGGATAGTAAGTGCTAGAAACTGAATTTGAACACAGGTCTTTCTGACTAGAGGTTCAGCAAGCAACCCACTGTACCCCTTAGGCACCTAAATTATATCTTATGTATTTTTTGCTGAATGGGTTGAATTGGTGGTTTTATTTATAATATATGTAAAAGTGATATATAGTATCACTACATAGTATATAGTGATAAATAGTATATCTATACTTATAAAAAAAAAATTACCTGAAATAGAAATGTGTGAGGTACAATATTTCCAAGTAAAATGTTTTGAGTTAGCAAGCTCAACTCTTGCCAATAATATCTGGTCATGGGACTCCTCAGAGATCAGAGACAAAGGAATGATTTACAGAGCTTATTTTTATAATAGAAAAGTGGAGTTAAAAATTACAGCAATCTTAGGAAACTTGTTTTGAACATAATTCAATGGGACAAGGCAGGTCATCTGACTAATTTACTTACCCTGGGCTTTCTTAATATGAATTCATACCGTTGGCAACGTTTGGATTGTTGTTATCAAATCTGATATTCTATTGGATTAGGGCCTGTATCTATCAACTTGTCTGTCAAAGTGAGACTGTCTTAGAAATCTTTGCCATTCAGCTGTCAGGAAAAGGGGATGGAAGACTGGGAAAGAGAAACTTCACCTTTAGTTAACTTACCCACTAAGAGAAACTTGTGGTTTGTGGTTGGTAAATTATCAATAAACCCCCATCCTCCAGCTGCCAGAAAGGGAAACTTAACTTTAAAAGATTCTATTATCTAATCCTACAGAGATATATTTCTTACTTTGTTAAATGATAAAGTCAGTCTATCTTTTCCCTAAATCTATAGGTATTATTCACACTAAAGGGAATGTCTGTGTTGGCTTGGCTTAGCTGTTAAGACTAACTTTTCATAAAGAAAGGAATGAATTCTTCAATCAAACTAAAAATAAATCATAGTAATCCCTACTAACTTATTTAAAGATTATTCCTTTTCATAATATACACACACACACACACACACACACACACACACATATATATATATATATATATATATATATATATATATATATATCACTTTTATCATATATAGTATCGCTAGTATTGGAGAGATGGATATAAAAAAGTTATAGCTGGTCCAGAGCAAGGGTAGGGGAAAAAGGTATCAACTTCCTCCTTTCAGGGCACCAATATAAAGGGATTGTGCACTTCCCACCCAGAGAGATTCTGCACCTCTGTTATCCCAGCACAATGTTCATAAGATGGTTGTGACCCTTCCAGAAACCAGAACTCTAGGGGACAACCCCAGTCACCTCTTGCTAGTCATTTATGGCTCTGATTATTCCTCTTTGCAAATAAAAAAGCTAAGACCCAGAGAGGTGAAATTCATTCATTCATATATTCATTCGTTGGTCATCTGGCTCAGATCCAGATTGTTTGGATGCTGGATAAGGTTGGGGCTGCCTGAATTCCTTTCTTCAGCTGCGGCCAGAGCTCCAGGTTCACTGTGCCATGAAGCCCTGATGTCAGACTTTCTCCTGTTTCAGAGGTCTGCTTTGTGCTTATAACTTCCTTGTACTGAGACTTGTTTATGTTCAAGCTACTGGGACTTATCTTTTGTGTAGCTTTTTATAGGGTACAAGAATTTATACTGGTTCTTTTCATTTAAAAAAAAAGTAGAACTTGGCACATTTTTAAACCTGAACTCTAGTGTTTGGAGAGGATTTGGGATCTTCTGTGTCCTAGAATGCCACCATCTTCCTGCAGTACCTCTCTGCCCAAAGGAATATAAATTTTGATCACTGAAATCTCTGAAGATATCTTGGGGTTTGTAGCTAAGGACCATGCCTTAAACCCAAATATCTCTGGCTCTCATTGATTGGCCAAGAATAGGTTTCAGCTCAAGCCCAGGGCCATTGTTTAGAGCAAATGTAAACAGTAGTTGTTTCTGTTTTGACTGGAAATCCTGAGAGTCTTCTTCTCCCAAATTGATATTTTTTTTGACTAGGTAAAAGAAACTATTCTTTGCTTCATTTCTTACCTGGCATTAATCACTGAATGGGCATTGCCTCAGACCTGGGAAAGTCCTTATCTTTAAAAGGCCAAAGTTCCCCACTGTATCCAAGGCCAGATCCTGTCATCTTCATTTATATCTTGTCACCGGATCTAGATGGCTCTGGAGGAGAAAGTGAGGTTGATGATTTTGTAGAGCCCTGCCTCTCTTAAATCCAGTTCACTTGCAAGTAAGTCATGGCATCACCTTCCTGATATAATAGTCCTCATCGAGAACAAAGAACAAAAAACTGCAACTTTGGTCATACACTAATTGCATGCCGGGGCTGGCTGTGTAGGAGGCTCACTTGCTCTGTGCCTTCCACTTAAGATCTGAGTAACCTTAGTCAATCCATTTAAACTCTAGGAACAGTAGATTCTTCCTTTGTGAAGTAAGGGCACTGGAGTGGTGACTTCTAAAGTCTCTTCCTGCTCTAAATCTAGAAGGCCAGGTTGAAACAGATAGTAACAAGATCAAGAAGAGACTCTCTAAGTCTGCTACTTTCAAACAAAGTATTTTTCTCTTTTTTTCCTCCTTTTAGAATCTCTTTTTTTAACTTAAGCAGTAAGTTTATTTCAGGTTAGGGATATGTGGACTTATAATATGTTTTACCATCTTCTGTCATAAAAAAGTAGATAACTTACAAAGAAAGCTATTATGTCCTGCATACATACAAAATCCTTGATAGGAAATATTTTTTTCAGGTTTTGAGCTAAACACTATTATCTGCCAGGCTATTAGGAGGATCAAAGTTCTGATAACATGAAAGCAGAAAAGGATTTGTACATTGTTGAAACTAAAAATAGACAATCATTTTTTTCTAAAGAAACTCTAGAGGATTATAAATTAATAATTTTATACTTAGGGATGGAAAGGATAATAGAGGCTATTGAGTCCAGATCCTTCATTTTAAAGATAAGGAAACTGAGGAACAGAGAGATTTGGCCAGGGCCACAAAGAAAATAAGTATCTGAGGCAGGATTAGAACTCATCTCTCTGACTCCAAATTCAGTACTCTATCCACTATCTCACATAGCTCCCTTTAATTAATGTCACCATCCCAGAATCTCCTTTCTGAACAGCACCAGAAATTATCATGAGCAAAGGATAATTGACCTCTAAGGGTGCTCTTTGATGGCCATTAGCCATTCCACCTGAGGGCAAAGTAAGTTGTTTTTTGAAATCCTGTTTTGCCAAAGGTTAATTCAAATACAGAAAAGTTCAAAAGACAGAATATTCATTAGATGGCCTTCTTGTTCAGTTTTCTAAAGTCTGACCTCTTGGAAGAAAAAACATTGTCTTGGAATTCAAATTGGCAACTTAATGTTTGCTGCATATGCAGCTGAAAAAAGCATATCACAACTAAATGCCCCATTGGTTATATATCAAGGGACTTAAAATACATAGAGAATTAATTTTTAAAAGTACTTTGGGCTTCCTCATATTCCCTGATGCGTATACCACCCAGAAGACCCAAGGTTATTCTGTCATCAGCATAAGATTCAGACGCACTCTCCTTTGGTCACAGTGACCTTCTTCACTCAATGACCATTGGGTCATGAGTAGAACTGGTGTCAACCCTTATCTTGCCAAAAGAAAGTCATCTTTAAAACAGACAGACCCAGCTTACAGGCAGGAGGCTGTATTCCTACCAGATGAGGTATCCATACTCTAAATCTGAGGATAAAATTGTCTGCAAGTTGAAATACAGATGATGTAGTGGAAGATGAAAAGATTCATAAAATTATTATATTATTCATTTTTCTGCCCTGGAAGAAGCTTGATGATTAAAAAGAAGATCCACCTAAGACCCAAGAGTATCCAAATGTCTTAACAGATAGCCTATAAATTTATACTGATAGTAAGAGAAGACCCTTTTACCCTCTCCGGTTTCCTCAAGCCATTTGTGCACAACTTCTCCTTCTCACAAACAGTTCCATTCGTCTCCTGTCAAGATAGTAGGGTGACAAAGATGTTTGTGGTCACCACACTATGAATTCTGAAAGTTTAAGCATTTCCAGAGAATCATAGAATGCCCAGTGGAATTCCAGCAGTGTTCTTGCAAGAGGGGAATCTGAGGATGAGAAAAATAACACCACTGAAGAGATTCTGGTTCTGATACTATCTCAGGCCCTAGCAACAATGGTGAGAGACAATGTGATTATGAAGCAGTTAAAGGGAAGTCTTTACAAGTGAATAGATTTGATTTTTTCACTAAGGGGCTGTCTTTTCTTACTGATACAGCTTTTTCCTTAATCACTCTTCTTGGAAACTAGACAATTTTCAATGATAGAAATTTATTCATAGTGCCTGACTCTTGGTCTATTGCCTCAGATACTAAGAAATACAAATGTATCTTCATAGAAATACATTTGGAAATTATAGCAATATAAAGATTCAGCTACCATCCCATTATGTGTAAGTTGGAACTGTGACCATTTTTTGGTTACATTCAAATGTATCTATAATCTAATCGACTAGTATCCTCCCTCCCTATCTTTTATTTATTATTTTTCCATCTCTATATGTAAATATTATTCCCCTCCCCCCATATAATGTAATTTCCCAGTGAATAGGGATTTTTCCATTCTTTTTGTTTCTTCACTGCCTGACACAGAGTATGTACTTAATACCTACCTATGGAATGACTAATCACGTTGAGTGTTTCTTCCAATGGTCTCAGTCACAATCTATCCAGGCCTGCCCATCTGGTGCAACTCTTGCCTATGTCCTCTCATTCTGTCATTGCAGCATCTACCAGGGGTGGGAAACTGGGGCCTCCAGGCCACCTGTGGCCCTCTATGTCCTCAAGTGTGGCCCTTTGGCTGAATCCAAACTTCACAGAACAAATCCCCTGAGTGTACTGGAAAGAATGAATTTTTGTAATTACAACTCATGTTTTTAAAATGGCCTAATCATAATGTATCCTACTCATACAGTACTGTCTAAAAATTAAGGTAATTTAGATTATTTCACTATAATCCCTCAGATCTTACCCATACATTACAGCGTAAAGAATCCACCTCTTGCTGTCATCTTCCCAGAACACAAGCTCCTTCTCTCCATGCCAGCTCAAAGAACTTTGAACTTGGTTCTTAAGACTAAAAGTGTTTCCTTTTCACTTTTCTCTCCTGGTTGCTAAAATACAACTTCCTCCTAGGCCTCCAAGGTCTACCCCTTCCCCCCAGCATCCTAGTTCCTTGGATTCCTAGATATACCATATGCAAGTCAGCACCACCACCATCTCCTGGCATAACTTCCTTCCCCCTACACTAGGCAAGGGCATTAATCATTCCTGTAGACTCAGAGAGGAATAAATTCATCCCTCCCAGTAAACCTTTACTTCAAAGTTGGTAGTAAGGCACCTGGGCTTTGGACTAGGCTCCTGATTCTAATCTGCCAATCACTTTTAGTCAATCAGGAAGCATTCTAATGTCAAATGTCAAAACAGGGTTTTGCTCAGTTATGCATACAACTAATTGATGACTTAGGTAATGAATTTTACTTCTTCTGACAAAGGTGTAAAAAAGAAAATCAAAACAGTTTAATATGACAGAGAGAAGCAGCCAATGAATAGTGACTGGAGAGATAGCCTTGGTTTGAGCCAGGTTCAAATGTAGCCCCTGCCATATACTAGCTGTGTAACCAAAAATGTCCTCTCTCCCCTCCTTCATGCCACTTGCCCCAGGTACAATTTGTGGTACATAGTCAAACACAAAAATTCTTCCTCACTGCTCTGTCTAGCTGTCCATTTCTTAGTATAGTGTCTGGCATGTAGTGGGCTCTTTATAAATGTTGGTTGATCGATTTATGTCTAAACTACTCTTCCTTAGCATGTTCTAATTTTCTTCCCCATTCTGAATTCATACCAGGTAAAAACATGTGCATTCACCATAGAAATTTTGTGAAAAATCTCACTGATGACAAAAATCAAATCTCAGTTCGACAATATCATTAAACTCTTCAGTTCTGTGTGATACAACTATGACCAGGGCCTGACAAGCTGCCTATACTGCTGGGTCAACGTGGACATATTTTGCTGAATGAGAAAACCTATATAACACATGTTCATGAGTCTCTATCCACTTAATAGTTGGATGAAAAGATTATCCCTTTTTCTACCAAAGCAAAAGAGAGCTGGGTTTGAAGTCAGGAACGTTAGCCTCAGACACTTACTAGCAGTATGACTGTGGACAAGTCATTTAACCTCTGTTTGCCTTAGTTTCCTCAGCTGTAAAATGGAAATCATAATAGCACATACTTTCCAGGGTTGTTTTGAAGATCAAATTCAATATTTGTGAAGTGCTAGCGTAGTTCCTGGTACAGTCAGTGCTATGTAAATACTTTTTCTCTTCCCCACCTACCCATCCGTCACTGTACTTATTCATGCTGTCTGAGACTTAAATTCCTGTAAAAATGCTAAATTATTTTTAATAGCATTCACTATTTTTTTAAATGCTCTGTTAGTAGTTGATGGGGAGTAGAGGTGATAGAAAGAGGAGATCAGAGAGCAACATTAGAGACAAACCTAAAAGGCTTTTTGTTAAAGATTGTTTCTGTGCCTTTGGTATCTTGGCTTTGATCTATAAAATGAGAATATTTGGAAAACTTAAGGTGAGTGGAGAGAACCTTTGAAGTGCCATAGATTGTTCTGTGAATTACCATATCATAGCTATTATGCTACCATGATTAATCAGGAAATGATCCCTGTTGCTTTGCAAGTGTTTCTGGGAAGTTGGGTACACTGTCACAGCTAACTTGTCCACATGGAGGTGACTTTGCGCCCCATCCTATCACAGTCCCTTTTATCTCCAGTCCCAGCAGCCAAGAAATAGACAACCTGTACCTAGCAAATTAAAAAGTTAGAAAATATAAGATTTCAGTGTCACTAACAATGAAAAGTAGCCCCATATAGGGGATAGAGAGTTGACCTTGGTGTCAAATGCTGTATCAGACACCTACTGGCTGTGTGCCTCTGAGGAAGTGACTCCACCTCTCAGTGCCCCCAACAAATTCATTGAAACTCTCAGTTACAGGGCACACATTAACAGAGGGAGTTCTTCACAGTGAACCCTGTACACCAGACAAATGATAGGTCTGGTCAAAAACAATAAAACCAACCACAATAAAAATATTTTTAAAAATATATATCAAGCTTCATTTAAGATATATTAAGTTCAAATGCAGTGATAAGAGAAAAATCTTATATTCTCTGGTGCCTGTGCTTTGGAGAATTATTTTGTCCAAGAGAAAGTGCCCTGGGAAATACCTAGGCTCCCAATTCTTAAACTTGGTTGGTTTGCTTCTCAGCGTTCCTCTTCATATTGATCAGCCACACTCACATTTTAAAAGTCATTCCCTGGACAAGTGAAGAATTGTAATTAGAAAAACTGAGGCATACTTTTATTATAGGCCCTACATCAATGGAGAAATATCATGAGGACAGCGCCATTCACAAGCATCCCAGCATGCAAATAATCTCAGGGGCACAAATGACTCAACAGTAATAGAGTCCGGGCTCTAAGAGGAAATCATTTCAATTCCTCGTTCCCCATGTTTTTGAAGCCAGGGACTCTGGAGCCATCAGCAGACTCAGCGAAACCACACCGAAATCTGTTGCTTTCCATTTCCCTGTACCCATCCACTCCTTGCAACAACAGAAAAGCAAAGTTAGAACTCTGTGAGGGACAAATAGGAAAGGAAAAAAACCAGAAGACATGGAGGTCACAAAGCTCATCACTTCCATACCTGGCAAGTCCTTTCCCTTCCCAATTCCAGTGCCTTGTTCCAAATTGAAAGTGACAGGCCCTGTTAGGGGAATGTTGCTCTTGCTGGGAACAATCTGGAAAAGACGCGAGGGGAAGCAGAGCATTTTCTTTGTTGGAAGTTTCAAAATGTGTTTTCTAAAATACTTGCGTTTTCCTAATTGAGGATTCCTCCATTTTTTTCTTCCCTCTCAATTTCAGAACATTTTTAAATGCATTTATAATGCCATTTGTTTTTGTTTGGTTTTGCCAGGGAGATGATGAATTTAACACGAATAAAGTCATATTGTTTTGAGCATGGCCAATGTGAGAATTTGTTTTGCAGCACTTTGCGTGTCTATGATGAGGGTTTTATTTTCCTTTGTGTTGTTGTGCATTTAAGGGGAAGCAATGGGAGGGTGAAATATAAAAAAAGGAAGAAAAAGAAAAAAAGAAATCTAGAGTAGAAGACAGTATGACGTAATAGGTAGATAGAAAACTGTCCTTGAAGTCAGGAAAATATGAGTTTAAGCTGTGTTACCCTGGATAAGACATTTAGTGCCTCAGTACTTTAGGCAATTCCCAAAGGCAGTAAGTTGCAGAACTGGTTCTGATCTGCAGCATTTAGAAGAGAGGATTTCCTCACCTGGTGCTCTTTATACCAATGAAATGACAAGTCTGGTTCCCACCCCCATCTCCCCCCACCAAAATAAAGCAGTGATATAAAGAGCTAACCCATTCGTGTGTATATCTAGGACAGACTCTGCTAAAAGACATTGAGCTGGTCTCAGAATTGAATAGGAGAAGGAGAAATGGCTCCTTTAATAACCCCATATTTGTCCCAGAAACAAAGGTCTATAATTTTAATACTGTACTTCTTCTCATGGTACCATGTGTCTACAAGTCATAGAGCACTAGAATCTCCAGATAATTCAGAGTATGACTTAGCATGTAGCAGGGAGGTATGTGGCAGGGGCACATAGGCCCCAAGGAATTCCAAAGAACTAGACCAAAGGAGGTCAACCAGGAAGTATACCCTTTGGAGCTCTTGTTCTACCACCCTTTGAAAGAGAAGATGGGTCAGTGGCAAGAATAAGAGATAACAGATACATAGTTCCTAAGCTCCACTTGTGTCACCCAGTAAAGCCCTTCACAACCTGACCTCATCCTCTTTTTTCAAGCTCATTGAACTTTCCTCCCCTTCCTGTACTCTGCAATCCAGCCAAATTGGCCTTTTCTATATGCCTTACACGTAACTCTCCAAATACTTATCTCCATGCCTTTGCATTGGCTGCCCACATGCCCAGAAGGCACTCTCTCCTTACCTTTTCCTCCTGAGGGCCCTCTCTTAATAGTCAGTTCAAGCACCATTTTCTACATGAAACCTTTCTTTGCCAGTTACCCCAAATACTGGTTCCTTCCCAGCATAGATTCATTTGATACTTATGCTCTATATATTTTCATATGTACTTGTTGTCTTCCACATTGGAATGTAAGATCCTGACAAGTAGGGATCAGGTCAAGTTTTGAAGGTATGGTACCAAAACCTGGCGCATACAGTAGGAGCTTAATATGTGCTTCTGTAGATTGAGTGATATTTGAAAAAGTGAGCAGAACTTCCAGCTCTCTGAGTAATCCCATTGGCAAACTTGTGAGAGGCCATGAGCAAGAGTTGCCGAGGATAAGGTGGGTTCCTGAGTCAGTCATGTTGGCCTCCTAAACTTCTCTATCGTGCCTTTGAACCCAGTACCTTCATCCTCTCACCTCCCCTTCTCAGCTTCCTTCCCTTATTAGAATAGAAGCTCCCTGAGGCCTGACACTGCCAGGCTTCCCTCCCCCAGCACTTAGCACAGTACCTCACACATAGTAAGGGCTTTCTTGAAGAGAATCATGCCTGGGCGAGTTGTGACCTACAAAGCCAGGGCATCCACGTTCATGAGATCAAAATTCTGTCTTAAGTACAGTGTCCAAGAAGGTAGAGAGGATGTCTGAAAATTTTAGCAAAGAAGGTTCAAACTTTAGGAATCGGGAAAAACGCAATAAGTCTGTTTCTTAACTCTTCCCTTAGCAAATTTCTCCTTTAGACTCCTTGACAATTCTCAATTATAGGAGCGAAACAAGTGGAATGTACCCTGGCCTACTGTCAGTCAACAATCCTTTATTAAGCACTTACTGTGTTCAAGTGACTGTGCTAAGCATTGGGGATAGCAAGTAAGGCAAAATAATGGTCCCTATCCTTGGAACTTCAAGATGGAACAATGCCCGAGCATTAGGAGATCTGATTTCTAGTCTCAGTTCTGCCAAAAGTTATGTGAGTTTGGATAGGTTATTTAAGTTCTCTGAGTCTTCATTTTTTCATGTATAAAATTAGAGGATTAAACTCAGGGCCTTTCTAACTCTAATAATTTACAATCTATAAGCAGAGTTGTGCTAGAGCTAGCTCCTGCTGGTTCACAATTGTTCAATTTTCAATGTGAGCATTTACATATCAGAAATCAGCCAACACTGTAAATCAGGACTTGACTTATTGCTCTGTCGACTGTCTAGACTTATAAAAATGATAAGAGAAAATGTTAATCATGCAGATTAAGTTTTAAAATGTCACACTTTGGGGAGGAAGGGTTGGTTGTTAAACATCGACCAGCACATTCTCATTTATAAATGTCTAACTTTTCCACCCAATATCCTTCCTTGTAGATTTTAAAATCAGTTACAGACCAAACAGGCAAAAACAAGTAATTTCCCCAACGTAGAAATAAGATGGCATGGATGTGTCTTACACTGTACACTGCTGTAGTCTTATTATCTGTTTTTGTTATTTGTTTTGTCTCTAACATCTGAGACTATCTCAGGTCAGTCAATATTGATGAAAATACTTATTTGCACTAACTCAGAGAGATCAAAAATAAGAATGTCAGCATAGCTACAGAACAAATGTGTATCTTTTTCTGAGTGGTAGTTGTGAGAAGTCAAACAATTTAACCAAGAGAGTGAATAAGATATAGCTCTATGAATAGAATGGAATAAACCAAGCAACTTATAGAGTTGTCTTACAATTAATAACCACTGCTAATTTCAGGGAATACGTGCTCTGTAACCATGTCCTTTCTGTGTGGACCCACACGTTTGGCCTACCTCAAGTGAGAGAGGACCTAGATTTCCTCTTCTCAAACTCTGGTTCATTTCATCTCCCACCTCAGCCCACGGAAAAATTGCTTAAGACTTTTTGGTATGGGCTCCATCAAAAGTCTCCTCAAAGTTGAGAATAGAAAGATATTCATTCAACACTATAAATCAGGTATGGGATGGATATTTATTTCCCACATACAAAAGAAATGCTAAAGAACACAAAAGACTCACAACATATATCAATGACTTCTACACATTAATAAGTTAATTATTGAAATATGAAGATATTTCCTATGTTAATGAGCAATTATTAATATCATTGCTCTAAGATTCTGAGAGGTTGCATCATAACCATGAAGCAGTTTATGGATTAGTGAAATGAAATCCCACATTTCATCTCAACTCTGTACTATCCAAACTCCTGGTGGATGTCTTTTGCTTATCTAAATCAAGGCTTGGTTAATCCTTCCGAGTGGTCATTTTCTCCTATGAAGAAACTCCCTACCCTGCCCATCAGCTCTGCCTAGTGGATCTAGGACCTCCAAATATTTTGAATTCAAAAGATCACCTCCAAGGCCAAACATGTCTACCTTGACAATGAAGCAGTAACAATCTGGAAAAGACACACAAAGTAGAGAAGATGATCCAGGAACTCAGGCAAAAGCTTGACTAGCTAGGACTGGTTCGTCTAATCAACACATAGCAGCAGCGGCCATGTGGTTAGGTGGAGAATGGACAATGCCCTCTCAACCTTCATTAAAATTCTCAGAGTTACGTTATTCCACGTGGAGATCAGGTAGATATATGTTTAGGTTTGACCTTATTTCTATCATTTCCTTTTCCTCTAAAACTCGATTAAGACCGAATAGCTAGTTCACTAAGACAAAAGTCTTGTTTGGTAACATAGCAAGTTCCCTTCTCCCATTGGTAATTTCTTACTGGTACTTCCATGCTGGTGAAGGGCCTAGACCAGCCATCCTTTATCCATTACCCTATTTGGGCTTTTCTTGGCAGACATACTAGAGCGGTTTGCCATTTCTTTCTCTAGCTCATTTTACAGATGAGGAAACTGAGGCAAGCAGGTTTGAATGGCTTGCCCAGGGTCACACAGCCAGTAAATGTCTAAGGCTAGATTTGAACTCAGGAAGATGAGACTTCCTGCTTCTAACTCAGTGCTTGGGATTTGTTCTGTAAAACTTGGACTCAGTCAAAAGGCTGCACCTAAGGACCTAGGAGGCCACATGTGGTCTCAAAGTCACAGGATCCCCATCCTTGGTCTAGTTGGTCTCATAATGATCCCTAAAGTCTTATGATTCTAACATGAAATGATAACTAAGATAAGCAGGGTTTTTTTTAAAATATTTTCATCTTCCTGCATCAGATGCTGAAGATAGAACAGTTTACACAGAAAAACCTTCTCAAGGGAGATAGGTACAATATCCTGTCTGAGCTGACCCACCACAATCTACAGTTAATATTCTTGTGGCATTTTACATTGTTGAAATATTAAATAGTCTTTGTTTTCTCATATTTTCTCGATGCCTACTTTGTTTTTGCTTGCTTTATGGAGCAAGTTAAAGACATTTTTAAGATTTATACAACAAATAAGAAAAGTGTCTCAACACATGGACACACTGAATATCCATTACCTCTCCTTCAGTTAGAAATTGTTTTCATCTGTCCTTTTTATAATCAAAATAAGGCAAAAGGGAACAAGGGGATTCAAGCCAGTCTGTTCACAGATTCATTAGTACAGGGTGTCCCAAAAGTCTTGGTGCAGTTTTAAGCTCTGATAAAACTGTATGTATAAGATGCCTTCAACAACATGTACCTGCTTGATTCACACTTGTCCTTAAAACATTGTCCTGTGATTTTCCCATTCTCCAATGAGAAATGAAATTTTCATCACAAAAAGAAGAAAATTTATTCAGCATAACTAGCACCATTCATGATTGCCCAAGCATTTGGTGAGTCACCTACTTCTAGGTCAGCATAATTTACTCAGTCATCTCTACTGAGTAAATACTTCTATTGCTAATATAACCCATTATAGTGATTATTATTGGGATACTCTGTGTGTTCTGGTCTCCCAAGAGCTGAACTTAGTCAAAAGTGATATCTTACTTTCACCATGTAGAACTTACCTTTTGTTACATATCCATCCTATGCCGTCAAGGAAATAATGACATGAGTTGTATTTGACTTTGTTTTGAGTGAGGAAGGGCTGTGCAGGTCACCAGCCTCACTTCTCCTCCAGAGCCATCTGAATCCAGTCACCAGATATCCATCAGGATGACTGGAGATGACCCAGGATGAGGCAGTTGGGCTTAAGTGACTTGCCCAAGGTCACGCAGTTAGTGAGTATCAAGTGTCTGAGATGAGATTTGAACTCAGGTCCTCCTGACTCCTGCACTGACACTCTATCCACTGTACCACCTAGCTGCCCCACCTTTCTTTATGGAAAATGGATTATTCACTGAACTTTCAAAAACTAGCCTTGTCTACATTCCCCTCCCTATTCTGTGCAAAACCAAGGGAACTTCAGGTGCCACCATCCTGAGTGAATCCACTCAGAGAGCAAAGGCAATTGGGTAGTTGATCGTTGGTAATCTGACTGAGCTCATTCTAAATTATTCCCCAAAGAGCTTGTGTGGACTATTTGTAGTTTACACTGATTTGCTTTTCTAATCTCAGCAATAGATGAGAGAAACGTTTATTCTTCCTGTTTAATCCACCACTGTTGGTAGTTTGATGGACTATTTCATCTTTGAAAACTTTCACAGAAGGTCTTATTCGTTTTTTTTAACATTCTTAACAAGAGCAAGGTATTTTTCTGGATTATATTGTGCTCCAGAAGGTCAAAAATCTCCTCACAGGCTTTCCATGGAAAACAGGATAAAAGAAGGATAAGCATATGGTCATGTGAATGAGCACAGGTCCAATAAATGTGTGTATGACTGGCTTTTAGTACATGTTCGGTCTCCCAGGCTTTGCTAGGCTGTTTGTATGCAGACTCGTAGAGGAACAGACCATGACCTGGCCAGTGGCAATCAGCCAATAATATTGATTAGGTCCCTACTCTTAGAAAAGAACTGAGAAAGATTAGACATAGAGACTTCTGTCCTCTAGAGGTTTCCAGCTTAATGAAAGAGCTAGGGCAAGCACATGTGAAAAAAAGGCCAAGGAACACACAGAAGAGAATACGTAAACATAAGTCTGCACATCTATACATAGATCTGCGAATTCAATGACTTGGGTACAGCAGTAAATAAGAATTCAGGCACCAAGGACAAATTCATTTGAAGGGAGAGAAGACCATCTTCCAGAGAATCCGATCTGGGCCTCTGGAGGGTTAGTGGGGAATAGAGGTGGGCCATAGGAGAAGCAGCCCAAGCGCAGTATAGTCGGTCCTAGAGGAAAAGGGGGACAACCTGCACCCTCTCCCTAATTCCCCAACCTCAACTTCTGGACTCAAGAAAATTGGATTCAAGATCTGCCTCCACCACTTACTAGCTATGGAACAAAGAACAAGTCACTCCCTCTCCATGGTCCTCAGTTTCCCACCCCCACATGAGTGGGTTTTGACTGTATGATCTCAAAAGTTCTTTCCAACTCAGAGATTCTGCAGTTCTACGAATGTTGTCAGCAAGTGAGAACATACTGCTAAAGTGGAATCATTTGAAATCTCTCTCTCATAACAACATCTGTTTCCTCTGTCAGCTTACTCTAGATTGAGTAATAGGGAATAAGAATCCACACACATTTTAAGAAGAGGTAAGTGATAGATAAAGAGGATGAAAGGCTAAGAGCTAATCTTTTGAAAGAGGAAATTCATCCTTAATTCCCATCCGTGACAAGTGACCAAGCAGCTGAGAAAACGTCAATGTGTCCTCTATATTCACTTGGTTCATTTCATAAGCAGCAGCATTACAGTGAAAAAATCCCACTGGAATAGAGGCCATGAGTCCCAACTTTCCAATCCTGTCCCTGCAACCACCTAGCTGTGTGATCTTAGGCAAGGCCCTTAATCTCATCTGGTCTCTGTCTCTTCCTTTGCCAAATTAGGATTGGGATCTGACTTCTGGGGTGCTTCCCAGCTTAACATTCTATGATTCCTGTGATTTTATTTTTTGGGGAAAAAAATTCTAGTTTCAGAAGTTGTACCAAAATGGTAAACTTTGTTATTATATGATACTGCACATATTCCTCAAGCCTTCTAAAAGATTTACTGATGCTAAATCAACAGGCAAGAAGCTATAGAAGACAGAAAAAGAGAATATATTCTCTTCCTCCAAGGAGCACACAGTCTATCTGGGGAAATAAAGCACAGGCATGTGACATGATCACGTAAGAATGGTGGCAGTGCCTGGTATAAGATGTCAAAGTTGGGAGGGATCATTTCCAACTGGAGAAAGGAAGGTATCACAAAGAGTAAGAAGCCTTGAAGGATGTTGGGATTTGACTGGGTGATGTGGAAAGAGGAGAGGTCATTCCAGATATGAGCAAAAGTACAGAAATGGAAAACTGCAAGGCATGTTCAAGAGAATATTCCATTCTAATATTACATATTACAAGGGAACATTACATAGCACTGATCAGTACATATTTATTAAGCTCCTACTAGGCAAACAACTTGACATAGAGCACTGTTTTTGGAGTCTGAGAACCTCAGTTCAAATTCTTCCTCTACTACTTACTGCATCTGTGAACTTGGGCAAGTAACTTCACTTCCCTGAACTTCATTTTCCCTATTTGTAAAATGGGATTGGATCAGACAGCCTCTGATTTCCAGCTATAATGTGCTATGACTCATGTGCCGGTAACTTTGCTAAGCCCCGGGAATACTCAGACAAAAATAAACCCAATCCCAAGAAACTTCTATTTTTTTCCCTAAGAAAAATAATACAAACATAAAGAAGGATATAAAAATGAAAATCATGATAATTAGGGGGTCTAGGCACCAAGTCATAGAAAAAAGTGCTTCTAGTATTGTGTAGGATGGTTAGGGAATTAAACGGTTCTTATGACCAAGATGTTTGGACGCTCCGACAGGAAATGCAAAGGCAATGGAAGATCAGACTGTGTCTCAGAAAATTAAAAGTTTAATCCCCTAAAGCAACTAAAGTAAAATAAAATGAACATCTAACCTTACTAAATTAATTAATCATTTAAGAGAAATGTCACTTTGCATTATGGGATACATTTTTAAGAAAAAAATGTTGTTCTCTCGATTTCTCACTGGCACTAGAAAATTGTTATTTAGAAGGCTCGATGGCCTTCTGGGCCATTTAAAAGCGCTCTCTCATATGTTGCCTTTTGTTGTCAGATGGTATACATATCAAAAATGGGAAACAACTCATTTACAAATATTATCTGAAGCCAAATTTATTGAGGTGAAATTTTAGAGTATAATTGCTATTCCTGAGTCTCAAATTGGTGGAAACGTGGCTACCAGAAACTGGGCAACAAAGCACTTCTGATTCTGGGCCTCTTCGTCCAGGCTGGGTCACTACTGATCTCAACCAATGGAAGTTCTAATACCTAGATCATGGGTCCCATAGTTCACAGCAGTGTAATGATGGGGCTCTGGTCTTTCCTTATACACAGGAAGGAGCACAAATATTGGGGATGGCCAGTGCCAAGGTAAATGGGTAGGAAATGGACTGTCTTCTATAAGAAAGGGGAAGAAGCCAGTTTTATTCATGCTTCAGCTCAAGGGCTATTTTTTACATAAAGTCTTTGATTCCCCAGCTACTAATGCCTTCCTAGTCCCCAAAAAATGTCATCTTGTACATACTTGGTATAAACTTCATAGATGCTTCTATAGGGACATGTCTGCCTCTCTGAAACCTCCTAGAGGGCAAGGACTATTTTGAGTTTGTGTCCCCTGTGTGTAACACAGTGTCTGGTATACATTAGGCACTTCATAAATGCTTGTTGGTTTATTGGAAACTCGATAACTAATTATACAAGGTTTATTTTTATCCTTCATTTATCATCGTGTCCTGCAGTCAGAAAGCAGAATGAATGAATGAATGAATGAATGAATGAATGAATGAATGAATGAATGAATGAATGAACATTAATTAGGCATTCAATATGTGGCTATAGGAGGTTTTAACAGCAAATTAAATGGAAGGGTTCCATGGACTTTAGGGTACAAAGCAAAGTAAATAATACTGACCAATATCCTCAGAGTCATGATCACTGATAAAAACTGTCTCCATCTCTGTAATTATACCGCTTAACAGTTCTCAAGGGCTTCAAGGGTGAGAACGTTCTTTCCTTGTCTTTCGTAGCTATAGCTACCATCTGCAGAGGCAGTTGCCTGGTTACATTTCCACAAGGATTGCTTCCCCAGAAGATGGCTGCAAGATATGGGCTGGAAGTAGGGCTAGGGCTCTGGGTGGGGGGTGGCACTACCAACCTGGGGTGCTAGGACTTACTGTCCAGTGTTAGCACCTGGTCCAGTGATCTGTGGTAGTAAGGATGTGGAGCCCCTTCTCTTCAAGGATTACCCTGAACCTCTGTGTTGGTCTCTGGGGACCAGCCTACAAATAGTAAGAGTGAGTAGGGTGGAATGAGTAATATTATTTCCACAATTCTTGAGTTTATGGTCCTAGGCTATCTCCACATGTACCTAGGGAAAAGTAGGAGTCAAGGTGGTAGCAACAGTTTAACCTGTTGGGCCTCTTTTTTTCAGTAGAGCATTTTTATTTGTAAACATTATGATTTTTCATGTACATTTAGTCCAGTAAAAATCAAACCCCAGTGTAAGCCACTGCATATACACATTGAAACAGAAAAGTTCTAGGCCTGGAAAAAATGCTTGGGGATTTCTTTACCCTAAGGAAATAATTAAAAACATTCAACTATTTTTACACACTGATTACAAATTGCAAAGTCAGCATTTTATATTATTGACTTTTTTCTTAACTTTTTTAAACACAACTGTAGCTAAACATTACAACAGAAACAATAACTAGTGGTAAGTGTGTTGAGCCGGTTATAGTCCTTCCTTCACTAGTGCATAGAAAAGCCATTATTACAATGAGTCTTTACTGGCCCCCATTAAGAGATTGACACTGGACACTCCCTCTGGGGTGGTGCATATTCTCCTCATAAGCTTCTCTGTTATCATAGTGTTTTCTTACTTGAACTGGGTTAAATTCTTCCAGTTCTGCTTGCTACATTTCTTCTGTTTTCTCTACTTTCTCTCTATCCTCAGTCCCTCAGGACACTTTTGATACTCCAGCCTGGCTGGCTTGCCTGACCTATTGCTGACAGTTGGTTGGCAGTTGGTGGTAACAAGGATGGAGGTCACCTTCTCCACAAGCATTACTCCCCTGGATGATGGCTGCGAGGGTCAGGATGGAAGCAGGGCTGGTGGTTTGGGGTGGCCTAGCTATTGCTTAGGTTCTCATGCATATCTGCACTTTTGTGGCAGTTGGCCAGCCATTGATGTTGGTGGTGGTGGGGATAGCAGGCATTTCTCCATAAAGATTGTTCTTTTCATTGATGATACAGGGGCCAGCCTGGAAAAAGAGAAGTTAAAAAGATTTTTTTTTAAGTTAAATGATTACCATTTATTAGACAAAATCTGAAGTAACATGTCCAATACTGAATGACACTTTAAAAAAAACATTGGCAAGCATTGAGAAGAGGCAGCCAATACAGGGAGAGATCCTGAAACCAAGTAGTCTGATGAATGGTTAAGGAAATTACTGTTTAATACTGTGCAAAGTATGATGTATTTGAAATCTCCAGGTTCTATTTACTAACCATATGACTTTGAGCATCCCACTGTACCTCTCAGGGTCTCATTTTCCTCATCTATAAAGATGAGGAGGCTAGATTAGATGCCCAATAATCTCTTCTATTTTAAAAGCCTATGAATTTTGGGGGACATGATGGTTGCATGTAAATATTAGAAATGTGCTGTGGAAGAGTGACTAGATGTGTTTTAGGTTATTCTGGAGAGCAGGTCTATAGTCAGTTAGCCAGTAAGTACTTATCAGGTCCCTACTATATCTAGCTAGTCACTATGCTAAGTGACAGAGATACAAAAAGAGACAAAAAACAGTCCCTGCTCTCAAGGAGTTAACACTGTAACCTATAGGAGTTGCAGAGAAACTGGAGAGGTCAATATAAAGAACTTGCTTCCAATAAGAACTAATCCAATATGATACCATCACCCCCAGAAAAGTATATTAAGCCCCTAGTGTAAGACTCTACATGCCTACAATAAAGGATAAGGAAAACTGTCTTTACCTTGAAGTAGATTACAACATAAAGGGGAGAGGGGAAGGAAAGAGACAAATAAGTGCACAGGGAAGTGTTAATGCAAAGCTTACTGGGGCAAAGGAAGAGATACTGACCAAATGCAATATGGCGGAGCAAATGTCTTCATTGGCAATGGCACCTTAGCCAAACCTTGAAGGAAAATAAGGCTTTTTGGGGTAGTCCTTTTCAGGCCTGGGGGACAGCATACACCCAGAGGTAGGATAGAGGCTAGAGCATGAATTATGTAAAGGGAGATAATGTGGAGGAAGTCTAGAAAGGTAGGTGAGAGTAAGATTTTGGAAGGCCTTCATTGTCAGACTAAGAAGTTTGTATTATTTGTTATTTGAAATAGTCGCTGGAAGATTCCATTCCAACAATGGCATAGATATTGGACTAGGTGAATTTGCAATAGGATGACTTAAGACTGTGAAATTTGAACTTGGCTAGATAGAAAGTGTATGTTTTGAATTACCAGAGTAAAATACAAAAGGCAGAGAGAGTATGAAGGGCTCAGGGGAGCAGCCTGAGCAAAAAGTACAGGGCTGAGAATGACTGGGGTACAGTTTAAGAATAGTAGGAACATCCTATGCCTGGAATATAGGAGTCATGTTGGTCGGTTGTTGTCCTTTACTCTCAAAGAGAACCAAACTGGTATCATGACGTTAGGGTCAAGGTATAGCGTGCCTTAACTGTGGCTGGTCAAAGCATCACAAACTCAGAAGGCTCTACCACAGGTTGGACACAAATAGCCCATATGAACATTTGGAGCAATGTTCCTAAAGTTGCACATCTCACATTTCTTTTGAGCTAATGCAGTTCTGCTTTGCTCGTAGAGCACAGTGCCTTCTTTGATACAGGTACCCTGCACTGGGTGGTCCTGTGCACACTGTCTTGTGGGCAAGTAGTAGAAGGTGTGTGTGTGTTCGTCCTTCATTGCCAAAAAAGTCCATACCATCGGAGAAATGATGACATGACTTGCACTTGACTTTGTTTTTGAGTGAGCGAGGGCTGTGCAGGTCACCAGCCTCACTTCTCCTCCAGAGCCATCTGAATCCAAGGACCAGATATTCATCAGGATGACTGGAGATGACCCAGGATGAGGCAATTGGGCTTAAGTGACTTGCCCAAGGTCACGCAGTTAATGAGTGTCAAGTGTCTGAGGTGAGATTTGAACTCAGGTCCTCCTGACTCCTGTACTGTTGTTCTATGCACTGCACCACCTAGCTGCCCCTAGTAGTAGAAGGTAAGATTGGAGAGGAAGACTGAAACGAGTTGCACAAAGAAATCTGTGTCACAAATCACTTGTGTTAATTATGACTCTGGCAGATTTTTCTTCCCAGGTTATGCTTACACTTAAATTTATCTTTTTTTTTCCTTTTACAGCCAGTGCTGACTTTCCATACAATGCAGGACAAGCTATAAGAGATGGAGTTAACAGAAATTCGGCAATTATTGGAGGTAGGTATAATATGCTGGACAATGTCACAAACTGTCTCCTCAACAACTAGAGAAACAAAATAGGATAGTGAATATGATGCTTCACTTGGAGTCAGGAAGACTTGCATCTGAATCCCAATTCTAACTCTTTCCAGCTCTGTGATCATAGGCAAGTCTCCCTCTGAGCTTTGGACAATCCACTCAAACCAATCTACTACATTCAGTCAACCAATTCTCATCATAAGTAATACTTTTCACTGGTTCAATATAGTTATACAGATGAGGAGAAAACATTAACAGTAGCATGTAGGTGGCACACAATGAAAAGTAGGGAAATCATGTATTAGAAGAGTTACTGCAATGAAAAAGTGTACAACTTTTAAATATGTGGTTTACCGGCACTCACCCAGAAGTTTGAAATAAACCAGCCCTAAAATAGTTGCTTTCCACCTTTGAGTTGCAGATCAGTTTAATTCTCTTCAATCAGGTTCCAACATACAGTTACTTGCTGTCAGGCCCCTCGCATCCTTCAGTCCCAGAAAACCAAGTTTTCCTCCATTTCAGTTAATCAGCTGTCCCAAGGAATCTAAAGAAAAAGTCACATATAGAATAAGGATGCCTTATAAAGTATTTAATTGCCTTGTATCAAGGTAGTTAGGTGGTACAGCTTGGAGTCAAGAAGCCCTGAGTTCCAATTTGGACTGAATAGCTGTGTGACATGGGCAAGTCACTTAACCTCTGTCTGACTCAGTTTCCCCATTTCTAAAATGGGCATAATAGATAGGAGCTACCTACGAGGATTATTGTGAGGATAAAATAAAACTATTCATAAGGCACTTGGCAAACCTTAAAGGGCTATCTAAAGCCAAGCCATTATTACATTATCATACCACTAGGAATGACTCTCTCCCAAACCTTTCCTATGAAGATTACTCTGTTCTCTGAGGACCTTTGGCTGAATTAAGGTTATTACCCGGTCTTTAACCAATTAACTTTTGTATTGTCAGCATTTTTTTATTTTCCTAATTGAGAGGGAGAAACTCTTCAAGAAATTTATATGAAAACATGTTAGAGACTGATCCTTTAGGGGTGATATTTTAGCCATATCAAATATTGTTGCCTATAGCTCTCTTTGCACAAAATAAAATTCAATAAAGACTAGAAGGCAAGGTGTGTAGGAGAAAGAGTAGTAAATTAGGAGTCTGGGTCAAATCTTAAGTCTGCTTCTTACTACCTGTGTAACCATGAGCAAGTGACTTCATCTCTCTAGGCCTCCGTTGTTTTGGTTATTTTTTTTCATAATGTGAGGAGGTTGGATTCTATGGCCTCTAAGATTCTCCTTAGCTCTAAATCTATAATCCTATAACAATTGTTTTTTTTTTCTCTTTTGAAGTGGAGTGGGGGAGGAATTGGGACAGAGAAGATGGATGGACCAGGGGTAGTAGAGAATGTTTTGGGTTTATATAACCTTTGACACCACTCCACTTTCCAACAGGCGTCATCGCTGTGGTGATCTTCACCATCCTCTGCACCTTAGTGTTCCTCATTCGCTACATGTTCCGTCACAAGGGCACCTACCACACCAATGAAGCCAAGGGAGCAGAGTCTGCTGAGAGTGCCGATGCTGCCATCATGAACCATGACCCGAACTTCACGGAGACCATTGATGAGAGCAAAAAGGAGTGGCTTATCTGAGGGAGAGAGTCAGGGCTTGGCAATGGGGCGGGGGGAGGGCAGAGGGAAGGAAAGCAGGGGTAAGCAGGGAAGAGGGCACAAGGGGGACCTCAAAGAAGGGGGAAAGCACTCTGCTTCGGACTCCTGAGCACATCTTTAGAAGATCAGCACAACTTGGGGAAGCAAGGGACAGGCAAAATCCTTGGGACTGGAAAACAAAAAGGTGTTTAAAAATGAGAACTTTTTAATATTCATTCACAGATCTGTCTCTCCTTCTGTATCCAAACAAAACAATGAGAAGAAAATGCTTTTAGAGTTTCCACCTTGGGTAAAATCTGTCAATAATACCTGTCTTTTGTGTGTGTGTTTAGAGGTGTTCTAAATACCCATGGCAACAGGGCCCATTTTCCACATTTTTAGGAGCCCTTAGAATTGGGATATTTCTGTCTTGAGAACAACTGACAAATATATGCGTATGGCTTCCAATGAGTCTTTTTTTCATATATAGTCAATTCTTAATGGGTTATTGTTGTATCTAGAGCTTGTTTACATCACATTTCATTTGGCGTCTTGTAAATTGGGAGATGGGAGGAGAAGAAAGGGGCGTAGGGAAACAACTCACTTTTTGCCAATGTCCACAGAGCCACCAACCTGTGCCCACACTTTGAGGGCTCTCATGTGACACAGGCTGTTGAAGGACAAGACTGTATAATACTTAGCAGTGATGTAAAAACACATCATCATTGTTACTGCTGTTGGGGGGAGGGGAGTATTCTAAACTATGAAAAGTTATTTTGATTTTTTCATTAAGCTCTGAGAAATAATACTGTTCTGAGTGCATAGTCTTAGCTCTGTTCTGTTTCTCTCTTTGGCTATGATTCCACTTAGGAATTTATCCTCCACCCTTCCTGTGATACCTTGGCATATTCTGTATGTAGGCATAAGCATCATAGTAAGGAATTAGAGCCAGATGCTGTGGTTTGCTTGCTTCTATTTCTTTTATAGATGGTAGTAAAAGTAGCAATCCTGTCATGTTGCATAGTGAATGCATAGAGTAGGTCACTGTCCTTAACAGGCCCTTCCTTTTTCAAAGTCTCCAGTTTCACTCTCCTTGCAACGAACACCTGCCCAAATGGGTATGCCATTCTGATACTCATCCTACTAGTTCCTGGTTCCTTTTTGCTATGAAAGTGAGCCAATCATTGAAGTGAATTTAAGCAAATCTTAAAAATTCTGTTTCAGAAGTATGAACACATAGCCAACATTATCACGAAGAAAAAGTGAGCACCAGGTTTCATGGTAAGGAAGATGTGGTGAGTGTATTTGGGGCTTCAACAATGTCTATGAAAATTCACTTCAGTTATTCACTCACTTCCATACGTAAGAATCATTTGGAAAACACCATCTTCTTTTTAAAGTCATCCAAGTAATCTTCTGGCCAAAGCAAAGACACTGCCCAGTAAATGATTCAGGAATTATGCAGGCTCAGATACAATTGAACCTTGCATTTGTCACAAACATAATAGTTGGGAGTTCCCATCCATAGACTTAATGGATAATTATTTGGAATGAGGCATGAAGTTAATTGGTGACAAGAAGAGATGTAATCGACTAGAATTAGTTACCTTCTACCTAATAAAATTAACCCTTCACGGAAGTTGTATAGCAAACTATAATTACACATTTTGACTAAGACATTTGCCATGACTCCAAAAAGCAAAGAGTCATTTATTTGCAAAGGTTTTCATAGAGGTTACATCCCAACATCTAGGATCATTCTTACGTAGCCCTCTCCCACATAGCCTCTGTTAATCATATATACTTCAAATATGAATCACTTTATTAAACCTGTTAATCGTGTTGCTGTCCTTCCTAAAAGGGGATGTAAAGAGGTAGAGAAGTAAAGATGCCACTGTACCACTGTTCTTTTATATACTACTCAAAAAATGTATATTGAAATGTATTTGGAAATGGTTCCATGACAGTTGTTTCAGAATACTGGGGTGCTCATGAATCCTAAGGTGATTATCATCACTTCTTGGGTGGTTGGATTCTTACCCAGTGATGATTATCTAAGGTAAACATATACATTACAAGAATATGTGTACTATATACTAAATGTTGCATTTCAAGTAATTAAGTATTAGAATATAACCACTTAGAGTTGATGTGGATTGTAAATCTGAGAAAACATTGAAGGAAGAAAGATGTTTGAAAGGGAATATTATTTTTACTTCGAGTTGCTTCCCTAAGCAACTTGCTTCCCTATCAATTCTGACAACTAAGAGTTAGCATTATTCACATGAGTACAATGCAACAAAAATGACTTTTTCAATACCCTTTATCAAAAGAACCCAGAAGTTACATTTATCAGGATACTCTTTAAAAAGATGTCTGCCTACCATTCTGGGCTCTCTCATTGGGACCCTTTAAATCATGAAAATCACATTTTTAAATGGTATTAAATTTTGAAAATACTTTAAAATTTGACCTATCGTAAAGGTATTGTTTTGCTGATGATAAATAATGTCAGATAATATGACCCATGTGAAAAATATTTCCAGCATCTCCCTAGTTACCTCTATTCATCATACACTTTCCACCTAATTCTCTACCTCCTTAGGCTTCTGTCTGAGAAGATTTGGTCATGGAAAGGTCAAAACCAGAATTGATACCAAAATAATTTTCTCATTTCACTTGACCTCTCCATATCTCCTGATATCAGCAGGAAGAAAAGAAAATTCCAGCAATATCTCCTGATATTTTGACCCTGGGAAATTGTCATGAATCTTAAGTGAACAGGAAAGTTGAATTCACCTTTATCTGCTTCATCAGTTTACATTTATCAAGTAATTGTTTGGCAGATACAAAGGTATCCAAAACACAATTCTTGTATTTGAGAAACTTATAATCTAGTTGGGGACCTAAGACATACCCACCCATGAGAAGATGATTAACCATTGAAAGTTAATAGGGTAGGTAAGTGCCAAATGAGTGGTTTAAAAAAAAAAATACTCAGTTTCTCAAGGTTATGGAGTTGAGAACTCCCAAATGTTTTCTAAAGATCATTGTCAATTAATTGACAATTTATAATTGTCAAATTAATAAATCAATTGGCAATGTATTGATTTGGGGAGAAAGGAGGATGGAACTTCCCATCATCCTAAGGTTCCTTGAAGATCAGGGTATACTTCTAGGACCTTACCACTTTATAACCCACAAAACTTACTAATATGAAAGGTTCCAGCTGACAAAATCAAGTGGGTTTTTTTAATCATTTTGCCTAATGCCATGGCAGACAACAAAGAAGCTATTTAAAGATTTCAAAAATGAAGGAAAATAATCTTTTTGACTAATCATGGGAATGGGAGAGAAAGGTTCATTATGTATAACCTGAGAATCTAGGTTTTTAATAGCTTTGTTTGGTCTGTGCATGTAAATCAGTGCCATTCTAAGGCTATACCTGTAAATATCACATTCCCTTAAGCCAGAAGCAATGTAGATCAACAAGTTGGAACAGTCAAAACTCACGATAATATTGAATTCAACATTGATTGTCTCATTAAGTACAAAGCAACTATGAAGGGACTTCACTTAAAACCTTCATCTGATGCTTTCTCCAGTCATGTAAGTAGCCCTGAGTTCTTGAAGGCTGTGCCAGCTGAGTTCAAACTCTGTCAGGTTCAACAAAGCTTGAAAGACTCAGACCACAGACTTGGTGAAGCTTCTTATGATGGCTGATCTAGTTAAATACAGTGTTACTCATCACCGGAAGGGTGACCAGACAATGATGAATTTTGTTCCCACCACAGCAGCTCATGAAACCCACAAAGGCCAGGAAGGGCTACCATCTGTATTAGGGGATAGCTTGATGATGAAATTACAGGTTTTTTGAAATATATACAAAGGGAAGCAGCAAGGTATTATGGAAAGAATATTAGAAGCAGAGGACCTGAGTTCAAATCCTGCCCAGGCTTACGTTAAAGCAAACCACTCAATCTCCTTGGGTCTCAATTTCTTCCTCTGTAAAAAGAGGAGGTTGGGCTAAATAGCCTCTAATGGTCTCTTCTAGCTCTTGATCTATACTTCTCCAGTGCTGATGGGATTATAATTTTTATTGTAACTTTGCGTGTCTTCAAGTTAGTACATCAATTGCTCAAAAGAAAAAAAGTCACTTAGAAAACAAAGACTTACTCTGTGGAAAAACTTGCCTATAATTGTCCTACCACTAACACTGAAGCGCTGATAGCATCATCATCGTGCTTATCCTTTGCTGGGATTCTATCCATAAGCCTACGATGAAGGAGCACACAACCAACAGGAAGAGACACTAACCATTTAGCCATTAACCAGACAGTAAACCCTTAGGAGTTAACATCTGTTGATCATCAACTGTCTGTACACAGAACGCCCAATGGGGCCCATGTTTGGTCCTTGCTCTAGCTAATCTGGGTCACTAGATGAAGCAAAACGATATCAGAAATGGCAGTAAATCACCAAAATAAAGGAATATGCTTAATTTTTTTGGCCTCATCTGTTCCATTCCTTTGTCCCACCAATTTTTTTCTCCTTCCCTTTCCAAAATTAGAAATCACTCTTAACAGGCCTACATCCAAATGGCTAAGTTAAGCCCTGTTAGCCCCACAAAATATTTGGATTCTAACTGAAACCTTTTAAGGTTGTCCTTCCCTTAATTCAATGATTAGGCAATTTCCCAAATGAATGCAATAATCTGGAAATTTAATTTGATATTCTTGGTTAGTTGATTGCAAGTACTCTAGCAACCAGAAAGTTTGTACCAGATAAAAGCAAACTACTCAACAAGAACTCAAGCAGCCCTTCATCCTAACTCTTAAAAACCTGGAAAAACAAATCAGAAGGACGTATTTCACTAGATTGGGATACCAGTATCACGCATCATTTTCAATATTGAAGGCAGCTTATCTGACCCAGCCAGAGGAAGACAGAGAGCCAGAATCCTAGCTTCTCCTGTGTCACCAATGTGCTATATGACCTTGGCTAACTCTTCCTTCCCTTTTTTTTTAGCTAGAGCAGATTTTACTTACCTCCCAGGGGAATTGTGAGGCGTCCTTGCATCTTGACTACAAGGCTTTTACAAACTTCTAGTCAGAGTGCAGGATGTAGGCCAAGTGTGAGGTAGCCTCCGCCCTCTCTAGTGATAGGTCAAGAGAAAACTGATGGGACATAGCTGAGCATCTGTTCAATATTGAATCCAATAAAGATGTCCTCCCATAAGAGCCGGAGAAGTTAAATCTTCTGTGAGATGATTAAGGCCCTTAACTGAAAACCCAGACTATGACTGCTACTGCTTACCTTCCCTACTCATCCCAGGGTCCCTTGCTTTATATTTGGCTGTTCTGACATGCAACCTTTCAGAAGAATATGTATGAAATAATGCAACATTTTTAGCCTAGCCTGGAGCCTCTCTGACATCATTTCCAACCATCCTCGGTATATTGCTTTCATGGCCACAGCTATCTAAGCCGTATGGAATTTCAAAACATTTTATCCAACCATGCCTGAAGAAAGGGTGCTAACCATTACTCCTCCTTGTCACAGACTGCCAAAGAATGTGATATTTCCAGTTTGACATTTAGGCAAAAGTTCCCCTTGAAAGAGAATGAACTCAGTTCATCTACATCTCAAAACTGAGAAAATTTCAGTTAATCTGTAAATTACCCAGAATCTAGCTCTGGGAAAACAAAGAGGTCTCTTTCCTCTGTTCTGCCAAGGTTTCAGCTCAAAGAATCACTATTCCCAATTTCCATTTGGTTAGGAAGATTTTTTTATTTTATTATTTTGTAATGAGCTTGGTGACAAGTAGGGGTTACAATTTTGGAAAGCTGAGCTAAATTTTAGTTCTGAAAAAAAAGGCAGGCAATTGAGGGGTTCCATCCTAGTTGAAGTAGCACACAATTGCACCCTCTAAAAGCAACAGCATGTAAACTAGAAGGAAAGAAGGACATTATGTATGTTATATTATGCCTGATATTCTTTGTGAATGTCTTTCATTTTACTAAGATTCTATTAGAAACCAGATTGATAAATAAAAAATTCAAAATAGTTTTAATTATCCTAAGATCTGTCTCTTTGTGTTTTGTACCATCTCATAGGGAGGGAGGGAGGGAAACAAGACTGGGGAAACTATTCTCTTTCAGTGAAAGGATATCAATGTACAAATCACTGAGGTCACCACCACTTAATGAGAAAGTTCTCCTTTGAAAGAAACAGAGATTTATCTGCTCACCAAAGGTCCCATCAAAAGATGGGAAAGTCATACCTCATTTGGAGCCAGCAATGGTTATTATCCTCCTTCCCTCTTAGCTATTTTGAAATCTTTGGGTAATCTTTTCTCACTTTATGCATTTTAAAGGCAATTGCATTTCTAAATTTGATTCTTACATATTCTGCTTATTAAAATGAGTGGTTACACAGAGTTGGGTAATGTCCATGGAAACCCTTGGCCTTTATTTAAAGTATGGAAGAGGGCATTTTGCAATAGACACACAGAGTCTGGAAAACTAACTGCGTTCCAAGATATTTTTATAGTCTCACGTTGCTAGTGCTTTCATTTTAATCAACTGTAGATATTTTTTGAATGTGCAGAATAAATGAAATTTCTGAACCATAGCCATACTTGTCTGCCTCAATTAAGTCCTCCAGAGCCATACCATAGTGGGATTTATCCCTTTACATACACAATTCACCAGGGGGTAATGCCTCTCGTTAAAAAGAAACTAGAACTATAAAAAGTTCATTAAGAAGACAACAGAATTAGGTAAGGTGAAGAGGGAAGCACCAATATGTAGTACAGAACCAACTGGATAGGAACTCACTGACTTGGGCTCTGGTTGTCTGCCTCTTACTAGCGGTCCAATCTTCAGCAAGTGACAACAACGTTTCTGGGTTCCAGTTTTCCTTTATATAGAAAAAGGAAGGGCTTAGTCAACATAATCTCTAGGATTCTTTTCTTATATGAATATCTAAGAAGGTTTACTAGTTTAGTACCTACTCATGTCAGAGCAACTCAGTATTCTTCCTGATCCAGCCTCCAACTAAGCAGGCTATGCAGAAGGGAGGCATTGCTTGTCTCTATCTGTCATCTGGTTCACCTATAAAACTGACACGATAGCTTATGTGCTGGAGGGCAAAAGAGCTAGGAATTTAAACTTTATTGTACTTAGGAACTGGTCCTGAAATAAGTCCATTCGGAATGCTAACTTTAAAGGGGGGGACAGGGGGAGGAGGTTAATACGAGTTATTCATTGGTATACATATCTGCCTTTTGCTGAGCAAACAGAAGTCCGCAGGTTCAGCCAAGGCCACTGGAATGCCTCTGGGCTAAATTATCCCAGAGCAGGAAGGTCTCTCTGCCAGTGAATCCCTCTAAGATTCCTACACTGTATTCCTCCAAAAGAGAAAACCAGTCGGAAGTTTCTTGGTAAATGGAGTTCTCTCCTCTTGTTCTCTATTTTCTTTCTAAATTTTTCCAAGTCCAAGTTAGAGAAAGTAGTCTGTTGGTTTGCCCTATAGTCTGTTGGCACCCAGGGAATGCCTCTACTGTCATGCCTTCCATATCGTCACCAATAATTAAAAGTCATGTATCCCGAAAAGAGTCAATCACCAATATTCATAATGTCTGATAATGAAATTCCAGTTCCTTGAGGGATGGATTGGGGAAAAAAAAAACATCTTTTTGGAGAACTGGTAGGCTCTGGTTGCCTTTGGAAGAACCAGATTCTAGGAAATAGGAACTAAATAAAGCTAAAAGCAAAACTAGAGAAAGGCAGTTGTGTCAAAGACTGAGGATACTCAACTTGAAAGATCGGCAGCTGTGGACCCAAGTGAAGAGAGCTCCTAACTGCCCCTGCAGAGGAATATGGAGGGGAAAAGATAAGAAGGGGTAGTATGGGAACTCGGTGAAAGCCAAGGACTTCCTCAGTGCTAGGGCAGGTGGAAAGATGAGGGTGTAGAAACCTGAGCAATTTGACGTTTCACTTGGAAATTCAGGGACAACTATTATTCTTACAAAAAAGAGTAGGCGGTAGCCTGTCATAGTCTGAAGAAGAGACAGCCTTGGAGTTCAGGTTCAAGTCTTGCCACTGACATGTTGTATGTGGCCAAAAGCAAGTCACAACCTCTGAGTATCCCATGTTCTTCTCTGAAACTAGAATTATAGACAAGTTGCTGATTTGAATTCATGAATGATTCCCTACAATGATGAAATCATAACTGGATAGATAGATGGATGATGGATAGATGGATATATATATATATATATATATATATATATATATATATATATATATATATATATATATAGAGAGAGAGAGAGAGAGAGAGAGAGAGAGAGAGAGAGATGTGAGGAGCTGTGGAGAGGGACGGTAAGAAAGCACAAATATTAAACTTTTTGATATGGAAAAACAAAGGCTAAATAGGGATATGTATGAAAGCTATAAAATCACCAGTGGATATGATATAGGTGTGAATAGAGAGAACAAAGGCTTATTCAGAAAAACCTGCTATGCTAGAATTAAGAGCAGCCCTTTGAATCAAAAGAGACAAAGGACAAATTAGAGGAAAATGATGCTTTATTATAGCAGGTGATAAATGTAATTTTTTACTATGAGAAAAAATAACACAAGTTGAAAACACTCATAGTTTCAACAAGGTTTAGATAATTGGTCCATAATGGATTATTTATGGAAACTAAGATATTTAGGGTTACATTCTAAGTTTTAAAGGTTGCCACCAGGTAGGCTAATAGATCCCACAGGTTCTCTGGTATCCCCATCAGAGATGGAATTCCAGTTGTAAAAAGTATGTGGACCATACTACAACTTTGTATAATTCCTAGCCTAAATAACTTGTCCATGATAGGCGCTCTGATAAATTAATAAATGGCCAAACAGAAAAATAAAATTTTGGTTTTCAGATTTTGGATGGATTAATGAGAGAAGTGTCACAGCCCAATCTCTCTGGTTGTACAAAATATACTCTGAAGTTCAACCCAGATCAGAAGTTTTTAAGTGCATAATGTTCGTGCTAAAAGGGAGACAAATCCAATACTCAGGGATCCAACTATATAATAATGAAAACACAATAAAAGCAAGATGAAAATGAAATGTAATAAAGAAGAAAAAATAGATTTAAGGTAATGTGAAAAGAGAATTTAGCCATAGACAAATTCCTTTCACCTGAGGGTTGCTTTCTTGGTTTTTTTTTTTTTCATTAAGAGAACAGTTTGATTCTCTCTTTCTGTTCCCTAAATCATAACCCAATCTGACATCCTTCAGGAATATGAAAGACAGAAAATTCATCGTGGCTCCCGAATGGAAGATAAAGCAAATTCTCCCAGCAGAGGGAAGATAGATGGATGGCTGAACCTGCCTTCTGACCCATTGGTGAGTGAATTATGTATTAAGTATGAAATAATTACTTCACATTTTTACTCGTCTAGAATCAGACTAGCCCAACATTTTTGCTAGTGGGATCATGTAACAGAAGCTGTGCGTGCCAGCAAACATCAAATGTGGTTTACTTCCTTGTAAATGAAACATCCCTGGCTTCAGCCCTAGTCATTTGGGTCTCTGTTGGGTGCATCAGTAAAAAGAGGAAAAAAAAAATTGGATTAAAGGACAGAACTTGATTGGAAACATATTTTAGACTTTGTCAAAAATACGAGCACCTATAATATATTACTGAGGAATCAATTGACAGTGCTCTAAATTACATTTATAGAGCGAATTTTGCCCTTCTCCCAAGCAGCAACAGTGACATTACATTAAGTCAGTAGGAACGCAAGAGAAATATTGACTGGGGATCGCTTACTGCCAGACTTGTCATTACTGACCCCAGTGCTGCCCTGATGGAATGAGCTGTGAGGCTTAATGAAGATCTTGTTAGGCAGGGCAGGCCCACATCCACGACTTCTTGGAAAGAGAAACAAATTAGCTAAATGCATGAAAACCTAAAAATACCCTGGGTTTGCCTGTTACTATGAGTACTTACCATGAGGCATTGTTTGAATGCTTTTATGACCGTTTATTTCTCGCTTTGGGGAGCCTGCTGTTGAAATGCAGACGAATTAGATGAGCCAATGGATACTGAAAGCAGTAGCTCCTTTTCTTTGGTGTACTAACCAAAGGACACAGGACTTAACTGGAAGCACATCAAGGAGAGCTGGACATGGGGGAGCAATGCAGGAACAGGTACTAAGGCAGTCCATCACCCCACATTCTGGGGCCACGACTGATCTCTCCAGTGTGGGAAAGGAAAGGAGAGAGCAGGAACTTCAGCATTATGGTATTCAGGTCAAGACAGAAGGTGGGAGTCAATGATTACCTGGCCAGAGGCAGTTCTCATGATTCCTACATTGTTTTACCCACTGGATCCCTTCATAGCTATATATCAGGGGAGCGCAGCTGTTTTATAGGACATTCCCACTTCTTTAAAAGGAAGATGCCAATAAATGCATAGATTCCAGATGAACTGGGAAGGAGGACCAGAAAGGGACAGAGCTAAAACAAGAAGAAATACCAGCCAGTAGGAGGTGGTGCTGCTACACTGTAGATAATAGACAGAAAAAGACAGTAGGCTGAAGAAAAAAAAAACCGTGGATATTATTTTTTTCTGTATTTGTAGGACTCACCTGGGATTCAATGAGGAAACTAAAGAGTGATAAACCGTCGCTTTGGGACTCATATGAAAAGAATTACAAGACTTGGTCATCAATAAGTTGAAAATAAACATAACTTGGGAGGGGGAGTTTTGTGTTAAATAAAATACAGGCATACCTTGTTTTATTGATCTTTGATTCATCGTGCTTCACAGATATGTTTTTTACAAATTGAAGGTTTGTGACAACCTGCGTGGAACTATGGGTGCCATTTTTCCAACAGAATGTACTCACATTATGTGTCTGTGTCACATTTTGGTAATTCTGGTGATATTTCAAATTTTTGCATTATTTTAATATCTGTCATGGTGATCTGTGATCAGTGATCTTTGATGCCACTGTTGTAATTGTTTCAGGTGGTCTCCTACTGTTCTTATCTAAGATGGAGAATAAGAGAACTTAATCAATAGATGTTTTGTGTGTTTTGACTACTCCACTGACACCATCCATTCTGTCTTTCTCCCTTTGCTCTGGCTTCTAATTCCCTACAACACAACAGTATTGAAATTTGGCCAATTAACAACCCCAAAATAACATCTAAGTGTTCGAGTGAAAGGAAGAGTCAGTTGATGAGGCAAACCTCATTGTCGTCTTATTTTTTTAAATTGCCACAGTCACCCCAACCTTCAGCAACCATCACCCCAATCAGTCAGCAGCCTTCAACATCACAAGACCTTCCACCAGCAAAAAAGATTATTACTCACTGAAGGTTCAGATGATGGTCAGCATTTTTTAGCAATAAAATATTTTAATTAATAAAATACATCAATAAATTATTAATTCAATTATTAATTATTAAATTATTAATTTATTATTAATAAAGTACATTTTTAGACATAATATCATTGCACATTTAAGAGGCTACAGTATAGTATAAAAATAATTTTTATATGCACTGGGAAACCAAAAATTCATGTGATTTGTTTTATTGCAATATTCACTTTATTGTGGTATCTGGAACTAAATTGGCAATATCTCCGAGGTACATGTGTTCCATCACCCAATGATCGTTTTCAGTTCAGCTAAATCATTAGCTAGCTTTTGAGTAAAGCAGAACCAATCTTACCTCTTTAATATGACCCTCAAATCTCCATCCTCACTCCATGAATAAGAATAAAAGACCAAAGGATGTAAAGTGAACCTCAAATTAATTATTCCTTCAATCTCATTGCATGGAAGTGACCGTGGGTTCTTGAAGACTATGCCATTAGAGTCATAGATTTGGAAGGTCCTATGAGGCTAGAAAGGCCTTAAGTAGACCTGGGGACAAACCACATGTCTGCCACCCAGGGGTCAACATGGCTGAATGCAGAGAAGATGAATATCAGAGAGCTGGCCAACAAAGAATGATTTCTTTTGATCAACACAACTCATGAGGACCATAACTGAAGGAAGGCTTGTGATCTGCTTCATTGGAGGAAGTATCATCTTTAGCAAATCCACATCTTTCCAAATATGCATTCAGTTCAATTCAACAGATACGTAGTAGGAGTCAACCATGTTCAATATCCTATACTACATATTGAGCACTTAGCACTATACCTAGTATTAGTAGGTACTTAATAAATGCTAGCTGAATTACTTGTTTTTGTTGTTTGCTCCCGAAGAGGACCATGACATCAGGAAGGTGATGCCATGACTTGCAAGTGAATTAGATTTAAGTGAGGCAGGGCTGTGCAAAGTCCACAGCCTCACTCTTTCCTTTGGAGCCATCTGGGTCCAGTAGCCAGATATAGATCAGGATGACAAGAGATGACCCCAGATGCAGTGGGAGACCTTGACCTTTTTAAGATAAGGTCTTTCCCAGGTCTAATGACACACCTTCCCCTTGCATAGAAAAATAAAGAATGTTTGAGCTAAAAGTTACCTTGGGATTCTATGAGAGCAGCAGAATGTAAAATGAGAAAAAACTGTGAGGATATATGAAGGTCCTGTTAACTAGTCTTGAAGATTTGGGACTTTTATGTGGTAGGTAATGGGGAGCTATTGAATAAATGTTTCTGACCTTCTGAATTTCAAAATTATGCCTCTGCTGCTATCTCATCCAGCAATTTCCCTCAGTGCCTGGGGTTTCCTAACTCTGACCATCCAACCGTCACCATAGCTTGTTCACAATGGAATATCCCATTACAAGGCTTACCCCTTTTCTCCCATAGGTGAGTTCCTCCTAAAGCAGCCATTTTGTGAGGGGTACCTGGCTAGCCTGCCTTCATTTCCCTCTCAGTACTTTTCTTAACTTTTGGATTTCAAAATCATACCACCTCACCGGCTACCTACCATCTTCCCACTCCCAGACATTTAGAAGCACTGTGACCTTGTTCCAAACTGGATATTAGAAAGCTGAACTTGATGGCTGAATGTGGTATGGATTGGAAAGTAGAGAGGGACTTGTGGTAGAGAGATCAATTAGAAGGCTACTTTAGTAACTTCAGGGCCAACCTGAAGTAGGGGATGATATCTGGGGTTAGAATCCCCCCAGTTTGGCCATGAATTGGAAGCAGGTGTAGATGAGACACTGTTCAAGGAAGATACTAGACAACATCTTTCTGAGGTTGGCGGTTGAGACTTTAGGCCTCTCTGAATAAGGCATAGGAAGGATAGAAGTACGAAATTAAGGTAGTTATTATGTGACTTCAAGAAGGTTACTGAAAGGAATGTACCAAAGACACCTTTGTCTACTTCACCATTTTATGGATAGTTAACCCTAAAAGCAGATTTACTAAAAAGCATCTTTGAAGTCCAAAATTCACTGCTATCTGGATTGTAGTGCCTAGAGAAACTGTAATATTTCCTATCTCTCCACCTCTGACCTGTATGAGAATAGCAGAGAAAATGCCATCCTGTGGACTTCAGCCAGATTCCACAAGCTTACTCCAAGAAACTGTGGTTCTAAATCCCCACCACATCCCCTCCTAATCCATCTATGGAGTAATCTGTCAATACTGACTAGTTCCCTGACCTAAACACATTTTATAATTTGTTCGTCCTATCACCACTACCGCCTGAAAAAGTCTGTCAGAGAAGGGGGAATGGAGCATTTCATGTGACATATGAAGATGATTTCTATTTTAACAGGCTAAATGCTAGAACACACAAATAACAGAATTGTTACTGAACATATAGTAAAGAAAACAGGCATAAAATGGGGTCATTGTGATTTCATCCAAAACGAGTCACTCCACTATCAGGTCATTTCACTATCTGCAGTTGGGTTCCTGGACTAGTAATGCTGTAGACAGAGGCTATCTAACATGTGACAAAGCCAGCTGGCTCTCATGATTCGCCAGCTGCAATGAGGGAGACAAAGATTTTGCAAGGGAGTGGCTCAGCAATGTACTTATCCAACAGTCTTGAAAAGAAAATACAGAAACAGTCTTTAATATCAATAGGGAAGGAGTTTTCCTCCAGGTAGGTGGATTATGACCAAAGACACTGGCCTTGGAATTAAGTAGAACTGAGTTCTAATTCTGCCTGAGATGTTGCAGTTGTGTGACCCTAAGCAAATCATTTCACCTCTCCACCTCAGTTTCCTCATCTGCAAAATGGAGTTAGTTTTAGCACCTAACTCAACAGGGTTATTATGAGCATCAAAAGAGATAATATTTGTAAAGCATACTGCAAAAACTAAAATGCCATATAAATGTTAGTTATTGTCAGGTATTATTGATATTGTCATTTGATACTGTCATATTCTTACTGCGGAGACAGTGTGGTATAGTAAATAGACCGCTGGATGTGAAGTCAAGAAGTGGGCTCAGACCCTTCCTCCAGCACTCACTAGTTTGTGACTACGGAGCAGTTACATAACATCCCTGATCCTTAGGCAAACTCTTTAAGAGTGCTAATCAATTCAAAACAGGAATTCCCAACAGCTGTGAAATCACAAATCCTTGACTTACTTGGCCTGGGTCTGCTGTGTGATTCTCAGCTTCTCGGCTCTAGGCTAGCCAAACTAGCCAAAAAGGCTGTGCTACTAATTAGAGATGATTGGAATCCAGGTGGAATCTCTCCTTTAATGAAGATGAAGGGAGAAACAGCCCAGTGAGATGCAGTACCAGCTCAGCTGTCACCCTCCTGGGTGTCTGCAAGACACAGACTCCTCATCCTGTAATATCAGGAGTTGGTTAACTGAAGGAATAAGCATGGTGAGTAAACCAAGTGGATCTTTCATTCAATTTGTCCATAATGATCCAAATAATTGGTTTATGGCTTGAAGCAAAAAAATGCTCCCTGAGGGGGAGTCTGTGGAGGTCTCTCAGTTCACTGCCCAGGCTTGTGAAATTATTGAACCTGGCATTTAATATATGCCCACTAATGAGAGAGGCAGTGTGCTGTGAGTATTGGGGACAAGTTGGTAGAGTTGGCATTTCCACTACTTGACCCTGTTAACTTTGGTTAATCACTTCATTCTTTAGGGCTACAAGTTCTTTGAAAAATGATAGGATTGAACTAAATATGTTTTATAAGGTCCCTCCTAGCCATAAGTGAGGTATCTGGGAGCCCTGGGCCACTTAGGGAAGACTTGGCCCACCTAGAAGTGTCTGCTCCCAAACTCAGTTACTTATATCCTTAGGTATTTATGATTTCTTGAAATATAGCTCTAGAAAATCAGGCTTAGAACCCATTGTGATTCAAATGGAGTTACTTATCTATGTGTTTAAATCTAAATCACTCTGGCTTTCACTGATTGACCAGTAATAAATCCCAGCCCAAGTTTCTCTTGCTTCTTGGTTGTGATGGCTCAGAGTGAGTGTAAATAGTAATTGTTTTCTGTTCTGACCAGAAAGTAAGGGTCTTCCCCTCCCAGGTTGATTCTTTTTAAGGGAAACTAGGTCATCCTTTATCTCAATTCTTCCCTAGCCTTTAATTACTGAATAAGTGTCGCTTTGGACAACTGACACCCGGGAAAGACCTTAGCTCAAAAAGGCCATGGCCTCCCACTGCATCTGGGGCCATCTCTACTTGTCTTGACCTATCTCTTGCCTCTGGACTCCGATACTGTAGAGGAGAGAATGAGACTGATGGCTTTGCACAGCCTTGCCTCACTTAAATCTAGTTCACTTGAGAGTCAGCACATCACCCCCTGTGACCATGTCACGGGTCCTTTTCCAGAACAAAGAACAAACAATAGTGAAGATAGGAGCCAAACTTGGGGATTTATTAATAGAGGAAGCCCCCAGTGAAGAAACTGATCTTTGAGGCTTAAAGAGTTACCTAGAGCTAGAGAAGTTTAATAATCTTTCCAGAATCACAGAATTGGAACCCCCAAGCTATGTCTGCCTCTCATACCACACTACTATCTGCATTCCCCTATTATAGGATAATTCGGATATTCCATCTGACACAAATAAAAGGTCATCATGAGGTTTTTATTTCATGAGAATGTTAAGACCCACAAGAGGCTAGCTCCTCTTCGTGTGTATATATATATGTACGCCCGGGACTTAGCACAGTACCTGGCAAGCAGTGGGTGTTTAATAAATGCTTGTTGATTAATTCTGCAAAAATTCAGAAAAGTAACCAATTTCTGGCAAAATATTTGCCCCTTTTTTACTCTATTAACAAACAGAAACAAAAAACCCAACCAGCGTTGCAGACAGCATTACTGAGGCACTGGTGCTCCTGTACTAGAATTATTTAATTATCTCCTCATACCCGTAGAAATAAGATTTTTGTCTCCCCTCTACCTCTCTTCATTCAAGAGGGCTTCTATAGTCCACGACCTTTTATCCCAGCTAATCACACCTGATGGGCCATTCTTGGATGGCTCAGACAGTCCCAGCACAAATTGGTTTTCCTCCAATGAGCTATGTGCAGCCTATCAGGCATTCGATGGAGTCATGTCTGGGCTCAGGTGATTTAGGTGGTGAGTTGTGCTTTTCCAAGTCTGTGACTTGGGAAATAATCACCTTTTCTTCCATTGTTTCCATCCCAAGCAGAGCATTCCTCTCCTGGGCTAAGCTGCTGTCACCAATCACCTTTACTATCAGAGCCATCACTCAGATGGAAAATGCTAATGCCTGAAAGCCTGGGCTTTTAGTATGTTTAACTGTATTGGAGGCAGTCTCCAGAGGCCATCTTTCCTGCTGTCTGATAATCCAAGTAAGGATTCTAGGGGGGCAATAAATGGGGTGATTTTGGCAAGGGTATGAAGAGGCCAGGAAGGAGGGGAAGAGAATGAATGTTGGTAAAGAGCCTTAAACAGGATGAGTCAGGAGAATTGGGTTCTAATTTGGACAATAGAGACTTGTTGTTGTTCAATTATACCCAACACTTCCTTACCCCATTTGGGGGTTTCTTAGCCAGGATACTAGAGTGGTTTGTCATTTCCTTCTCCAGTTCATTTTACAGATGAGGAAACTGAGGCAAACAGGGTCACTCAGTTACTAAGTATCCAAGGCCAGATTTGAACTCTTCAAGATGAATCTTCTGTGCAGGGCACCACCAATCTGCCCAGTAGAGAGCTTGCCCTGAATTACATTCACATCCATTAGGGATGTGAGCATCTGGGAGTCAGAGGCACTAAGGAGCCAGTGCAAATAGGGTCTTGCATTCATCAGTGATCCTAATATCACAGCTCTAGAGCCAAAACGTACCTAGACTCAGACATTTGGTAGCTGTGTGACCTTGAGCAAGTCACTTCATCCCCTTGGTCTATTTCCTCATGTGGAAAATGAGTTAGAGAAGGAAACGGCAAACTGCTCCAGTATCTTTGCCAAGAAAGCCTCAAATAAATAGGATCATAACTGAATAGCAACAGGTACATACACAGAATGATGGAAAGTATTGTTAGAGAGGAAAGGCTCAACTGTGAAAGGAAATAAGACTTGAGTTGAGTCTCAAAGGATGCCAGAGATACAAAGAGGTAGAAATGAAGATTCAGAGTTTTCCAGTCATCTAGGATGACCAGTATAAAGGCATCAGGTAACATCTTACTGGGCATTTGTGAATAGTTAACATGCCTACCCTCATCCTATGCCACTCACTCCTTGCAAAATGCCTGGGCAACTCCCACTGATGAGGGCTGGAAGGTGGGGAGGCAATGGAACTCCAAGACTGGAGCTCCCTTCATGGACCATCTGGAGAAGAATTCATGGATTTAAGCATTGTTGAGGTCAAGGTAAAGATTTATTACTCTTTTCAGTGGGCAAGAGTTCTTAGGATCCTGCAACCTTAGAAGAGTATAGGTAAAGTTTATATGGAATATTCTATAGGAAACAGGTGCCAAATATGCTAAGTAGGTGATTCAGGGCAGGATTAGGGAGTGGTTAGTTATCAAAGGAACATGCACTTTTAGTATCTACTGCGCAAGTATGTTCCCCAGAATTCATTGGGAAATAGCCCAAAGGAGCACCACATGGAGGTGTGGTTTTAGGCCTGAAATTTCACTGTCAACTAAAGGTCAGAGCTGGCTAAGTAATCCCCAAGCTGCTCTCATCAATATCTTGTTAGACAAGATAAATATGTATGTCTAAGTCTAGGATATATATGATTGTCAATGAGTAGAAAATGTCGTTTTGACCCAGTGCACAGTCAGTTCAGTCAGTACACAGCTGGTTCAGACTAATAAATTCTGTAGGTACAGCTGGCTACTGTAGCAGCAAGGGAGACAATGGTTGGGGCAGGCTGTGTCCTTGGGCTGGGGAGAAAATGCCTGGAATAGTGTTTTGAGGCTAGGGAGAAATGATTTTTAAAGAGAAATGTGATTGTAGAATTGGGGTCCTAACACATGCACCCAGGCACCCCATTATCACCATGTGACTCCAGCACTCATGGGCTGATGACTATTTAATGTTAATCAGATCCTCATCACTGCACGGCAGTCACTTTATTCTGCCCAGCTGGACATTGCCATGATCTCTACAACAGCAATTTCAAACCTTCTTTCCTCAAGCCCCCAAAGCCTTTCCCCTCTTTTCCCTCCCCTCTCATCAGAAAACCTTGGCCCCAGGAGCTTCTGAGAAAATAAAAGCCATCCATCAGTAGTTCCTCACCTATTTCAAACCCCTTATATTATCGCACCCCCTTCTCTGTGCCTTTGATCCAGTCTCTGAGGAAGAATCCATCCTTCTCCTTGCCACTGACAACCCTTGTGCCTTCGATTTCTCCTGCGTCAGCTTATTCCCTCAATCAATTCCCACCTCTGCCTCTCTTGTCTTCTAGAACAGAGGTATATATCCTAGGGTACATAAACTACCATGGGAATCAGGGGGCCTATGAATCTGAATGGGAGGAAAAAGCTACACATTTATTTAAATAAGCTGATTTTCTTCATAATTATGTATTTTAATTTACATGTTTAGAAACGTTATCCTGAGAAGGAATACATAGGCTTAGGCAGAATGACAAAGCAGACACACACACACACACACATACACATACACATACACACACGTATAGATAGATATAGATGCAAGAAGACCAGTTAAGTGATTCTTAGAATAACGTTGATGAGCAGACCTGTCCAACGATGTCCGCCATATGATAGGAGAGAAAGGGATGAAGCTGAGCTTAGCCCCATGTCTGGAACATCGTAGGCATTTATTAAATGTTTGTTGATTCATTAAAGAAACAAGAAGTGATGGCAATTGGTGAGATTAAAGCGTAAGAGAAAGGACAGAACTGAGACTGACAGATGGAACAGGTTCTATATAATCTCTGGGATTCTACGGTTTGGGGTTACAGAAGGCCATCTGGCCTTTCACCCCTAACATTTTCCTGTTGGAACTTTTCCTACCTTCTCTACCTCAGCTGCCTGAAGAGAGAAGCTGATCGTTTCCTTTGAATGCTTGCATTCAGAATGTTGAACTCCTTTGTCCCAGCCTCCTAAACTGGTGTGCAGAATGGGTAGGAGCATGAATTCTGTAAGCGATGTGATCCTATAATCAAGCCTTCTAAATGGGAAAGGGGGATTTCCCAGGCAGCTGCAATTTGGGGACTCCTTAATGAGGAAATCTGAATTCAAAAGTTCAGGTACTAGGTCTCCCAAGAGGAAAATTTTTAAACAGTTTACATGAAGAAGGAAGAAGACTGCCCTACAGCTAGAGGACAAAAGCTATGCCATAAATAGTCCGAAAAACCTGTACTTTTTCAACCCTATTATTGCTATAAGTTATTTATCTGCTTGTAGAGCAGAGGTGGATGGGGATATGGGTATGTGATCAGGAGTCTCATGTAGTGTCTTTATTTTCTGGTATCTAAGTCATTAGTGCTCTGTGTTTGTACATGGCCTCCTATGAGTCCTTCTTGTTTTACATGTTTTCTGTAGTGGGAGAAATTAAAGTTGTCCCATAGCCAGTACTCCTGTCATCCAGTGAATGCCTGAGCAGGAACTGGCAACCTTGGTTCTATTTGCTAGCTTTGGGGAAGGCTAGACGTAAGCTGTGTCTAAGACTTAGCCTGGCACAAAATTCTACAATGTGGACAAAGAGCCAGAGATAAAGACTTCAACAGAGTCAGCTTCCTAGATCAAACCTTAGTCTGTGTGAGGTCAAAGTCTTTGAGAACACTGTGGGCCATGTATGTGTTGATTTAATCCTCCAACAGAATATAAACATCCTGAGGGCAAGGAATATTTAATTTTTACTACTCATTTTTTTATATATTGTATATGGTACCTGGCACTTTGTAGGCACTATGATTGAAATAATACTTACCCAGCATACCTCAAAGGGTCATCTTTCAGAGACTTAAATTAGTCAATATTTGTTTTAAAACTTTTATAAACTATAAAATGTTGCATTAATATGAAGTATAACTTCACAGAGTACACTTGCTGGCCCCAAGAAAAGTCTCTGTGTCTTTTCTATTTTCTTTGGACACCTGTGGTGAGACTGAATTCTTCTGTACTGGTTTGAATGTAAATAAATTTGAGGTGTCCTGTGGTCAACTTAATATTGCACGCTTCAGAGTTGGTTTTGATCAAACAGAACAATTAAAGCAGTTAAGGGCCTCCTCCTTTTGTTAATCTTTCATGTCAGTATCATTATTAAATCAAGATAAAGCTTTTGTTCTCATCTCAGTTATTTTAAGACACACGATAAATAAATTACCAACCATTACCAACACCATTTCCTGATGCTGGGTGAGAACTCAAAGTGGATATTATCTTTTCTTTCTTCTTCAATGGGGTCATGCTATGGATTATAGACACTTTGATTTGAGTCCAGAAGATGTCAGCATTGTGTGAGGGCAGAGGTCTATGAGTGGAAATATTTTCAGATTATTCCATCAGGTCATAAAAATCTCTTCAGTCATGAAAGATACTTAATAATTATCAGCTTTCTGACGCATTTTTTTCCTTTTCCCAAATTGCAACCATCATTTGGCATTAACATCTGAAAGAGTAAATGTACTCATCTCCATCGATTTTACTAAATCTGTGTTTAGAATAGTCAGTTTTTTAATCCTTGATATTCAGTGTTCTACAGGAATTACAGGAATCTCAGGAAATCTCATGGTATGGCAGCAGAATGGTTTCCACTTCCCTAATCTTATCTATGACATTTGTATAGCACATGTAATTTGGGGTATTTCTTGATCTTTTTTCCCCAAAACGATCCCTCTATTTCTGGCAATTCTGTGCCTTTGACTGCAATTTCCAAGTAGCTTAATCCAAGTAGGATTAGAGTTTAGAAAGAGGTTGACTAATAAAACCCTCAGGGCTCTCCTCACATATGAGCCCCTGATGATATCTGTCCAGAGTTTAAACCCTGTTTCGGTCCAGAACTACAGCTCCTGAGAGCCAGGGACCCCATCGCCATTCCTTTTTCCAGAAAAACCAGAAGACATACTAGCCCAAAGTTTAATAAAAAAAAATAAAAATAAAGACATAGCCAAATAAATGACAAGCAAAATTTCTCCCTTCATATACACATGGGTGCATCTTTTTACAGATTACTGTATTACCACTAAGAACACACATAGTTAAGTAAAATGTGTACATATACTGTGTACATATATAATATGTATATATTTATGTCTATGTATATAATATATAATCATATTATATATTTAATACACTTACCTATTTTATAATATATAATATAAGCAATATGTAATATATTGATATATTGTGCATATATGGTTTTGTGTATACAAAATATATGATTATATAATATGTATTATTGTGCAATAAATTTAATATATAGTGTTTACTGCATATATTATATTATAATATATTTAATATATGTAATATAAATAACATATTATGTGTTATAAAGAACATGTTATAATAGTATGTAATATGTCCTTTATCCTATGTCATATTTCCTATATCCTATTTCCTATTCCCACACATGCCATGTGTCACACGTCACATGACATGCAACCCAAAACATGAAATAGGTTGTGGACATGAGACATGTAACATGAAACAGTGCCATATTTGTGACATGTGTCACATGCCTCAGTGTATAATGTGTCACGTGTGAAGCACATGACACAAATAATGAGCCACGAACCCATGACACATTTCTATATGTTCGTATGGTGCCATGTTACATATGTCAGGTGTCACATATGATAATCCAGATGTATGTTGTATGGCTTGTATGGCACACAACATGTCACAGAACACATAACATGTAACACTAATGCAAACTACGGACCACATAAATACCGCATAACGCATTTCCATATAGCCATGTGTAACGTATGTCATCTCACATGACATGTCATGTGTCACAAAACACCACATGTAATGCAGGCATTGAACCATGAAAGGTGTCCATATGTCATCACATGTGTGTCATGTGTCCCATGTCATGCCTTGATGGGAATGTATATGTCATGTATGTCATGAAACACATAACACAGAGTATGAGACCTGTTACATGGACCATGAAACACATTTCCATGTAGTCATGGTGTTATACATGTCATGTCACATATATGTCATGTGATATGACATGTGACATACATATACTGTGGGGGCATGATTAGATGGAGCAACTTAAGTTCCTTTGGCTGCTTCCATAACCTTGAGTGGGCTATTGGCTGTTCATTATCGTTCAGAGACACTGATGGCATCCTCTGGTCTAGTGACCCACAGAAACTCAGGCTGCAGCCTTTGGTCTATGAGGTATTGTCTCCAGGTCTTCTGCTGCTCTCCTCTGCCTCCTGCTGCAGTTACCAGATGACTCCCACTCAGAGGGGAACCTTGGTTCTTAGTTTATAGCGTCAACATCTCAGACTTCTGGTGGTGTTGTTAATAATATTTTGCCTCTGCTTCAGTTGTCCCTCTCTAACTACAATCTACACAGATTTGGGGTGAGAAAATTCCTTTCAACTCTCATCATTCCTCTTCTGGCCCTGGTAAGTCACCAACAGAAATTCATTCAACACTGAAAAGGGCTGAGTGGGCCTGGAAACCTATCGCCCTATATTCAAAACAGCAATAAGAGATGTTGGAGATCACCTAGCTCCTCCCTTCATCCCCCTTTAGACTGTGATCTGACCATGGAAACTGAGTTATTGGGGTTTTCAGGCTCCATCTTCTTTCTAGACTTTCTTCCCCTTCAAGAACTCTGCATTCCAGCTAAATGGGTCTGCTTCACAACTGTTCTTCATAGCATTCCTAGTGTTCCAACTCTCCTCTCCATGTCTTTTCCATAGTTTACACAAGTTTAAATTTACATTCTAGCAGGAGCCAGGCTTGGAGGACTTTAAAATCCCCACTGATTTTTAAAATCCCCATTTTGTCCTGGAGACAATAGGGAGACATTAAAGATCTTGGAGTGGAGGTAGAAAGAGAAATTATTTGGTTATCTCTGTGTTTGAGAAATCAAATCAAAGCTATGTGCTGAATGGACTGGCTGGAAAGGAAACAGACTGGAGGAAGACAGACCAATCAGAAACCTAAGGCAGTAGTCCAGGAAGGATGATCAGAACCTGTACTCAGGTTTTGGAGTTGGTCGTCCTTCATTTTCTAAGAGGACCAATGACATCATGGATTACATCTTGGCTCATACATGAATTGGATTTGTTAGGCAGAGTTACCCAAATCTCTCTTCCAGAGCCATCAGAGTCTGGTGGCAAGACAAAAGTCAAGAAACCTGTCGATGCAATAGATGACTTCGGAGTCTTTGAAATCTGACCAATCTCTAAGGGCTCTACAGCATCTGCTTCAAGTGCCTTCGTGGCCCTTGGAACAAATTGTTCTCATCCACTCATTTCCACCAAGGAAAGTCTTTGCATGCTTAGGGTAGGCATCCCCCTAACTCTACACTTCCAATTTTCTGAGTCTCTGAGTATAGAAAGGATGAATAAGTTGTGAGACAATTAATTGAATAGAAGGTGGATTTGGATGAGTAGCTAGGGAGAAAAGGACTTTAATGTTATAAAGCAAGGAACACTAAAGGTTTCTCAATAATAGAAATGGAAAAGCTTGAAAGAGGAATGGGTTTATAGGGGAAGAATAATGATATTCAGGTGGAAATGTCCAGCAGGCAATTATTTAGTTTGCACAAAATTCTAAGACAGTGATAGTAAAAACACAAAAATACATGTGATCTCAGTAGCTAAAGGCACTACTGGTCAGAAGACCCTTAGGTCTGTATTTTAACCAAATTCTGTGACCTGCTAAAATTATTGTTATTTTGAATAAGTAATATTTTAAAAAATAGCATCTCCAAGTAATTTTCCAGTTTTGTTTTCAGTTCTAGAGTTTATCATTCTCCTTCGTGAAGGCAAGAATGAATGATCATCATCTATTCTGGTCAGCCTTGCCTTAAGTGCTCAGAGACCTGGTACATTTTGTAGAAACCCAGGAACCCCTTCCCTACTCCCTTTTTAAGTCTGGTTGTTAGCTTGGGTTCTTGGCTGGTGTTTCCCAGGTTGCCTTCCTCTCAGGACAGAGGAGGGACATCTTCTCACCAAGAGAGTCCTGATTCATGTCCTGGGAGGCATCTGACCCTGGTGAGGGAATTGAGTTTGTAACTACAGTTTCATTACACTCACATCCCCAAGAATAACTCCAGAGAAAATACATTAAACAAAGCTTAGGTTTGGCTGAAGTCTAGCACGTCTCTCAAAGGGATTAATGGAGATCAATTGTGGAAAGTTACTCAATGTATAAAGTAGATTAAGTATAGGACAGCTATTTCTTCAAACTGAAAAGAAATGCTTAAAACACAAAAGACTCTTAAGTACACTTGGACAAACACTTAAAGCATAATACAGTAACCTATAATTTCTATATCTCTTGAGAGGTAAAGTCTCCTAGACATTTGTGAGGCTGTGGAACCAATTTCATTTTTACCCCTGATCTACACCGTCTGTCTTTATTTCTATGGCTTGAGTTTTTAGAAGTCCTTTTGTCTGTAGTACACTCTTGGTAGGAGACATCTTTTCCAAGAAGTTACTGCAGAGATTGCTTGCTTCTGGGTATCCACCACCTGGACCCAAAGTCTCCAAACTGTAGAGTTTATGAGGTAGTCAATCATCTTATAAATGGATAAAGTGTTAGACCTGGAGTTGAAAAAAAAAACTCACAAAACTTGAGTTCAAATTCAGCTTCAGACACTTACTAGGTGGCTAAGTGATCTTGGGCAAGTCACTTAATCTGTTTGCCTCACTTTCTTCAACATGGAATGGGGATTAAAAATAGCTCCTACCCCTCCCAGGCTTGCTGTGAGGATCAAATGAGATATTTGTAAAATGTTCAGCACATAGTAGAAGTTACATAAATACTGGTGGCAGTGGCAGCAGCAGAGGATTAAAAATGTAACAGTGATCAGCCTCACTTTTTCACAGGTCATCCATTTCAGTAATGTAATTTCTTTTTGTTTCCTTGGGCAATGGGCCCGCTGATTTTTTATTATATTTTCATCCTATGTATTGGTGCATTGTCCAACAGATAATATCAATAGATCATAAGAAAAAGAACTTAGATCTGGGCTAAATTCATCATTTTAAAGATGAGGAAGCTGAGACCTGCAGAGGTGAGCCAGCCAAAGTCACAGATGACTAATAGATTGTTTACACAAACCCAATTCACCTACCTCCAAGTACAGTATTCATTCTAATATACCACTCTGTCTTTGAACATTATATAAAATGATCATTAATATTGGTACAGGGTTCCCCCTCCCTTACATAAGGATTTAGGGAAGTATAGTAAGAGCAATGTGCCAATCGGTCCTACTTCTTCCATGAACTTGAATGAAAAAGTCACGTCTGAGCCTACGTTTCCTTATCTGTAAATGAAAGTCGTAGACCAAGTGATCTGCAAGGTTCCTTCTAACTCTGACATGTTGATTCTTTTGTTGAAGTCTTTTTTTCTTTTTTGTTTCTGGCTTTCACAGTCCTGCTATTCTCCCTTTTTCCTCTTTAAATCAGAAAGCAGCAGCAGGTTCCCCATACCACTGACATTTTAATGACCCTTTGTCAACTGGATGAGCCTACTGCTAACGCCTGCATTTTTCAGAAGCAAAGAATATTTCTTTTCTTAGAAAGGACCCAAAGGAGTCATGCCTCTTTCTCTCTGGACTCTCCTCTTTACGAGGGTTGGGAAAAACAGAGAGAGGTAGTGATCCTTGAAAACACCATAGGGGAAGGAGGCTATCCTCCCCACTCTCTTTTGTTTGTGCAGAAATATGAAGGACTTGCTGAAGTCCATGTACAAGACAGATTTCCTGGACGATCAAAAAACCGCACTACCCTAAATATTCAAAAACAATGAGAACTTCCAGTTTCTCCTCATTGCTACCCCCCTGCCATTCTACATGGAATGATGTGAAGGCAGCAACAAGGAAGAGCCTCTCTATTCCCCAGGGATTGCCCAAGAATAAATGGGCAATAGAAGAGGGTCTGTCAGCTCCTCTGAAGAAACACGAGGCATTGCCTGATATGGATGACTCTTAGAGAGAGCCTTCTGATCTATAGAAGTGTCTTGCCTGGTCTTTTCCCTTCATCTTTCCATCATGGACATAAAGCTCGACTCCCCACTGGTGAGACTACGGCTGAAGGGAGAGTTATTATAAAAATAGAAGATGATAAGTTGGGCTGATAGCCATCTGGAGACAGAAATGGGCTGACATACAGCAGACCTGGGTGAATGGGAACACATGGGAGGAGAGGTTACTGCTGCAACCAAGTTTCTTTTATTAGAAGAAGCAGACACATAAGGAAAGCGATTAATGGGAAAATTGAGCCTGAGGTTTGTTTAATGCTGAAGTGCATTCCCTGTAGGAATGTAGATAGAGGACTCTCCAGAAAAAGGCTCTGCAGTAAACCAGTAGGACGTGAGCTCCAGGGCAAATTACACTGGAACCACCATGTTACATTTTGACACAAGTAAAATTTGATTAAAATGGAATTGCAGTGAAACAAAAGTCAAGGCAGACTTGATCAATAAAGCTGAAAAGAGAAACATTAAGAACGATGGGGGAGCTGTGCTGGAGGGGGAGAAATGGAAGTCATAAACAGTTAATAAGCAATCAGAGAAGTATGTGAGGAAGGAGTAGGAGGGGATTTTTGCTAAGCTGTCAGTCTCTCTCTCTCTCCCCTCCATTTCTTGGAGTTGTGCACTTGGAATCTTGACCTAGACTCCCTTCCCAGCTCTGTTACTAGTTCTGGGTGATTTTAGGTAGGTCACTTTTGGATTGCTATCTTCAATTTTTGAGGTGATGGGATAAATTCGAATCTTACACCGCTTCTTTAGTTCCTGGAATGGTGGGATAAGAGCGTTCTAGTGAGCTAAGTGATCACCTAATAATATGGGGTCAGGACAAAAAACTCATGGTCCAGTCTATAACCCATTTGACTCCTAGCCAATGAGTCAAGGCACAGAGATCGACCAATCTCAAATGGACAGGGAGTGTTTTGAGTGTAAAAGACGTCATTCCTTCCTTGGGCAGCTGCCAAAGGATGAAACTGTTCATCTAGGGAGCCTCATCCCAAAGTTGGCCTCAAAAACTTAAAGCTAAGTAGATAAATTTAAAAGTTAACTTTTTTCCTAATTTGAACTTTCTCTTGACATTTTTAGAAACTTCTAATTTCCTGTTCTATTAGTCTGGATTTTGTTTCATTATAAAACCAACAAACAAGCGTTAACGCACCTACTATGAGCCACGGACTCTGTTCAGGCACCAGAACTTCAAAAACCCCTTTTTGTGGTATGGAGTATGTGATAGAAATAACAAGGGGAAATAAAACTAGAGCCCAGAATTGGTCATTCGGTTACAATAGCAGCGACAGGAGAGGGTATGAAGCTAACTAAGGATCAGGCTCAGAACTCTAACCCAGAACAAGACCCAGAAGGACTGGAGACTCTGAACCTTGAATTAAGATTTGGTCATAAGGAAAGGTGAAAGGCCTGAGGTCAAAGGTAAAGGTAGACTGGATTAGGCATCCCTGGGATTCTGACTGAGATCAGGAAAGCCTAAGAACCAAGACTGATCCTTCACAGGGCCTTGAAACCAGCCCCTAGAAATTACCTGTCTCTAACTCACTTCAGGGACAGCTCCATTGGGTTTATCTGAAGAGATTCTGAAACAAAGAAGTCTAACAATATAAAAACCCATCCCCTGTCTGTCAGACCCCACTTAAAAATGTGTCTGTGTACATTAAAGGTTATTAGCACACATTAGTGGTAAGATAGATTGATTCTACAGCTACTACTAAGGTAGTCTGGATCCCAGAGCTGCATTACCTAGTCTGAAAGACTGACCATTAATCCCAGAGTGAAGGGGAAACATCTTTTCAACTGTCTTGACTCTAGCAGACTCAAGGTCAAAAGTCTTTCAGGTTTTCTGCGTTTGACCTCCTCTTCCTGTCATTTTAAATGTCTCATCAGCATGTGGATTGTAATTATGGAGAGTTTAGCTCCCCCCACAAACAATATTCTCTTCTCAGAAGCTGTCTCATTTAACAGCATTCCTGAAATGAGAGGGATCAATGTCTTTGCCCAGAGACAGGAAATAGCAATAGGTCCTAGGGATGATTAAGTGATCCATAGGGGACTGTCCAACAAGCCAAGGACCCAAGTCTGGTGCCAACAGAAAGTCTTTTCCCTGAAGTTCCTATTTCTTGTCACATAAGTGGATGATGCTACATTTCCTGAACTGGACAGGACAAGGACTTTCTCATTTGGAAAAATGAAAAAGAGCTGAATATAGGAAGGATATTTCTGTTAGGATCAACACAAAATGTGAAAAAATGAACTATATAATTGTCATACTCGGTTCTCAGCATCTAAAACATATACACATTCTCATATACATTCGTAGTACAAATTAATTCTTTAAATATATGTAGAGTATAAAGAGGTGCACACATGTGTATGTTAAACATATATGCCATATGTTATATAGATATGTGTTTCTTGAGGATAAGACCTGTTTTCATCTTTTTTCGTATCTTAGACCCTAGCCCACAGTAAGCATTTAATAACTGTTTTAATTTTAGTTTTAATATAATAAAAGCATTTAATTAAACTGAATTGAATATTTGTATTTTTATATAGACACATATGGTGTCCCAAAAGTCTAAGTGCTAAAACTTTAATAACTCCAGAAATATTAATACTACAAACTTACAAAAATAACATTTGAAAGGTTATTACAATTTTAAGACATTGATATGGTAAATATATTGTTACTAAAATTCAACCTTACTACCTTCTTGTGCTATATCCATTACTCTAGTTGATTTCAAACTTTGGAAAAAAAAAAACCTTTCATCCTCTATCTTTCGGTGCATGTGTAATTCTAGCTGTAAGAGGTTTTGATACATACATGTCAATTTTCATGTGACCCTAAAAGAGAAAGTCTAATGGACCTAGAACAAGGGACTGAGGGGCCAAAGCAAGATTTCCTCTACCAGTCCACTGATCTGAGAAAGGATAATCCAGAAAATTAAATTTAAAATAATAATCAAAACTCACAAAATTAAAGAAGTATAAAAGAAATTTAAGAAATTAAACTTTCAAATGATTTTGTAAGTTTGTAGTATTCCTACTTCTGAAGTTTTAAAGTTTAAAACTGCACCAAGACTTTTGGGACTGTGTGTGTGTGTGTGTGTGTGTGTGTATGTATGTATGTGTGTTTCTGCATTGCAACCAACAAGTAGGACACTTATGAAAAATATCCTACAGGGAAAAAAAGATGGAATTATTAGTTACTTTTCTCATCTGTAAAATGGGTATCACATACTACCTAGTTCACAGCACTGTAGTGAGGTTGTATGGTATTGGAAAGAATATTGGACCTGGGCTCAGCAGAGACATAGGTGTGCATCTGATTTCTCCCTAATATCTGTGTGACCCTCAATAAATTATTCAACCACTCTGAGCCCCAACTGCACAAGAAAAGTGCAAATAATACCTATGAGATAATGTTTGTAAAGCTCTTCATGAGCTTTACCGAACCTTAAAATATCCCAAATATCGCCAGAGAGGTTAACGGTCCTCAGTTCTATCGACCTCTCCAAGGCTACACCCTTCTATTGGTCACCTGTGGAACTTAAGGCTAACCCAGTTTTTTTTTTCTTTTTTCAGAAAGGAGCTTGAAAAATCTCGTGTGGCTGTGAGTGAGAGGTGGGAACGATTGAAGAAGGGAGAGGGGAACGGTTAGACTCGCAAAGTTATTTTCTTAAAGCACAGATCCAACCATGTCATTCCTCTACTCAGACTATAATGGCCTCCTATTGCATACAGGATCAACTACAAAATCTGTTTGGCATTCAAAGCCCTTCATAATTTACAGCCCTGTCACCTTTCCAATCTTCTTACACCTTACTACTCATCACAAACTCTTTGATCCATTGACATTAGCCTCTTTTCTGTTCTACAAACAAAACCCCATATTTTTCTACCCTGGTGATTTTTCTCTGCCTGTCCCCCATCACTGCAATGTTCTCCCTCCTTGTCTCAAACTCCTGACTGCCTTCAACTCTCAATTAAAATTCCATCTTGTATAGGAAGCCTTTCCCAACCTCTCTTAATTCAAATGCCTTCCCTCCCTTAATGATTTCCTTTGCATCTTGTTTGCAGATATCTGTTTGCTTTTTAACTCCATCAGAGCCACAGACACACTGTCTTTTGCCTCTTTTTCTACCTCTAACACTTAGCATAGTGCTTGGCACAGAGTAGGCACTCAAGCCTACTCAGGGACAGGTCATATATGTTAACTAGGGAAGAATCAATTTATAGTTAAATCATAATGTTTTGATGATCTGACACGTTTATGTTAAATTATTGTCTTCATTTTTAGGACCTAAGTTTTTAGTATATATATTGATTATACTTTAATACTTTGAGAAATGGATAGAATGAAGAATGATCTCAACATTTGATTTGGAGTGTCTGGATTAAAATGCATTTCTTTGTTAATCCTATAACATCAAGTTGAGAGTAAAAAAAAATCTAAAAATAGGTTCTTATGTTATCATAGTTCCGGTATTGTCCCACATATATGCCTTTGTGAAGCTAAAACGGGCAAAGAGAATTGAGTATGTTGTATAGGCTTTGTCTCGGTGACTCGTACATGACAAGGTGAGGGTATTCAGATGTTTTGGTCATGTCCAACTCTTTGTGAACTCATTTGAGGTTTTCTTGCCTAAGATCCTGGAGTGGTTTGCCATTTCCTTCTCCAGATCAATTCACGGATAAGAAAACTGAAACAAACAGGGTTAAGCGACTTGCCCAGGGTCACACAGCTAGGATGTGTCTGAGGCTGGATTTGAACTAGGATCTTCCTGACTCCAGGCTCAGCACTCTATACACTCTGTTACCTAGAACCTGGAAATTTCTCATCTCTCTGACTCAAAAGCCCAGGCCAGAAAAATCTAGTAATTTTTCTGTGTGACATTACTTAGTGCAATATCATGGATTTAAACTGTAAGAACATAATTCATGAGCCTCAGGAGAAAAATGTATATTTTCAAGTCAGTCAATCAAGTAGTTCTTAAGTACCTACTATGTGACAGGCATTAGAGCTACATGTAGAAAGATTGGAACTCAGAGGATATACTACATACATGTTAAAAATATAAACAGCATAAATATAGAACTAATAGAAATATCCACAAAGTACAATCAGAATTTACAGAAATTACTGATCTGTGGCATCTTGTTATGCATTAGATAGAATTCCCAATAAGCTTAACATCTCCTCATTCTTGGGTCCCTGGTTCCTAGGGTACCTACTGCCGGTGATACCTATTATCTTGTAGTTTCCTTCAATAACCAGCAGGTGGTGAAACTGGACTTTTTTTCTGAGGAAAGTTTCCATCACCTACCCATCCTACATTTCTGTAGAGAGGAATACTGCAGAGTCCTCCTTTTTCCTTCCTTTGCAGTACCAAACTGGTAGCTCCACTCTGAAACCTCTCTTTTGAACAATTATTCTCGGATTCATAAAAAAAGTCCACTCCGGATTCAAGAACACACAATGCCTATCTCAATTCTGAACTCATCTCTATCCTGGATGCCAAATCAGGACATGGGACTCAACTACCCACCCACCAAAGTGTGTTTCCCACCTGTCTAGCTGTTCCCTGTGACTCATAGGATACTGCCCACTGTTAAGGAGAGTAAAAAAAAGAAAAAGAAAAAAATTGTAGTTTCCATGTGATTACCCACAGGATAAACCCAAGGGACTTAAGTTTTAGGGCCTGGAATAGCATCCCTTTCCCTAGAACAACCATGTAAACTGGAGCGGTATGAATAGTATTTTAGCACTTGTCTTTTAACTTCCCATCAACAAAGGCATTTGTACTTCATTAAAAACTCTTGATTTTTAATTACTATTATTTTATGTTATATTATATATTGAATAACATAGAAATAATTTAATTAAAAACTAATTAATTAATAAAAACATTTAAAAACTCAAACCTGAAAGGGCAGGGAAGGAAGGATGCATAGATGGACGGACAGACAAATGACATCTCTTCGTAGCTGTAAATGTAGGCCCAAGATCAGCGCATGCTTGCATGGAGTGAAAGTCCACTTGTTCTAGTTGATAGGACAAGTCTTCAGCCAACTGGTACAGTTCAGTGAATTTCAATATAGTATAATAAAAGGCCAAGCAGTCTAGTGCTATGTAATACAATGCAGAGATTTCTTCCCTACCTTGCAGCAGGTGCTGGGATCAGCAGAATTTGGGCCTGGTTTTTCTGCATTTTCTTCTATCCTAGTCCTAGCCTAAGATAGTGGCTAAAAAGGCATCCTTGGAGTCAGTAAAACTTCAGTTCAAGGGCACAAGTTCCTTAATCTCTCATTGCTCTAGACAAGTTTCTAAAACTAACAGAACAACCACTGCTTAGCATGGGAAGAAAGATTTTTCTCACTAGAAATTCCTTGTACAAATGATTCAGGTCCTTATGCAGACGATTCTTTTATTTTAGAGCTGAAAACAACATTAGAGGTGTTAGAAACCTTTGAGACCACTTAGTGCAACCCTGTCATTTAACAGATGACAAAATAGAAGCCACAAAAGTAAAGTGAGTTAACCATACCCCATATGTGTTTTTTTTAAATGAAAGCATTACATTACCAACTAATGTTGATCTTTCTTCTGTATTTATACAAAGCATTTCATCTCTCATGACCATATTTTATTTTATATTGTAAATTCTTTCTTCAAACATTGCAAACAATTGGGATTTTCATTTCATTAAAATTAAGTTCATTTTTTATTTTAAATTCCTCAGGAGTAGTTAGATCAAAGAAAAGAATTCCTTCATTAGTTCTCTTTTTTGGTGAAATTTCACATGAAGTGTTTGCTTTTATTTTATTTCTTTTTGGAGTCATTTTTTCATTCCTAGAAGGATGATTCTGAGCTTTTTCCTGCTGAATCTGATTTTCCTTTACCTCTGCTCACTTCCATTTTGTAAAGGTCATTTTCAATTCTAGGCACTGTCAGGAAAGGTAATGAGCATACTCTTTTTCTTTCCATCATTCAAATCATTGATGAAAATATGAAATACTGCTTAGCCTTATCCCCAGAGAACATCACTCATTGTGTGCCTTTGCTGTGACACCAGGCAATCAATAACACCTGCTGTCAGTACTACCCTCTCCAAGTGTATGGGACCAACATAAGTCTATCTTTAAGCAACAGACAACCATATGCTCCAGAAGGGCTGTAAGAAAGGCGAAGGAGGATGGTACATCATGACCACTCCCATCATCACCAGTGTTATGGATTGTTCTTCCATGTAGCTCCAGAAAAAAAACAAAGAATCGGAAAAAAAACTGAGGATGGCTTAAGGGCAGCCGTGATTTAGGAGAAAACACGATTGACTGAATGTTCAGTTGTTTTAGTCAGGTTTGGACTGTTCATGACCCCATTTAGGGTTTTCTTAGTGAAAATTCTGGACTGGTTTGCCATTTCCTTCTCCAGCTCATTTTACAGAGAAGGAAACTGAGGCAAACAGGGTTACGTGACTTGCCCAGGGTCACACAGCTGGTGAGTATCGGAGGTCAGATTTGAACTCAGGAAGATAAGTCTTACTGACTTCAGGTATGGTACTCTCTCCACTATGCCAGTTTTACAAATGAGGAATCTGAAGTCCCAAGGTCAAGCAGGTCGTAAGTGACAAGGTTGGGCCCCTAGAGTCCAAATCTAGCCATCTTTTTACCATCCCACATTGCCTTAATATAAAATAGTGGGAAGACAATCAGATACTGATTCCTCAGAGAAGGGTTCAGGTCCTGGCTGTAGCACTTAAAGCTTGAGGTGAATAACTTCATTTCAAAGCCTCAATTTCTTTATCCTTAAAATTATGGAGTGGAAGAGATCTGATATTCTGTTATTTACTTCTTATTAATAATAACAGATACAAGGCACTTTTTAGAAAATAGCAGATAGAAAATCAGCCTTGCATTTAGGAACCCCAAGTCCTAGACACGTATTATCTTTGTACAAGTCCCTTGAACTCACAGTGCCCCCCACACACAATTCTATGAGACTATAACAAGAATATGAATTCTTCATCTGAAACAGTACAGGGAGTATAGAAATGGTGGAAGTCTCCTACAAAGATGGAACCATGGGTCCAGACTAAAAAGGGTTAATAGATACAGCTTCATTTAATTTTCTGAATAGCCCTGTGAGGGAGGTTCTATGGGTACTATACCCATTCTAGGGGTAATGATACTAAGGTATTATATGACTTGCCCATGTTCATACAACTGTTAAATGTTAAGAGTCAGATCATGCCAAACCTACAACACTTTCCACCACACTACCCTGTTATATCCAAATAATTAGAGCTGATGCTTATGTAGTGCTTTCCAGTTTGCAAAGAACTTTTATATGCATTATGTCCTTCTCTCCATTCCTCAGTCTTGGGTAGCATGACTCAGTCTTCCAGCAATGAAGTTTCTCATTGGATGAATGAAAGAGGTCATCTCCCTTAGTATGAAAAGTCAATTATAAGTTGTGATTTTTGGGGGGTCCAGCTCAGCAGCAAAGAGTATTTTGTTGCTGATGTTTTGCCAAGGTCCAAGGATGGGGAACCTGTGGCTGCAGGGCCATACGTGGCCTTCTAGGTCTTTGGGTGTGGCCTTTTGACTGAGTCCAAGTTTTACAGAACAAATCCTTTTATCAAGGGGATTTGTCTGTGAAGTTTGGATCCGGTCAAAGGGTTACACTAGAGGACCTTGAAGGCTTCACGTGGTCTTGAGGCTGCAAGTTCCCCACTCATGGCAAGAGGTTGGGAATCTCCATGCCTAATAGCCTGGCCCCACAACTCCAAATAAAACATTTCAAATTCAGTTAATCATGTTCATGTTTTTTTGCTTATGCTCTTGAGTTCTCTGTTGTTTTGCACCTAGAATTACTACCAGAATTGGCCTCTGAGAAAGTCAGAGGCTAATACCTAGTGTGTCACTTCATTAGATAATTTAATGTAATGTTCCTGCCCTGTGGTGTAATTTCAAACTCTTCCCTTTCACCTCCACACTTAGCATCTTCCTTTATCTCTGAATAAGCTGAGTCATTGGTCAAAAGAAACTAAGCTCTCATATCAACTGTGAAAATCTGAAGTATGTGTATTTCCCCCAACGTTGAATAGACTCAAAATGACAGATGTGACCCATATAGTCAGTGACAGAAACAATCTGGGAAAATGTTCATTTTAATCTTTAATAGTATTTAAATAACTTCCCTGTTTGTCTCACTTAGGATGTCAGGCTCTGCTGGGTGAGCAGTGTATCTCCCTGGGTGCTGGGCATGTGGCATATTGACAATGCTCGATAAATAAAACGTTAAATAATTCAACAATAAAGTTCAGTAATTCCCTGAGAGATGATGCTACAATTTCAAGACTGTAAGCCTGTGCCCCAAGTATAAAATAATCATTTAAAAGCTAGGCACAAGTATTCATAAAAAGACATTTCTCTATGAAAGAAATGGAAGGAATCTTCTGATATCGATAGAAATGGGGATTTTCAAAACGAGGACAAAAATGTATTTCCTGATGAGGGAAATCCATTGTTCAAGTAACCATAACCCTCCTTAAATTTTTTTGGTTCTAATTTCATTAGAATAGGCCCCAGTATGATAGAACTGAATTAATTACCTCTTGGTAATTGTAACAGTTTTCTGTCCCCTAGTGAATAACCCCCAGTCTCCTTGACCCGTCATTGAAGGTGATACACCATTTGGTCGTAGCCTGCTTTTCCCATCTTATCTCTCCCTGTTCTTTCATGTATTCTGTCTTTTGATCTCGTTAATCTCCTGTCATTCCCCTGAATACTCAATGTGTTTTTCTGCCTTGGTGTTCTTCCACAATATTCTTTCTTTGACCTTTTCCCTTGCATCTACTTTCTTAACCCTACCTACACTTTAGGTCCCAGATCACATACCAGCTCCACTCCTATAACTCTCCAAGTTGGAACAAATTTCCCTATTCTCTGAACTCCAAACATATTTTGGAGAGGCAGCGTGGTGCCATAATGGATAGCGTTATGAATTTGAAATGAAATGAAATGAAGCTGGCTCTTGCTCCAAACACTTTCCAGCTGTCTGACTCTGGGTAACTCATACAGCCTATCTCAGTCTCAGTTTCCTCATCTATAAAACGAGTACAAAAGTAGTACCTACCTCCCAGGGTTGTTGTGAAGATCAATTAAGTATATCTAAAGTGCTCTGCAAATCTTAAAGCATTATGTGCTTAATAATAATGATTATAATAGGTAACATTTACATAGCACTTTAATGTTTACAAAGCACTTTACAAATATCCCCTTTTATCCTCACAATTACCTTGAGAGGGAGGTACTATTATGATCCCTGTTTTATAGACAAAGAAACTGAGGCACAGAAAGGCTAAAGACTTGCCCAGGGTCACACATCTAGGCAGTGTCTGACTCTGGATTTTACTTTAGCTCCTACTAACCGCAAGCTCAATATACACTGCACCATCTAGCTGCCTCTCGGGGAATAATCTCTATGGATTAACTTGTACTTCCGTGTCTTTCACATTCTGCCTTACAGTATACCATAGGATCATAGATTTAGAAATGGAAAGGAGCTTGGAACTAATCTGGTCCAAACCAGTTATTTGACAGATGAAGTAACAGGGGCCTGGTGAGGTTAAGTGAATTTGCCCAAGTCTATATAGGCAGCAAATGACTGAGGTGAAATGCAAACCTTCAGACTCTAAAGTTAGCACTATTTCCATTGTATCTCACTGTGGTGTAAGTTCCTTGGGGTGAGGGCCTAGTTTGTTATGTTTATTGAATTAAATAATGAAAGATAAGGTAGTATGGGGAGGAAAGAAACACTAGAATTAAAATTAGAAAGCCTGGTTCAAATTTTGGTTCTACCACTTATTAATTACGTGACAGTAACTCAGTCACTTTAGTGCTTTCAGCCTCAATTTCCTCATCTATAATATGGGATTAGTTATACTTGTTCTACCTACTTTCCAGGATTGTTCTGAGTAAAACACTATAAAAACGTGAGCTGTCATGATGACGTTCCTATTGTCTCAGCTCAAGTCCCCCACTCGGAAATCGGAGATCTTTTCTTTAGAAAGACTCTGGCAACACCTGACCATGTACAAGTAACAAGGCTCATTGAGTCGCCCTGATCCTGTTCAGTCTGCTCCACCAACCACACATTTCAATGACTTAGCGGGGAGAGAGACAGAGAAGGCATTTCCTTATATCCCCATCAAATGTAGCTATTATTGGACCAAGTATTGGCCAGTGTCCTGAGTTCTTGATCTCCATCTCAGCGTAGCACAGCCAGAAACCAGACACAGCAGGGCATATCATGGAGAAGCAATGAGAAAATCACTGGAGAATCTTTGAAACATACTAAGAACAAGGAATCTAGTCAAAGGTGACAGGCACTAGGGGAAACTGGGAAATAGTTACTTGGAACTTGAGAGAGACCAGAAACATTAGAGCACCTACACAAAACAAACAAACAGGAGTCACAAAGGAGAGAGTAATTTAAGAAAGATTTGATGAGCAGCTAAATGAGAAAAGACTCATACTTTTCCTGGAAACTTTGTGGGTAAAAGTTCATCCCAAACAGTATCACGCAAAGAACTCCTTAGCTTCCCCTTCTGAAACAAATCCTACCTAAAGGAGCAGAAGCTTTCCAAATCTCAGAGTGCTATATAACCTTGTAAGCTTTTATTATTGGGAGGGGGAGGTTGGAGGAGGGAGACATGTTTTCTTTCTTTGAATAAAAACTTCCTCTGAGCTATTTATAATGTCTTGTGTACTTGTGAGTGAAGAGCTTGATGGCATCAGCCTTCGGGGACATCTGGTACAGAGAATTTCCCAGGTTTCTCAGTAGGTGTTTGAGCCAATTAATGTGATCAGCCTCCTTTCTTCCCCACCCCCTACACCACCAGCCACCCAGATACAATCCAGGTCCTTTATCCCATGAGAGCTTTCGACTCAAGATTTTCCCGAGCATGATGAGTTCAAGATACCAAAAGGAACTTTTGGTTCCTTTTTCTTGTAAAACCTTTTGGTTTTACTGAAAGTAAAGGAAATTAAGATGACACCTACTAGATACTATGTGTTAGACAAATCAGAGTAGTTCATTTTCCCCACAGGCCTTTTCAGGATTTGACAAAAATCACCACAGCTGCTTTCCAGGTAATTTATGTTAGGCACTAATTGGTCAGGGGAAATTACCCAAGGCTGTTCTTAACATGAGCATATCAGGGACTCCATACCCATTCCAGGTTAAATTTCTTCCCAAGCACATTTCTAGCTCCAAAAGTCTATCAGGGGTGGGAAACATGTGACCCTCTAGGTCCTCAAGTGCGGCCCTCTGACTGAATCCAAACTTCACAGAACAAATCCCCTTACTAAAAGTTCTGTAAAACTTGAACACAGTCAAAAGGCTATACCTAAGGACCTAGAAGGCCACATGTGGCCTCAAAGCCACAGGCTCCCATCACTGGAGGTGACCTTGATTTCAACTTGGCTAAACATTGTTCTATTCTGTCCTACAACCATTTTGAGTGCCTGCAATGTAGGACAAGGCATGAAATCCCTCCCTTCGTGGAAGTTGAATTTAAGAGGAAAGCAGGCATGCATAGAGATAGAAACTGTCTATGGATCGCCAGTTACTCAATGTAAGATAATGTGAGGCACTGGAGGAGAGCACTGGCCTTGGAGATAGAAAGTGGACAATGAGGGTTTCAACTCAGCTAGTTCCCAGATGAGTGATCTTGGGCAAGTCACTACATCTCTCTTGGACTCACTTTCCTCATCTGTGAAATAGAGATAATAAAGCTCACGCTGTGAACTTCACAAGATTGTTGGAAGGACCAAATAACAGAAAGAATGAATGAAAATGAATTCATTATCTCTTATTATGTTCCATCCTTTATGGGAGATGGTCTCTACCCTCAAGGACCTTACACTCGAATTGGGGAGATAACCCATACAGAATGGTGGTGGCTAGAGAGGAATAAAATGAACTTAAATTCATTTTAATTGAATTCAACAGATTTATTAAGCACCTACTATAGAAAAGTGCTGTTGTTACATTCATGGTGAAAACTGGAGTGCATGTCCAGTCTATAACATCTAAAGAATCAAATGTCTTCATTTCCTAAAACCAAATAAGAGGCTATATGTCAGACCACAGTTCATGCCTACATGGTAAAATATACCTGCTAACTCATCAACAGAAGAATCAAAATAGGTTAAAGAAGAGGGATCAGATTTTCATACAAATAAATTTCATAGAATTTCAGTTAAAAGGCACCTTGGATGTCATCCAGTCCAACCTAGACCCAAAAAATAATCTACCTGTCAAGTGGTCACGCAGCTGGAAGATGTCTAATGAGGAGGAGCTTAGTAGGTGAGGTGGCCCATTCAATTTTGGGACAGTTGGAATTTTTAGGAAGTTTGTCTTTAAACCATGCCCACATCTACCTCTTTCTTATGAATTCTACCCATTGTCTCTAGTTCTTTACCCAAATAGAACAAATCCAACTCCTCTGCTCCATGTGGCTTGCCTGATTAGTTCATGCACCTAAACACATTAACAACATTATAAGCTCTTCGAGTAAGACATACTGTCTTCTCCCTCTTTCTCCTTATATGTATGTGTATACATATATATGTACACATATATCCAGTCCCTAGTAATAGACTCAATAAATACTACTCACTACTAATCAAGTAGTGAGGCCTGGTCATGCAATGCCAGTTTTCCTTCGCCATCCAGGCATGAATACCCCCTCATTCTGGATAATTTACCTTTCTGTGATCTAAGTTGTCACAAATCTCAATAAACAAGACAAGGACATTGGGAGCTGAGATCCAGCTCAAGCTAGGTTTCTTTACAAGGTAAGACCCCAGAGTATGGATGTGTCAAGCTTCAGCTCAGTCTAATGGTAGTAAAAACCAGAGCGCAAGGACATTACTAGGATTATTAAGGAGTGGAAGTTAGTAGGTAATATTATTTGATGTTAACAATACTACCTGTAATGAGGGTGATACAAAAGTCTATACAGTAATTGTAACTGCTATTAAGTGGGCTTGCTTTTCTTTTTCCTAAGAATCCCTTTCTACTCTTAATTATTTCATAATGTGTGTTTACAAAACTTCCCTCGAATGCATTAAGAGCTCAGGGACCTATGAAAGTAGGCAAGTTGTCCATGCTACAAAACATACTTGTGAGTAGAAAGAAAATTAAAAAGGCATCTTCAGAAAACTGAAGGTCCCTCTTTACCAAGGAATGTTCCCACGACCTTGGTGACAGTTGAGCTGTTGCGCTTAATGAACAGGTGAATAAGGCTCACCTACAGAGGCCTCCCCGAGGGGAAATGGAATAAAGATTTCCAGATAGACTTAAAATGCTAAGTGTAGAAGATGAAAGGGAGAAAGGGAAGAGAACAGAGGGCAAGAGAGCTTTTTGGTTGTAGTCTTTTATTTGTTTTTTATGACTGTTTGCTTTATTGTGGCAGGATATGAGATGAGGAAAACCCCAAAGCAAAGAACTATACAAGTCACTTGTGTGTATAGATAGGAAATTCCCAACCAAGAGACCATGTAGTTCAACTCACTTGATTCACAGATGAGGAAACTGAGGCCCACAGAGGTTAGAGGAGTCCCCCAAGGCCACATAAGTAGCTAGATGGTGTAGCTGAAAGAATTGTTCTGAAAGTCTTTAGCTCAAATCCAGCCTCAGATACTCCCTAGGTGTGTAACTCTAGGCAAGTCACTCAACCTCCATCTGCCTCAGTTTCCTCATCTGTCAAATGGGCAAAATAAGAGCAGCACTTCCCAGGGTTGTTGTGAGGGTCAAATGAGACAATAACTGTAAAGTGCTTGGTAAACCTTAAAATGCTCTATAAATGCTAGCTATCAATGCTATTTTTATTATTATGTAGAATCAGGATTTGAATCCAGATCCTGTGGTCCCAGGTGAGACTGTTCTTGTAAGATAAAAGTAGATGATTTCAGAATTATAAGGGAAATGCAAAGTAGCAGATAGAGAGCCAGCTTTGAAAACTAGAACAGCTGGGATCAAGCCCTCCTCTCTTGTGACGTGACCCTAGGCAGATTACTTAACCTTTCAGTCCTCCAGATAATTCTCTGAGACTGAAATTGCAGGAAAGAGGATGCTAAATCGAGGGAGTTTTCTCATGTGGGAGTTTTCCCATACCAACAAAATCCATCAGTGCTAAAGAAGCAAATAGACAAGAGAATCCTCCAGTTGGAAGGACCTTCTTGGTAGTGGTGGTGGTGGTGTTGGTGGTGGTGGTGTTTGGATGTTTTTCAACCATATCCAACTCTTCATGACCTGTGGGGTTTTCTTGGCAAAGATACAGGAGTGTATGGATACTCCAGCTCATTTAATAGATGAGGAAAGTGAGGCAAATAGGGTTAAATGACTTGCTCAGGGTCACACAGCTAGTAAGTGTCTGAGGTACATTTGAACTCGGATCTTCTTGACTCCAGGCCTGGCACTTTATCTACTTCATTATACCATCTAGTTTGATGGTATTAAATGACCACTAATCCATACATAAGGAACCCTGTGGGCCACATATTTTCTTAGTTTTAAAATGTAATTTTATCTGTTTCATTGTATTTTATTTATTATAGTATAATTTGATACAATAATTATTTTATATGACACAATAATTACATAATTATTATAATATGTTTATTATTTACTTTGTTAAATATTTCCCAATTGCATTTTATTCTAGTGTAAGTGGCACTCCACATGTTTGAGGTTTCTAATCTAGCTCATTCCTCTTATATTACAGAGAAGGGAATTGAGACCTAGAAATCTGCTGAAATAAATCCCCACAAGTTAGGGGCAGGATCAGAACTAGAACCCAGGACTCTTGATTCTCCTTTCACTGCTGATCAGTATGTGGGAACAGCACTTAACACAGTGTCAGGCACATTTTAAGTATTTACTAGATGCTTATTAACCGACTAACTCACCTAGAGAGAATTTGAATGATCAGATATTGCTGTGGAAAGGAGGCAATGATAGTCACCAACAGTTTTCCCTTCTGCCCTCAGTTCCATGATTAGTTGCATTTTGGGCATTAGAAGGACAAAATTTAAGTTGGAAAATACTGAGAAGGCAATTATAAAGTTCAGCCTTGCTCCCTGCCCCTCACCTGCATCCCTTTAGCTCTCACAGGCCAGTTTCCTGATCCTGGATCACCCTTCCACCTTATCCAAACCTGTTCTGTGGAAAGAAAAGATGTAATTAATTTATTTACGCTGTTAACCCAAACTTAGGTAGGCATGTAGGTGGTGAAGTATGTAGAGAACACCAGGGGACAGAAAGACTCCTTTTCCTGGGTTTAAATTCAGCCTCACACGCTTATTAGCTGTGTGACCCTGGGTGAGAGGCTTAACCCTCTTTGCCTCAGTTTCCTCATCTGTAAAACGAATTGGAGAAAGAAATGGCAAACCACTTCAGTACCCTTGCCAAGAAAACCCCAGACGGAGTCACGAAGAGTCTGACTTTTTCATAACTGGAAAAAGACTAACGACAACAAGCATCCCACACACAAAGAATTCTGCACCCCTTCCACTTCCTCCAAAGACGTGCAGGAGACCATTTCAGTGCCTGAGTATTTGGGCAGAGTAAAGAAAATCTAGTGGGGTTTAGGCCTGAAATATAATGGAAGTGCAAGCCATGATGTAAATCATTTTTCCCCTTTAAAGAACAAAAGGGTTTGTGGGAGATACATAGAATCCTGCTCCCAAACCCATTTGCAAATGCATTACACCCATCCAACCATCCTTCAGCTGTCACTGTCAGTCTCCTCTTAGTCCCTTGGTCTGTCCCAGGATTCATTAATTCAGCTTCTGTTCCCACTCCCTGTACCTGTCAGCCATTCCATCCCTCTTTTCTCAACACTCTGGCTCCTTAATGGGGGGCAGGTCACACGATTTCCTTGAGTCTTAGTTTCCTAAGAATAATGAGAATAATGGCCCCTAATGTCTCCACCAGTTGTGAATTGATGACCCTAGGATCCCACTTCCTCCAATGCCTGGAAACTCCTGCTTTTGCTCCTCCAGTTTGTTTCACATCCCACATCTGTCCAATCAGTAGTGTTAAAAAGCATTGTGCAGGAACAGATAGTGTTGAACCTGAAATCACGAAAACCTGAGTTCAAATCTCAATTCTGATGCTGAATAATTAGTTGAGTGATCATGAGCTAGTCATTTTAGATTGTTAGCTCCTCAAGGGCAAGCACAGTGACTGGCACATGGGCACTTACTGACTGACCCCATCACAGGTCCTTGACTTAGTGGCAGAATCATGACCTCATTCCATCTGTTTCAGAGGTCTTGGCATCCCCACCTCCTTGCAGACTTGGGATCCTAGAAGCAGAGAGAAAGATTAGGCTCCCTGACATAAGTGGGCTAAATACAATCCAAACTGGAGACCATTGACTTGTTTGCATTAAAAAAGAAAAAGTCTTTCATGGATGTTTGATGACTATTTGCCTCTTGGTGGCCCTCTACTGCTCATAGGACACTGTCACATCTGGCCTATGTTAGCTTAATTGTACTACTGAATTTTTTTCAAAGTAAAGAATCTATAGTCTAATTTCATTTAACTCATCTCCTTATTGGGAACAACTTTTCTAAGCTGTTCAAATTAATGAATTTTGTTGTTTGTTCAAGATAGGGACCTTCTTTTTTCCCTCTGCCACATGCCATGTCTATAGATAGCATAAGAGAATTGTAAAACCAATAGAGATGCACTTGGATCAATAAAAAGAGTGCATTCTAGTGACTCGTGGACTTATACAATAAAAGCTAGGAGAGACCTTTCTAGGCACCAAGTACAATCTCATTATTTTAAAACTGAAAAAACTTAGGTTCAGTGAAATTAAGTGACTTACCCAAGATGACGCAGGCTAGTAAGCACCAGGGATGGGTTTTGAACCCAGATCCTCTAACTCCATAACCAGTGTTCTTTTTAATGATGCCTCTAGCATACTTTACTGAAAGGGGAGTCAATACCAAAAAAACTTGAGCATACTCCATGGTATGAACTAAGGTTATGGTTCTAAAATGCAATCACACGAAAATGAGATTGACCAGGGGTCTTTAATGTCAAGGAAAATATCCTTTTGTGTTAACCTCAGTCAAAGTTGTAACTAGCAATTCTGGTGCCCAGGGCAAGAAACACAAACATGCCCAGGGAAAGCAGTACTAAAAGTGCCCTCAACTCTTTTTTAAAAAAGCAAGTTCAATTAAGGAGAATGGAGAAGAGACATTGGCACATTGCAGAATTACTTCTGAAGGAGGTTGCCACTGGGAAAGGGATTAGAATGAAGCTAAATTAAGGAATTTGTCTGGGCTGTGATACTAAATAGAAGTCAAACTGTCTCTACCTGCTAAAGAAGTACAAATATGGCCAGCACCCACTAAATTTCTGTACTCTGGAGAAAGTCCCAGTTATGCCTTTAGATGGAACTGAAATGGACGGACTGAGAAATAATTCACAGGCAACAGTCAATTAGGAATTTTGAGAGTGTCGTTTATTAGCCAGCCTGGTGGCTGCCTCATGAAAAGACCCAGAGGAGACAGCCCCAAACTGAGGTGGGTGTGTGCATTTTAAGCATTTCGGCACTACTCGGTACAGCCTTGCATTTTCCACAACAAACATAATTCTGACAGAGCAAGGGTGGGGGTGGCTTGTTGTTAGGCAAGAGCCCCCAAACAGAAGGGGTTGTCAGGGTACTGTTGAACAGAGGACCCCAACAGAGAAAAGGTGCCAGGAGAGGGACCCAATCAAAGACTGGTTGTCATTCAACAAAAAGTAGTTGTCAGGAAGAGGGGTGCTCAGCAAAAGGTAGTTACCTGGCAAAAGGGGTCTAACATTGGGGGGGGCCACAGGTTGTTACCATGCAAATGGACTAAACAGAAAATGACTGTTAACAATTCATCAGATATTTCACAACCCAAAGGGAATAATGTTTTAATAGGGGCCCAACAAAAACCTGTTACTAGGCAAGTTATCCAACTCTGCCCAGTAACCTAACATATCTCTCAACCTAGGGGCCCAGGGAGGAATAATGTCCACTTCAGAACAACCAGTTGTTGACTAGCTAGTACTTCCAGATGACATCATAGATTCTCCCTGGTTTTCCATTACCTTCTTATCCCCTGCCAGATGCCTCAGAATAGGATGAAATTCCCAATGATCAACTAATGCAAACCATACAAAGTCCACCATTTGTTTTCCCATTGATTGCTTTGGCCAACAATGGCCTATAATCTCCCCTAGGTAGGAGATTAAACCTCAAACCTTGTTCTTCAGAATTCTTAAATCTCCCACCCTATCCCAGTTACTGACACATACCTCCCTTCTCCTTCTAATATTTTGAAAAACTTGTTTTAAAAAACTTTTTCACCACCTGCTCTCTCCTCAGTTCCTTATAGTCTGGTTTTTACTCCTCACCATTCTACTGAAACCACTATCTTTAAAGTCACCAAAAACTTAATTGCCAAAACAAATGGGTTTTTTCAGTCTTTACCCTCATATTTTCTTTACTTCTTTGTAATGTTAATGGGATTTAATATCTTCTCAGTCCATCAATAAGTGTCATGTGGAGCCCATTAAGGGAAGCTTGCTTAGGTGAGGCTTGCTTGTACAAAGGTTTTCACACCTTTTGGTACTAAGTTGATTAGGCATTGGGTCAGGAGGGTTGTGATTCTTTCTGGCTCTGAGAAGTGTGTGTGTGTGTGTATGTGTATGTGTGTGTGCGTGTGCGCATGTGTGCATGCGCACGTATGTCCGTCCTTCCTTGCCAAAGAAGACCATGCCATCAGAGAAATAATGCCGTGACTTACACTTGACTTTGTTTTTGAGTGGGGAAGGGCTGTGCAGGTAACCAGCCTCACTTCTCCTCCAGAGCTATCTGAATCCAGTGACAAGATATTCATCAGGATGACTGGAGATGACCCATGATGAGGAGTTGGGCTTAAGTGATTTGCCCAAGGTCACACAAATAGTGAGTGTCAAGTTTCTGAGATGAAATTTGAATTCAGGTCTTCCTGACTCCTACACTGGTGCTCTATCTACTGTACTACCTCGTTGCCCCTCTGAAAAATGTATATATACTCTGAGTTGGTATTTTGCTTTGGGGGCTCACTTATGAGAAGGACCTTGTGATTTCCTGGTCCAGACTCTGAGTGGCCATCTGTTCAGAGCTCCTGACTGCTCAAAGGTAAAGGCTCCCTCAATCCAGGGATGTATGTAAAGGGTAGAGCAATATTGCTTTGATTCAGGTAATAGAGCCCTGTCTGTTGTTTATTTCTCTACTTATATTTTTTTCTGTATTTCCTATGTTTGTATTTTCTTTGAAGTTCAGGGTGCTGACATTTCCCCCGAACTAGTGAATGTAATTTTAAAAAAAAAAGATTGTTGACCCCTCAAACAGTTATCTTTCCTAGTAAAGCAGATCTAAGAAACTATGCTAGCAGTCATCCTGGATATGTTAGAGTGCTAGGTATTGCATTCTTTCACACAAATCCAGCATTGAACCTAGAGTTCAGATCCTGCCTCCACTTCTTATTACTCATTTGACTTTAGACAAGTCATTTTCCACTCTCAGGGCTTCCTTTCTACATATATAAAATGATGGGGTTGAGCTAGATCAGTGGTGTCAAAATCAAGTAGAAATGGGGACCATATATAAAGGTCTCTGAGGGCAAATATTGATTCAACCACATATTAGCATTATCTATGTTCGATTGCATTTTAATTATATATTTTAATATTTCCCAAGGCCATTTTAATCTGGTTCAAGCAGTACTGGGGAGTATTTTGGGCCATATATGGCCCTCTGTCCATGTTTGACACTAGAACCTGGCAGGATTGAAAAAGATCTCCACGAGGGAGTAACCCTTAGGATGAACCTTGAAGGGTGCAAGGGATTCTAAGAGGCAGAGAATGTGTAAAGAGAGATGGTGATTCACATGTGAAGAATGGCAAATATGGCAGACTAGTCTGACTGGAGCATACAATTCATGATCAGGAAATAATGTGGTCAGTTTCAGAAGCTGAAAGAGCATCAGAGGGTAAAAGACTTTGAAAGCCCAGAATAGGAGTTTGAATTTCATCCTGGAGGCAATAGGAAGCCGCTAGTGCCTTTTGAACTCCGGAAGGAGCAGTGCTTTAAAAATATCAGTTTAGCAGCCACGGTGAGAGATGGACTAGAGTGAGAAGAGGCTTGAGGCAAGGAGACCAAATTAGAAGGCTACTTTGGTATTCCAAGTGAGAGGTGATAGGTGCCTGAATTAGGGTGATGGCCGCATCTTTGGCAAGAAAATGAGATGTGAATAAAAAGAAAGAAATCGAGAAAGGAGATAAAATACAGAGAAGCATCCAATTCACTGCATATTTGTTACTGTGTGAAAAACATTGTGTCAGGAGCTAGAGATAGAGAAATGGAAGGAAAAAATCAACTCTACACAGTCCCATCTTTACGTTCTGAAAAGAAAGTTAAACATGTTTATGAACTCATTAGCCTGATACACAGCACAGTGTGGTAAGTGAATAGGAGAGGTCCGAAGTCTTTTGAGAAAGTTGAGAAAGGAGAACTCACTCTGAGCTGAGGGATGTGGTGAAATTAAACGGAGGTGAGTGGCATTCCAATGACTGGAAATGGAGGAGAAATCTCTCCTGGAAGATGGCCTGCAGGAATGAGAAGAAGCAAGACCATGCAGGTCGAGATCAGAGTCAAGCAAGGATCCTGATGGGCTGGAATAGTGTAAAATGAAATAAGATGGAAAAAGAGGTCTGGATTCAGATTGTGGGGGGACTTCGATGCCAAGATACAGAGCTTATATTTTATCCTACAAGCAATTGGGAACCATGGAAGATTGAGCAGCAGAGCAGCATGGCCAGATGTGTATTTGAAAGACAGTTTTGGTAGCAATAGAAAGGAGAAAGAGGAGATTGAAGGCCAGGAAACAAGCTCCTACAATCTCAGACTCAGAGCTGGGAGGGACCTTGAAGGTCACCAAGTTATAAACTCCCCATTTTACTGATAAGAAAACAGGGGCACAGAGAGGTTAAGCAATGTATGCCCATGTTCACACAGCTCCTGAGATAAGGGTTTGGATCCAGTTCTTCTTGACTGGAGGTCCTTTCTATCCATCCTCTCCACCATACCATCTGTATAAAAGAACCTTATTACAGAAATCCTTGAGAAAAGCAACAAGGCCTGAATCAGAGCAGTGGCGATATGAAGATAAAGGGAACAACAGATGCTCAGAATATTACAGAGGAGGCATTGGTGGGAATTGGTGACTTAATGGATTTAGGAATGAGAGAGCATAAGGCAAAAGTCAGAAATGACTATGAGATGATGGACCTGAGAAGCAAGGGTGACAATGGTACCACTCACGGGTCATCGAACCTAGATGAGCCTGCCTGTGAGTGGAAATGCTATGACAGGGTATAATTTGGTTTGATCTAGAAGTGGGAGCAGATGAATCTCTGAGCTCTTGCTTCCTTAAAATCTCATGAAAACTGGTCTGAACCCCTCATTGAGAGGCATTATTTATTTTTGCTCTGTTTGGGACTGAGATGACCCACATGAATAAGGAGAGGCCAGAGCAGCTGGGATGAGACCAGCTTCAAGTAAGGAGCCTGATTTGGTTGAAATATAGAAAGAAAACATAAAATGAAATAAGATGGGAAAGAAAGGCCAGGATTCATATTGCAGAGTGACTTGGATGCCAGGATAAAGAAACTTCCAGATGATTTCTAGCATCGTCGAGATTGCTGCTCAGAGCTTTGACTGGGTGTGCACGGAACTTTACCAATGACATTATAATGTGACTAGAAAATAATGCTTTCCTATGAGAACTAATGATATGTTCTGTGGAACCTCTTTTAGCTTATGGGCCTCTTTGGCAGACTAGTGAAACCTTTGGATCCATTCTCAGAATATGTTAAAATGCATAGATTAAACTCCACAGGATTACAAAGGAGCTGGTGTTGCAGTCGATAAAGAGCTAGGTTTGAAAGTGGGAAGACCTGAGTTCAAAACTGGCCTCATATTCTTATTAGCTGTGTGACCTTGAGCAAGTCATTTAACCTCTGTTTGCCTCAGCTTCTTCATCTGTAAATGTGGATAATAATAGCACTTTCCCTTCTAGGGTTGATGTGATAACCAAATGAGATGGTTTAACACATGGTAAAGCACTATATTTTATCTATTATTATTTTTGTTGCTATAATTGTTGTTAAAGGAATTCAGTTATACTGAAATAAAGGTATCAAATTTGTTTTTGGGGGGGCAATGGGGTTATTTTTTCCCTCCAAATTTATGTATTTATTGATTTTCAATTTTCAGCCATCACTTCCATAAGTTTTAAATTTTCTGTCCCTCACTCTTTCTCACTCCCCAAGACAGCATGCAGTCTTATATAGATTCTACACATATATTCTTGTTAAGTGTATTTTCACATTAATCATGTTGCATAGAAGAATAAAAAAGAATAGGAGAAATCATGAGAAAAACCAAACAAAACAAAAGAGAAAATAGTCTGCTTCATTCTGTGTTCCAGTTCCATAGCTTTCTCTGGTTGTGGATTGCATTTTGCATCATGAGTTCTTTGGGACTATTTTAGGTCCTTGCATTGCTGTGAAGGGAAGGGCTGTCTATCAAAAACAGTCCTCACATACTGTGGCTGTTACTGTGTATAATGTTCTCCTGGTTCTGCTCACTTCACGCAGCATCAGTTCATATAAGTCTATCCAGGTATTTCTGAAGTCCACCAGTTTGTCATTTCTTATAGTACAATAGTATTCCATTATATTCATCTACCATAACTTGCTTAGTCATTCCCCAATTGATGGGCATTTCCTTGATTTCCTGTTCTTGGTCACCACAAAAAGAGCTGCTTTAAAATTTTTTGTATATATGGGTCCTTTCCCCATTTTTAGGATTTCTTTGGCATACAACCCTAGAAACAGAATTGTTGGATCAAAGAGAATGCACATTTTTGTAGCCCTTTGGACATAGTTCCAAATTGCTCTCCAGAATGGCTGGATCATCTCACAGCTCCACCAACAATGAATTAGTGTTCCAACTCTCCCACATCTTCTCTAACATCATCTTCCTTCTTTGTCACGTTAGCCAGTCTCATAGATGTGATGTGGTACCTCAGAGTTGTTTTGATTTGCATCTCTCTAATCAAGTGATTTAGAGCATTTTTTCATATGACTATAGATAGCTTTAATTTCTTTCTCTGAAAAGTGCCTGTTCATATCCTTTGACCATTTATTAATTGGGGTATTACTTGTATTCTTGTAAATTTGACTCAGTTCTCTATGTATTTTAGAAATAAGGCCTTTATCATCGACGATAGTTGTAAAAATTCTTTCCCAGTTTTCTCCTTCCCTCTTAATCTTGGATGCCAGTTCTTTTTTAAAAAAAGCAAATTCATGGAACCCAGACCATGAATCCCTGCCCTGCATTATGGTTTAGGTGGCATTTGAGAGGAAGGGAGGATCAATATTTGCCACTGTTAGGAATATAGGAGGAAAGAAGACTGAGCTTTAGTGAACGGGAAACCTATGTTCTTCTAGGAGAGGGAAGAACTCTTAGCTCTGCCCTGTGTTATTAATCAGGTCAGCTAGTTGGCACAGTGAACAGAGTGCCAGGTAGTGTGCTGAGTACTTTGTAATTACTACTTCATTTGGTTACAACATCAACCCTGGAAGGTAAGTGCTATTTTTATCCACATTTTACAGATGAAGAAACTGAGGCAAATAGAGGATTAGTGACTTGACCAAGGTCACACAGCTAATAAAAGTCTGAGGCAATATTCCTGGAGTTAGAAAGACCTGAGTCCAAATTAGGTCTCAGACACTAGTTCTGTGACCCTGGGCAAGTCACTTAACCTCTGTTTGTCTCTATTTCCTCGTAAAATAAGCTGGAGGAGGGAATGACCAATCACTTCTTTGCCAAGAAAAATCCAGAAAATTTACAAAGAACAAGACACAACTGAAACCAACTAAAAAAAAACAAATATCATTATCCTACTCTCCAAAGATACTAACCAAAGCTATGAGAACATAAAAGGACTTGGCTAAATTCAGGTCCTTTCTATTGCTTCTGATACAGAAACAGAGGTGTAATGTTGAGTAACCAGCTCTCTAGGAACCAAATCAGAACACACTTTTAGGCTGAGTCTACACTATTAACATTTTTTCCATCACTTTTTAAAGTCTAGATAATCAACAAAACAGTAAATTAAACCCTGATTTCTAGCATTTGCCTTTCTTCCTAAGCATAAATGCCCACACTGAAAATAGAATCATCAGATCTCATGAGCAGCTGGCTGCACCTCACTTCTGCAGTGTAATAGGATAGAAAGAACACCAGGTTTTGAATCAAAAAGTTCTATTTTCAGTAGGTTCTGCCACCTACTAACTGTGTAAATGTGAATAACTCCTTCTGCTTCTATGTGTCTATGTGTCATCTCTAAAATAGAGTGATGACAATGTTACTCTATCTCTCACAAAACTTTCATAAGTATATAGTATAGAGAAGTTATTAATTTCCAAACTGAGAAACTGAGATGCCAAGAAACGAAATGATTTACCCAAAGTGACAGATTTAGCTAGTGTCAGAATCTGAACTAGAGAAATACCTGAGTTCAGATACTGCCTCAGGCACTAGCTCAGTTTCTCCAACCAGAAAATGAGGAGATTGAGATTGATAGCCTCTCAATTTCCTTACAATTATCAATCTGTAGAGTAGATCTAGTATATTTGATGAAGGAGATAGAGGCAAAGTGTGAATATATCCAGCAATATGGATAACTCTACTTTTGTCAGTTTGGATAAGATCCTCCTAGCTTCTAGATGAAGGCAATGTGATGAATGGAAAGTCCAAGAGACATAGTTTCTGGGTAATTAATAATCAATTTATTAATTATGGCTAGCAAATGATTAATAAATTGAGGATGGTGGTTTCTCTCGGCAACCAAAGAAAACCTGGAGTCTTCTAAATTCTCAAATACCCTTGGAAAAGGAGTTGTCCTGAGAGGTGGAAATCAATTCTGATTGGTTAACAATTAATGAGAGAATGAATATTATGATGAGAAGTAGGTTTATTCTTCTGAGGGATTGGAGGAAGTGACTCTGACCATGTCACTCTTCGATAAACAGATTGCTTTCCCACCTAGATCATACCCACCTCAGAAGCAATCTAGACAAAGGGATTTACCTCCACCAAGACAACTTTCATAGTTGAACAATGGACCAAAATTCGCCTAGATTAGGTTTTCCTTACCTTTTAATTAGAGATAAGCTTTCCCAGTTGGATGGGGTCCTGCCCAAAATTGAGGGTAATGATCACCCTATCTCATCAGCAGCAGAAGCTGCCTTGATTTAGCCTTGAAATGAGGAAATAGAAAGGGGAGAAAACCTGGATCCTCAGATATTAGTAAGTGGTTATTAATAATCATTTCAGTAGTTTGGCAGATATTGGTAATTCTTAACTAATTTTGATGGAAGGGGAGAAAAAAGTCCACTGTTTAAGTGTGAGGCACTTTACATTGAAAGAAATTAACTATACCACTAGGAAATCATTGACATCCAAAAGAATTTCCTCCATAGAATGAATAGTTGAAAAGTTAATATAGAAGTTAGTTTGTCCCAAGAAGTATCTTCTAGCTCTGAAATCAGTGACACTGGGATCTTGTGATCCCTCTTTTCACAACCCCTCTCTCCTTTTCAAAAGGTTATGTGATATTTGGTCTTTAATCAGGATTGCCACGCACCCAAGATTTCTTCAACATGGACCAAAAACCAAGGTATCCCGTTTGTTCCTTCCTTGTCTAAGTTTGAGAAGAACCTAAGCCATGAAGAGTGTGACCTCTATGGCACATCTCACCTTGCTGAAATGCTCTGAAGAGGTGAAGCCAAGGTCAGGGTGTCTCTGAAAGTCATGACTGCCATCTTTTCACACCTTCTCCTGCTGTGCGGTTTGCTTACAGCAGAGATTCCTTCCAAGTACTCCATTCTGCTGAAAGTCAAGTCCATTGAAGGGGTAGATTAGGATCTGGAAGGGACCTTAGAAGTTATATCCAACCCTCTCCCTTTATAGATGAGGAAACCGAGACCTAGAGAATGTAAGCTAGTTGGTGTAGTAGACAGAGCACTGGACCTGTAATCAAGAAGAGTAGAACTCAGATCAGGTCTCAGACACGTACAGCTGTGTGATGTGTGACCCTGGACAAGTCACTTGGCCTCTGTTTGCCTCAGTTTCCTCAACCACAAAATGAGGCTAATAATTGCACATATTTCCCAGGGTTGTTTAAGGACCAAATGAGATATCTGCTATATAATCAGTGCTATATAATGGTTAGCTATTATAATTTTTGCTATAATTGTTATTTGTTCAAGGTCACACAATAGCAAAGATGAGATTCACCCTTATGGATTCTTACAGTAAATTCAGTGTGTTACACTATGGGGAAGACAGAATTAGTTAACTTTTAGAATACACTTTATAATCACAAAGCATAATAGAAACGTGAGTTCTTATGGTTAATCAAAGTGGGAGAGTAAGTGATAGATACAAAATTTGAATCCAGATCCTTTGAAATCCACCTGCCTTTCCCCTACACTAATTTGTTTCAGGGGAAGTCCTACTTCACCCTCCCAATATCTTTTCCAGAACATTTGTATCACCATATGGTATTCACAGGGCCTATGGCAGCATAGTTCTGAACAACAAAACACAGCGGACTCTCTACATGGAAGACAGAACCAAAACATTTACTCAAACTCCAGAAAGCCAAGTCCCAACACTAGAAAACCAAATCCATTATAGCAACAAAGAAATCCATCATAGTAACCAAGAAGTCTATACACATTACTAAGCTTTCCCACTCACAACACTTGCTGCGCTTCCTCTGACCAGTCTAACCAACTTCCTCTCAGCTCTGCCTCTTCCTGTTCCACCCATTCAACAAGCTCTTCCCACCATAGGCTTCATGTGACTCAAAGTCATGTGGCTCAGGATTCCATAGGACTTAAACAGGTCACATAGACCTATTAATGGATGGGGAAAATCTTCCCATTCCTTTAAAAATATATTAATTCCATTAAAAATACATTAACAATACAACATATTAACCCCATTTCTCAAATGAAGAAACTGAGGCACGGAGGGATCAAGTGACTTGTTGTAGGTAACACCATATATAAATCAGTGGATAACCTGGCACTAAAAATCCAAGTTATACTACATAGCTAGTCTGTATGTGATAGGTTGCTCATCAATTTAAAAGGCAAAAAGAACTTCAGGAAGAAACTATGAAGAAAGAAATGTGTTTTAGAGATTTTGGAAGAACCTTTAAAGATGGAGGATTTACTATCAGGAATTCTGCTTCCCCTCCCAATTTTTTTCTCCTGGAAAGGAGCCCTTTACCATTTACTGAGTATAAAATAAACAAATCTCCAGTAGAACGCCTCTCTTCCCCATTTTCAATGGGCCCTTCTAGAATTCAGGAGTGCTTAGGCATTCATTTACATCTACATTACATCTATTTCTAGTATGCATAGACATTGCTTTGTATATCAGTAAATTTGCAAAGGCCAAGCACATCCTCAACATAATTAAATTTAATTTAAACAACACTCTTCTAGAAATTGCTGCAATATACAACTATGGCAAGTTAAAATATCTAAAGCCCACAGGAAGACCAAAGGAGGAAAATTCTCTACACCAGCCAGTCATTAGGCATTTATTTTTTGTGTCCTCTGTGCTAAGGGCCAGGGACACAAAGAATGGCCAAAATAGAGTTCCTATGCTCAAAGGGTTCACATTCTACTGAGTTCTTACCCTCAAGGGGTTCACAGACTAATGGGAGAGATGACATGTATGTCTAAAAAAACTAAATACATACAGTAGATCAAATACAATTTATGCATCAGAGGGAGGAGGAGGAGCCTGCTAGGTGGTGCGGTGGATAGAGTACAGAAGACTCATATTCCTGAGTTCAAATCTGGCCTCAGCCATTTGCTACGTGTGTAACCTTGGGCAAATCACTTAAACCTGTTTGCCTTTGTTTCCTCATCTGTAAAATGGCAAACCCCTTTAGTATCTCTGCCAAGAAAATCCCAAATAGGGTCATGAAGACTTGAACAGGACTGAAATGACTGAACAGCAATTTCAGAGGGTCAGCCCTGGTAGGACAGGAAGGAAAGGAGACTGGGAAAGGCTTCTTGCAGAAGGCAGAATTTGAGCTGAATCTTGAAGGAAGTCCAGGAAGCTTTCTTGGATACATACATGACACACTACAAGTCTGCCTCAGGATTATCAAGGGAGTTTCTCTAAAGTTCCCTTCCCCAGGGCTAAAATAAAGGACCAATCCTGATTCAAAGTAATAAACTCAAGGCAATCAACCTATCATCTTTGACACATAATTGGTAAAGCATAAAATTCATCTTAGTTTGTTAAAATTTCAATTACTCTGGAAAAATCTTGTCTTAAACTCCTTGTTTTCACTTAATCGGCATTTAAAAAACATTAAGAATTAGCTAATATTATTGAGCTTTGTACCAGACATGGGCGAGGGGATATAAGACTTTAGATGAGGCAATCCCTGATCTTAACGAGTAGGAACTTAAAGGCTCCTGGTTGAAAGTCATCATGGTATATGAAATTTAGGGAAGAACCAGTAACCAAATTAATATGAATACTTGATTTTTTGAGATTAACAATAACTTGTAAAATCATTTTTCCCATTTTGTTGATTCATGTTATTATTATCATTCAGTCATTTTAGTCATTTCTTAGTCTTTATGACCCCATTTGGGGTTTTCTTGGCAAAAGTACAGGGGTAGTTTACCATTTCCTTCTGCAGCTCATTTTACTGATGAGGAAACTGAGGCAAGCAGGGTACAGTGACTTACCCAGAGTTATAAAATTAATATGTCTGAGGCCAGATTTAAACTCAGGAAGATGAATCTTCCTGACTTCAGGCCACGATTCACATTATTACCAAATTTTAAAAGTAGAGAATGATAGATTTTGCTAATAAAAGTGCTTTTTCCTGAAACTGGTATTAAACTGTGACAAGCATACAAATGAAATGCAATCAGGAAAATAATTGGCAATTATAGCCAGTCTCAAAATAGTTTCAAAATATGCACAAACCCTTAAGTGGTTGCAGTGACCCTGTCCTCTGTCCTGAAAACAAAAAATAGTTTCTTACTCTAAGTTAATCTACCATCTTTCCATGAGAATGAACTCCTTTCCCTAGGTCAGCAAAAAAAATTATACCAAAACCACCTGAACCAGATGGATATAAAATGCAGCAAGGATCATTGTTTCAAGATCGCCAGATTTTTACACACTAGAGGCATGTTAGCACTTACTGGCAAAGCCAATTTTGGCTTTGAACTTCCTGGGTTGGATTGGCTTTAACCATCAGAGGGTGGAAAACCACTAATGGCCTGGGGATATATGGGAAATCAATCTCTTGTGAAAAAAGGGACACCATTTTAAAGTCATCAGCCATTCAAACCTTTGCTTCCTCCGAAACACGTCTGACATTATTCTGTTAGGTACCTTCTGGCATTAATCTGAACAAATGGACTTCTCACACTTTTCCTTGGGCCATGAGTGCTTCAGAGCTATTGATTTGCCTGCTTCCATATTTTGTGTGACCTTTTGGCAAAAACTGGTAATGGTTAAATCCTTTTGGTGATAGAAATGAACAGAATTTCTGCTGAGTTCTCTGAAAAGAAGTCAATGGGCATAGTAGCTTATATATGTGTGTGTCAATATATATATATGTATGTATATAGATATATAGATACAGATATATCAGTTCTTGACTAACCATTCTCTCTTTAAACCTGCCCCTTCTTTTACTACCCTTGGAGAAGATGAAGAGCTGGTCTAGGTTTCCATCTCAGACTCGCAGCTTTGACGACAAAGAGCAGATTCGTAGTCATTGCACTCCTCCATCCTGTACTCTACAAGTATTTTGCATGAAATATGGTTGAGAGAAAGTAAGAAATTGAAGAGTATACAATACAGGCTTCTGACACCTAAGAAGAGCTTCTGGGTAGACTTTCTATAGCAAATTAGTGGAAAGATGTGGGCAGAAATTGCACAGCATGAGAAGATATGGAGGGATGGTTATATAAATCAGTAAAGATTCAGAGGCCGTTTGGTTCAGTGGAAAGAGTCCTTGGTTTAGTATCAGATAATATAGGTTCAAATCCTAGATCTGCCATTTAATACTATGTGACCTTGGACAAATCACCTTCATTTCTCTCATCTGTAAAATGAGGAGGTTGGGCTAAATGACCCACATTTGTTGTTGTTCGGTCATTTTAATCAGATCTGAGTCTCTGTGACACTGTTTAGGGTTTTCTTGGCAAAGATACTGAAGTGGTTTGCCATTTCCTTCTCTAGTTCATTTTACAGATGAGGAAACCGAAGCAAACAGAGTTAAGTGACTCAGTCAGGGTCATACAGCTACTAAGAGTCTAAAGTCAAATTTAATCTCAGAAAGATGAGTCTTCCTGACTCTGGGCTCAGTGTTCTATCCACTGGGGCACCTAGCTGCCTCGAGTGAACTGTAAGATCTTTTCTATCCTTCTATGATTTTGCTGAGGGAATACCCACACCAATGGCATCGCAGATTTATCAAAGGGTTGAAGTGAACTTCCATTTCCCCTCCTGGAGAGAATTTTAAAAGAAAAAGATTCTGGATTCAATTTATGAAGTAGGAAAAAGGAAAATCCATGGAAATACAGTGGTGATCTTGTTGCTGCAAAGAAATATTATATGCATGAAATTCCCCCTACCCCTAAAAAAGGCGTACAAGTCAATTGTGACATTTTACAGGGGGCCTTTGTTTTCTGATGTTTTCTGATGAGAAGCTTATCCACTGTCCTGATCTCTCTGGCCTCCTCCAGGGATAAAGCCAAGGTCATGGAGGGGTGCTGCTAGAAATATTCTGAAGTAGACTGTTTCATTGAAAAGTCAGAGGATAGATCATAAGAAGAACACCTATGTTCTCAAGCATGTAAATATAAAATTTAATAACTTCAAAAATATAAATTTTTCATAACATAAGATCATAGATTTTTTTAAAAAGTTGCACTGGCCATTTTATTTTCCTCTGAAAGGATTAAGGACTAGCACCCATCAGTCTGAAGCAAAAAAAGGGAAGCTGGGGATATTCTAATCTTTTCATGCTTTATAAGGGTTAGTTGATGGAGGTCTGGGCCTGGAGTCAGGAAGACCTGAGTTCAAATCTAGCCTCAGAAACTAACTGTACCAAGTCACTTAATCTTGCCTCAGTTTTCTCATTTGTAAAAATGAGGATAGGAGCACCTGTCTCATTGGGTTGTTGTAAGGATCATGAAATGATAATGATTTTTTAAAGTTTTCATCATAGTGACCAACACATAGTAAGAGCTATATAAATGCTTATCCCTCCCCATTTACTGAAAATATTTTTCCATGTCTGTTTATTTTCTTTTAATTTCAGAAATATGTCTTTTTGTTGTAAAAAGTTGTTTAATCATCATCAAACCCATCAATTTTGTCTGCATTGATTGCCTCTAGTAAAATGTCCTTCCCTTTTCTTCAGAAATATACATCATTCCATTTTTTTCTAATTTTGTGATTTTTTTAAAACGATTTCAAAATGCTTTTAGATTGCTGAGGTGGCTAAAGTGAGCAGTTAAAGTAAAAATCCAATGCCACTAATTGTTACATATCTATCCAGTTTTCCCAGATATTTGTTGAATTGTGATTTCATTCCCTGCTAGGGTTTCTTTTTCCTTTTCTTTTAAGTATAGGTTTATTAAGCACTAATCTTATACACATTTTGTATTCTATTTCTTCATTCTCATCTTTTTCAATTGACTTTTTTTCTCTATTTTTCCACTATCAAAGTAATAATTATGGCTTTATTGTATATTTTGAATATTTGTAGAGCTCATTCTCCTATAGTTTTCTTCATGTTCTTGTCTGTTTTTATATCCATTTTGTTAGATCATGATCAAAGTGAATGCAATAATCTGTTAGCATCTTTTTTGTTATTGCATTAAAAATATAAGCTAGTTTAGGCAGTATTGACTTGAGCATAATTTTTAATAAAACTATGACATAAAATTAAAGAAAAGGAATTTGAGAAAAGTCACTAAATGATATTAGAAATCTTGACAAAATAATACAACTTCCCCAAATAACACGATTGCCTATTAACATCTCCAGCATAGTAAGAGGGTGTGTTCTAACAACATGCCCGTGGAACACAAGCTCTTCCGGATCATATAACAAGCTTGGAAGTGTTTGACCCAGCATTATATCATCTCTGTCATGAGAGGGCAAGCCAGAGGGGCCCATCACCATAATCATTTGCTGTAAAGGAATTGTAACCCTGAAGAGTGAAGGAAACCCCTTCCCAGGTAAAACCATGAATCTTGAAGTGTTGAGATTGTTTAATCATAGTTTCATTTATCAAATCTATGAGCTAAACAAAGGAAGTGGAGGGAAAAGAAAAAAGCATGGGATGTGAAATAATTGCTTTATTAGTTGATAAAGGACTGAGTAGCTAGAGTTATAAGACATTTGACCCAATTTTTCAGCAAATGGTGCTTGGTGTACGTGAATATTATGGTCTACAATCATATGAATACTACTTACTTTTTTTTCAGTCTACATTTCAATGTGAAGAAGTTCCTTAAAAGTCAGGAGTATTTCCTCTATGTTTTAAATATTTCAGTCCTTCCATGAATCCATGATTCCTACCATTATTGTAGGTCACAACCCATCTATACCTTCTCATCCAATGTAGTTCTTGTCTATATTCCTCTATAGATGCTCCATAGAGGACCTACTCTCAATATACTAGAGGCCTTCCTTTAGATTTTCTTACATTTTAGGTGCCAGTACTGTCCATCTGTTTTCTCCCTCCTTACTATATAATAGATTCACCTTCTTTTCTTATTATACCTTTCTTGAGTTATATCCTTTGCACTATTTCTTGTATGTAGGTCATCAATAAAAATATGATATACAGCCCACTTATATCCACTATGTATGTATGTCTCCATTGCCCTTTGGGTCATGAACAGTTTAATTATTCAGAGACTTGGGTGTTTTAAGATTTGCAATCATATAGTATTTGTGTAACCATAGAACATTTGTATTGAGAAGAGGTTTTTCAAGCCAAGGAACAGCACAGGGTCATTAACAGTGTTACACAATTTTCCGATTGCTCTTTTCCTCCCATTTATTTCTGGGCTGAATTAATTGTCTATCTATAGTACCTGCTTTAGATAGATAATAACTCAATGGAATCATCTACTAACTATGTATCACAGTAGGGGCAATAGATACTTTTCATGCATTTTTTTTCCTATATGAATTATTAAGATCTCTTTTGAGCAATCACAGATCCGATTAAGGAGAACCCACAGTGTCTTGGGGCTTAGTACAGTCAGCACTGTAGTGCCTGAAAACAGGAATACCTTGAGAATCTCCCCAACATGAGGGAATCCTCTTCTACTTGAATTGGACATAGTAGGCATGAGTGCAGGGTGCAATGTCACAAAACCTGGCACAGAATTTAAATTTATAGGCTTGTAGGATTTAGGGTGGAAAGAACTGAGAGTTCATTTAATACAAATCCCTCATGCCACAGGTATGGAAACTGAGGCAGGCTGGCTCTGGAACAGATATAAGCAGCCAGTGGAATTGTAAGCAACTTTCATTTTAGCAGTGTCTACCTGCTACTTGGTTGTAGCAGTTTTTACCTGTTACTTTTATGAGTAAAAATAGAAGCAGATAAGGTTTCCAAGAATCACAGTAACAAAATTTACAATAAGAGTTTCTGAGCTGGCCTGGTCATTTTCCCTATTCTGCACCTCCTGGGAGGGTCTTGATTAGCCATGATCCTTGGTGAAGATAGGGAGAATAGGGGGAAGGAGGAAGGATTCCCATCCTGACTTTTTTGAGTCTGCTTCCTGGTTCCCAATGGTGGAAGTGAGACAGGTACTAACATCTCCTTTCGACAGAGAAATAAACAATTCTGACCTCTGAAAGAAACCCGCCTTATTGGACCTTCAAGGGATTGAAAGATTTGAGTACAATGTCACAATCTAGTAAGTAGCACACTCACGGTGCAAATCTAGGTCTATCTATATGATGTACTCTTTCCACTACAGTCCAGTTACTTTTATTTTTAAGAAGTAAATGATATTGTTAACTTGTTTTTCAAACTATTGGGATGGTGATTTTTCCTGGGAGATGTCACAGTTTTGTAGAGTTTTGGAACTGCTTTTTGACTGATGGGTTCTGGCCTCTTGAAAGGGAGCCATATGAAATTATAGACTGTCAAGACCCTGGAGGATGACTGGATCATTTAAGATGAGGGCTCTGATGATGAAGTTGGGAATTAACATTCACCTTCTGTGTTGGAATGGTCTATCCCAGATTGGCTTATGACTCCCAAAAAGGGCTTACGAACATCACAAACTATTTTCCTCCTAGCCCCAGCCCCTGTTGAACTCCAGATTAGCCCAGAACACATAACTCTCCCTTCTGATGTAAATCCTGAAGATTACGGAGTAGATGAGTATTGGTTTGCTTTAGAGAGTCACTGATTGAATAGCCACATTTTTTTTCAATAGTGGGACACACAGTCAGATATATGTATGCAGGCTGTATGACCTTTTTTTCTGATTCACAAAAATGATGTAATGTTGCTTATTACTTACACGGACATTATTTTGAACAGTGACATAAAATCAATCCAAAGACTAGGTTAATCAATTTTATTCATAAAAATGCAGTTACAGATGGTGGTAGTCATTTATCAATTCTGAAAATATCAGTAAGAGTACAAAGTTTAATAAACTGATTTAGACTCAGTAACTCTGGGGTTTGCTTGTACAAGACAGGTACATCTGAATTCTGGGTTTTGGATTACATTAGAGATAGTGGTTGAGTTTTATTCAGTAGTTTCACGAAAAAGAATGAACTTCATCATACCTAGGGAGCCCAAATATTCCCCAGAGTTTGCCTTTATGTTCACAGATTTAGGTGTTGCGTACTGCTGGCCTACTAGTTCATGTTCCCTAGTCAATTAAGCAAAATTGGTTGGGGGGGGTGGGGGGCGCTGTTTGTTTTTGCTTTTCTGGTTTTTTCGTAAGTATGGGCTGTACTTCCTTGGGTTAGGAGGGTGGAGACTGGGCCAAATGGATCACCTAGCTACTTACAACACCCAGTCCCCAAAGAAAAGGAACTTCATTAAAACAACTGTGTTGGACCCTACTTCCCACTGGCTTATCTTGAATTCTCAGTTAGCTTATGTAGGCTGACCTTCATTTGACCAGGGAATGAGAGGACAGAGTCAACCAGCGAAGGGTAGGATCCCTTTCCCAATGTCTCAGCATTCCTTCTGCTCAGATCCCACCAGGTTATCTGCTCAGGGCTAATCCCCGGCCTTCACTTGGCTACTAAGCCAAGCGGGGTCTTCGCCCAATATTCCAGGCGGTACTCTAACACAGGGCCCAATTCCTTACCCCAGACTTCGCTTGGGAATTCTTACCCTTATTCCAGGTCTTCGGACGTCTCCAGTCCCTGCTGTGCGACCGTATGGCCTAGCTGCGCAACAGGGCTATCCCCTCCTCCACGGAGGGAACAATGACTACACGCCCACCCGAGGATGTCAGTGCTCTTCACTTTATTGATGGCGTCCTTCTATATCTCTCTCTTGCTTACATCATCTCTCCCTAATCCTTCCCCGACAGCTCCTTATATCCCCAGCCAGAGCCCTGCCCATGTTCCTCCCTGAGGGCAGAGCCAGCTCCCTGAGGGTGGAGCCAGCTCCTGAAGGCTGGTCCAGAGCGTGACCCCTAACAGTTATCCTCCTCCCAATGGCTGTGGGCTCAGGTACTTTCAGGCTCCTGACTTCAGCCTAGATATTACAATCCTTTGAAAGTAGCCAGTCACCAACTACTATCCTTCTGATAAGGTAGAGGGTCTGACATCTCTGTCTCTACTGGATCTTTCAGACCGGCCTAGAATTGACCTCTACCCTAAAACTGTACCTCATGAATCTCTGGGCCTTTCCATCTGCTCTGCAGCTGAAGTCTCCTTTATGTGATGTCTCCTTCCATTAGAATTTAAACTCATTGACAGCCAGGACTATATTGCTTTTCTATTATAAATCCCAGCTTTTAATGAAGTACTAAGCACATACTAAGTAGTAAGTAAATGTGTTTCCATTCTATTCCATTTCATTTGGGGAATGAGGACATGGGAGGTTCTTTTTGGACAATCAAATCAGATAATATATAAGAGCTATGTCAGCGTCAGCTATAGTTCCTTTTATTATGATGAAAACGGAAAAGGCAAGTACAAACACCCATATTTTCTCTGTTTAGCATCAAAGCTTTAGAAATAGCAAAATCCCCCTTTGTACACAACTTTCTCAGTTTGGAATTGCTTGCAAATATTCTGTATACTCAGCATTTGCTTTTATGTAAACTTATTTTTAGACATCAACAATACAGTATTATCCTTCTAAAAACACCATAGCACCAAATTTCTGTTTTATTGATATATGGCTAAACATTGCAGTAATTTATTTGGATATCATATCAAGTCACTAAAACTGGAATCTGGTTGTAGCAGGGCCAAGCTTTTACTAGTTCATCTATATCCCCTTTCCTGGTCCCCCTTCAGACAAAATGCACATATTGGTGACTTAGCTGATAGTGACAAAGAATACCATCCTTGGCCACTAAAGAGAGATAAGTTAATTTATCCAGTGTGGTTATTAAATCTGTTACCCTGGCCTCATTAGCACCCCTCTCTAGTTGTTACTCACAGTCATGTAAAGTGTTATATGAGATACCTACCAGAAAGTCCCAATATTAAACCTGTTAAAATCAATTTGTAGAAAATAGAATTATTCCAAACTAGACTGTCATATTATGTCTCCTTTTAAAGGAGGTCATCTTTGAAACTGTAATGAAAGTATTTTCCATAAGTTGTAAGATTATTAGCAGTGTCTCATTATGTAATCCATTTTTTTTGATTAATAGGGGACTGGTGCAATCTTGGAGATCTCATCAGTTTCCATGGGTTCAATTATCTCTATTAAGATGACCCTCCAATCTATATATCCAACCTTACTAGCCCTTCTAAGTTCCAGGCCCACACTGCCAACCACCTGCTAGGTATCTCCACCTGTCATTAAAAAATCAAAATGGAACTTCTTTCTTTTATCCTTTAGACCTTTTTCTTAATACCTTTCTTCTCCATAGGTTCCCAAAGTGGGCAATACCACCTGCTAGGGACCCTGGAATGATCCAGGGGCTTGGTAGTAGCCTAGGGTGCAACTTGGGGTGTTGAATAAAAATTAGGGACAGGGGAATCATAAGGAAAGAAGAGAAGATTTTTAAAATTTTGTAAAACCATTTGTACATGTTTCATCTGTTGTGTAACAGAGTTAAAGTCATAGTGATTACATTATTTTCCAAATAAACACACAAAATACAAGTTATAACCAATCATTGGTCAAGTCCCCTGATAGGTCTTAATAAGCAACAGTTGGCAAGTGAGTGTGATGTGCATTTTTGGGAAATCCAGTATGCATTGGCAGGAATATGTCCACCTAACTATACAGTCACATGATGCAATATTGGATCATTAAAATTTCAATGCAGGGAAAAAAACATAAATTTATAATAAATTATTAAATTTAAGATGTGTCATTTAAAATAAAGAATTTTATATTTTTTTGAAATGATGCCAAGTTTAAAAAAAATTAAAGGGTTAAAGAAAGTAGATTTCTGGGAGGGGGGACTGAATATATTTTTTAAAGGGGGTGATAGACTAAATAAATTCAGGAAACTCTGCTCTAAATTTTCTTTTTAAAAGTACCACCTTTCTTTTTAAAGGTACCACCATACTTTCAGTCTCTCATTATCCCTTAAAACTTCTTAATGATATTCAACTCTTCCCTTTCTCTCACACTCAAATCCAGTCAATTGTCAAGTCTTATAACCATGTCTCTCACAGCCATCACTTCCTCTCAACTTACACAGCCATCAAGCTAAATTAATACTTTCTACTTGGGTTACTACATTAGCCTTCTAAAAGGTCTCCCTGTTCTAGTCACCCTCCAATTCATTTCCTACCATACTATCACAATAATTTTCTTTCTTTCCAGTCTTCTTCCCCTTTCTTTTAATTCTAAGCCAAATTCTGTGTCTTTCTATACTGTTCCAGAAAGGTATGCTTACGGACAAGCTTGTCATAATCTGGTTAACAAGCATTTTTCATCCATTTTGTCTTTCCTATGTGGATGACCAAACCAAACTATTTTCAGGGGTTACAGAGCTATCCCAGAAGGCTCTTTATTGTTCTTAGGCTTAATCGCAGCTTTCACAAGGAATCCTTCTTATTATCACTGTTGACAAGGACTGGGCAATATGGAAATCTCAAAAGAATTGAATATAAATGTCACACAGAAAGCAACAGAGAAATACATGATGAACATGAGCATGTTGCAACATACAATTAATGAGTGATCAATTAACAAGAATTTCTTTTAACAAGTTCTTTATCTGTGCTAAGTACTGCATTAATTTCTAGGGATACAAATAAAAAGACATAATGGTTTCTTCCCTTAGAGACTGGGAATGATGCCTAGTGCAAGATGGCACTTAAGGGCTGAGTACTGGGGAGAGGGGGAAGGGATTCCATAGGCAAAAGCAAGTAGAGATAATTCCAAGGAGGTGAAAAGGCACAGAGATGAGATGGGGCATCTTGTGTGACAAATTCTGGGTAGTCCACAGTAGCCAACTTGTGTGTGGAGGGCAATAATATGTAAGAAGACTAGAAAGATAGGAGAGGCCAGGTTGTGCAAAGCTTTAAATACCAAGCCAAGGAGTTTGTTTGACTCTAGAATTAACAGGAAGGACATGGTATAATATTATGTTTTAGGAAATTGAAGCAGGGAGAGGCTTACATCAGGAAGCCCAAGTAGGAGACTATTGCATGCATTAGTCCTGGTGAGAAGATTTGTCTGTGACCACATGAAAGGAAAAAAGGAAATGTATCTGAAAAATGCTATTGAGAAAGAAATGTCTTCCCAACAGATTGGGTGTATGATAAATGAGAGTGAGGAGTTGAGGACGACATGGGGATTACGAGCACGAGTGGCTGAAAATTCTGTTTTGGACATGATGAGTTTGATGGCTATACAATAATCAGAGGCATCCACAAGGCATCTGGTGATACAGGACTAGAGTACAAAAAAGAGAGTCTGGGGCAGCATATATGGATCTTGGAACCATCTACATAGAGATGGCTATTGATCCCATGGGAGTTGATGAGAATACCAAATGAGCAAGTATAGAGAGAAGGGAGAAGACAACATAGGACAGAAATTTGAGGAATACTCATGATTAGTGGGTGCAGCATTGGTCAATACTAAGAAAAGGAAACTAAGAGTTGGCTGGTATGGAGAGAATAATAGGAGAGACTAGTAGACTGAAAACCCAGAGGAGGGATTTTGTAGGAGGGAAAGATTGTTAATAGTGGCAAATGCTGCAGAAAAGAGGATGGACAAAAGGCTATCAGAAGTGACAATTAAGAGATCGTTAGTAGTAACTTAGAAATCAGTTTCACTGAAGAGATCTAAAGCCAGAATACAGAAGACTTACAAAAGAGAGAGAGAAGTGAAGGCATTGTGTGTAGATGACTTTTGCAAGAAGATAACTATCTAGTGAAGAGAGTGAGAGCCGGTGAGACGGGGACTTTGGCATTTCATACCCTTACTCCTGCCATCACCAGCAAATGTACCACTTTCATATTCAAGAATTCTGAAATTTCCTTTTCTGACCATTATCTATTGGCTTTTTACCTCTCTTTCTACTTTCTTTTAGATAATCATACTCTTCATCTGCACCATGACCTTCAGACCCTCTCTCCTGAACTGGCCACTCTCTCCAATTCTCCCCATCTTGACTCCTTAGTGAATTAATTCAACTCCACCCTGTCCTCCTTTCATGAATCAATATCCTCTTTTTCATATCACCGATTACCCCAGGCCAAGATTTATTTTTGGATCACTTCCACCATTTGTCACTTTAGAACCTACACACATTTTACTGAACCAACTTGGAGAAAACCATGCAACCATTCCGACCACAAATTTATGTTGCAGAACCTCAACTGGACCTGCACTGCTGCTAGGCAATCCTTCTATACTTCCCTTATCAACTCCTATCCTACTCTCTACAACTCCTCTTCCAAA
>JAJHZJ010000233.1:3059247-3330373 GCA_023548195.1 Bettongia penicillata ogilbyi
TGACTTGCCCAAGGTGACACAGCTAGTGTCAAGTGTCTGAGGTGATATTTGAACTCAGGTCCTCCTGACTCCTGCACTGGTGCTCTATCCACTGCACCAACCTACCTGACCCAAACCAAAGCATAATACAAAAGAAAATGATCTGCTACATTCTGGGATTGAATTCCATAGTTCTTTCTCTGGATGTGGAAGGCATTTTGCCTTAAAAGACCCTTGGAAATTTTTTAACTCCTTGCATTGCAATGAGGTTCTAAGTCTACCAGAAAAAATCCTTGCACACTGTGGTTGTTGCTGTGTACAAAGTTCTCCTGGTTCTGCTCCTTTCACTCAGTGTCAGATCATATAAGTCTTTCCAGGCCTCTCTGAAGTCTTCCTGTTTATCATATCTTGTAGCACAATAGTATTCCATTACATTCATATACCACAATTTATTCAGCCATTCCCCAATTGATGGGTATCCCCTTGATTTCCAGTTTTTGGTCACCACAAAGAGTGCTGCTATAAATATTTTTGTACATGTGGGACCCTTTCCCATTTCTCTTTAGGATACAGTCCTAGAAACGATATTGCTGGGTCAAAGGGTATGCATATTTTTGTAGCCCTTTGGGCATAGTTCCAAATTGCTCTCCAGAATGGCTGGATCAGCTCTCAGCTCCACCAACAATGAATCAGTATTCCAACTCTCCCACATCTTTTCCAACATTTATCATCTTCCTGTTTTGTTATGTTAACCAATCTGGTAGGTGTTATGTGGTATCTCAGAGTTGTTTTGATTTGCATCTGTCTAATCAATAGTGATTTAGAGCATTTTTTATATGACTATAGATAGCTTTAATTTCTTCCTCTGAAAACTGCCCGTTCATATCCTTTGACCATTTATCAGCTGGGGAAAAATTATATTTTTCTTGAAGACTTTGGATGTATGAGCTTTGACTTTGTTGTCTTCTGAGTGTGTTTTGATCTCCCTTTTTGTTACATAGTAACTTTCTATGGCCCAAACATGAAGCTCTACTATGAAAAGATTTTTTTTCATTAGAAAACTTTGTTTCACTGTTGCTGTTGTGCCTCACCACTGTTGCTACCCTACCCCTAGGGGCAAGACCCCAGCATAAGTGTCTAATCTGCCTCTTTACTTGCAAGTCATTTCCATCACTTTGAAATTAAACTTCTGTTTGATTCCTGACTTTCCTGTCTCAACTTTGTTCTGTGGCCTCTGGCCATCCACAGGGTTAGAGACCTGTTCAGTCTACTGATGTTCAGTTAATTGATGTCAGAAATGGGATTGGACATGGAACTGGGCTTTTGGATTCACCAGTACCAGAGGGATTGAACTAGGCACCACCTGCGATTTATTTCTGTGGAGTCTACTCCCACTCCTCCTCCCACTCCAAACCTAGCAAGTCCTCTGTCCTTCTCCCTGTTCCAATCTTGAGTTTCCACCTTGGTGGAGCTCACCACTCTTTGTGAGGAAAACACCAAGCCCCTCCAGTGACCTGGTTTGTCTCAGATTACTCTGGTAATAATATCCTTTCTTAAACTGCAGATATCTCTTCATTGACCTCTCTGTGTGCCTCTGCTGTGCTTTGTTTGGTTTAGTTTAGTTTTTGCTTTTTTACTACACGCCTCTGTAAAACTGTAGTTGTATGCCTATTGTTTTTAAACTACACACATCTGTAAAGTTAAAGTTGCACACCTCTATATGAGCTGTGACTGTAAACTTTGTTCTGAGTGCATCTAGCTTATCATTTTGTCTTTGTTTGTGTCTTTATAAAATGTAAAATGTCTGCATAGATTTTGTTACCCTGAAAAATTTAAAACGCAGCCACCCCAAAAAAACTTCTGAGGTCTATAGACAAAGAGTTGAGAACACTGGGAAAAATTAATGAACAATTGTCCCGGGAAGCAGGATTAAGTCCCACTTTAGGCTTTCTGCGGGAGATTAGGTAATAAAAAAAGTCAAATAACCAAAGTTTGTAGAACTGCTAAACCATCTCTACATATTTTGGAGTTTGAAGTTTAATTGTTTTCAGATTACAGAGGAGAATTTCTGGGATTTGGGATAATTCCAGGAATTCACTCACTTCTAAAATAACTTATTAAGTTTGGGGCTATCTCCTTGCAGAATGTGTTTTAAGGAAAAATAAGGATTAGATTATATAAAAGTTTTGTAAAAGTAAATGGCAAGATTAATAACCTCATTGTTTTTAGGCAATGAAGAAAGGCAGTTAGTATGGAAGTAATGCCACAGTGAGGAAGAAAAAAAAATAAGTAAACAGTTTGCACCTTATAGGAACCTCTTATTAACCCTTCCTTGACATGTCTGACTATGAAAAGAGAAAAGACTGTTTAAACCAAAGATCTCTATTAACTACGCCAGGTCAGAGACCCTCTCCCTCTCCCTGTTAACACCTCTCATCTCAGATCAGATTCCCAAAAACAAGTGTTTAAAAAATGCTGGGAAAATGTAGAGAAACTTGAATTATATTCTGGTTGTAGAAGTTTATTAGCTATGTAATCTTAAGCAAATTGTCCTATCTCTGTTTGCTCCAGTTTCCTGATGTGTAAAGAGAGAAATAATAATAGTTCGAACCTCCCAGGTTTTTTGTGAGATCAAAATAATATAATGATCATAAAGTGCTTAACACAATCACTGGTATATGCTAATCACTACACTATTTCTTTAATTGAATGTGATTGCTCCATACTCTAAAGTGGTTTTAAAATGCCAAAGGTGGTAAGGTTAATGATTTTTATATGAAATAATTTGGAAATGCAATTGATATCATCTGAAGTTTTATTTCATGTTTTAAACATATAATATTATTTGCATTATTATTATATTTCCAAATTCTCATATACTGTGAAATTTGAGAGACCATTGTAACAGAAATGCTGTTAGACAAAACAACTCTTTAATCTAGATGCTGTTTACACATGAATTGGACTTTTAAAAGAATGATAAAAAATAAATATTTGAAAAATTTAAAATATTTAATGAGGCATATTTTATTATAAAGCAGATAGTAATAATACATAACAACATTTCGTTTTAAATTCTTGGCTATTATGAAAGTATATAGGGTGGTTTAAAAATGTTGCTTTAATGTATTAATGACGAATCAACAATTAGGCATTTGAGGTATGTCTGAAGCCCCAGATAATGGAGTAGTTTTAATTTACAAGTAAAGGATAAATGAAATGTTAACTGTTAGGGAGACATCAGGAAAGATATTCAAGCCTTAAGTTGTGGTTAGTGAAATTTTGCTATTTGAGGTAAAAATTCTTGGGACTGAGTTTTACTATTTAGAGTTTTGTTTATAGGGACAGTTGTCTGAATTTTCATGAAGCCAATGATAGAAAATGGCATTGTTGCAGTCTGGGAACTGCTCAAGGTGGATGTCTGTGTCAAGGAGAAGTTTTAGGGACATCCTTGGTATGGTCTAGGTAGTATCCTCCTGAATCAATTTCCACATTGTGCTATTTCCTTTCTGAAAAGGAAAATTCCCCACGTTGTTAATCCTGAGCCTTACTTTTAATTCTCTGTGACTATATGATTGACTGTTAGATATAACTCCTGCCTGTAATCAAACTTTTAAGGGAGTTTTCCTACTGTTATGATATATGATACTGTTCTAACTATATCCCTCTTTTTCCTTTTATAGCAAATTTCTATAATCAAGAAGTTTTGCAATGACAGTAATAAATCTATTAAACAATAGATTGATACTGGAACATCTATGAGTTACTACATAATAGGATGCAAGTATAAACATCTGGCATTTTTTAACCTTTATTTGTGGTCAAATTATAATACAGGGATGATATCTTCCTAAGGGGGAAATGATTAGACAAAGATGTAATAGAAAACGTTTTCTAAATAAATGGAACAGTAAATTTTGAGAAAGAAAGGACTGTATGATTGGCTTCCAAATTTTTTTATCATGGAAATTCAGGCTTTGAGTATGTTTTAGTAAAAAGTTATCAAAATTGGGTTAATATTTTACACATAAATTGTATGGATAATGGTAAAGAAAGTGAAATTATTTTCCCATTATTAAAGTATCTATCTGACAATTTTAAAAGGCAGAAGAGACTATTTTATGGTTGGGCCCTCATACATTTTTAAATTTTTAATTTTTAACATATTAAGTACAGGATTTAGGTGTGGATAGAAATAGCAAATGATAAATAAACTGAAATTATCTGAAGTTTTAAGACTGAAGAACCAAATTTAAGTGATTATACTAAATTATATTAAGTCAGAATTCCTAGGAACCTTTAGATTTGGAACCAGAAAAGCAGAGTCCCTTTTACAGTTGTCCTGAGAATAAAGCCTATTGTCCAGGAAAAGCTATCTAGGGACCAGATAACTAAATGAGACATCTGGAACTCAAAATGTTCTGATTAAATAGATACTCAGAAAGGGTTACTAGGATACAAGGAGACTTGATGTTAATATTGACTATAACTATTGTATTACTTTGGTCTTTTGTTTTAAGATGTTTATGTTTAAGTTTTCTAGGTTATGTTAGTGACATGTAAATCTCAATTCTCAAAACTAGTTCATTGTGAACCCTCTAAGAAGTCTGATCTGTAATGTGATATTAATGTGACCTGACACAATGTAATTATGCAATTATGGGAACTGTGAGAAAACCATATTGCATTGTTTGAAACTAGTCCTGTGTGGCTAGGAAACTGGACCATCTCTATGTTCTATTTAGGGACCTTTAACTTAAGGATGCTGACCAGAAACTCAGATCTAAAGATTGACATAGGGAGTTTTCTTACAATTGTACAACTCAAGCTAAGGGCCCCTGCAAAGTCCTTCTGATTACTCCCACGACTGCCAGGTTTGTGGGTGTGGACTACTGGATCATCTGAAGAAAGCCCCCTGCCCTTTCCGAGCCCTCCAGGGAAGTCAAAGTTCATCTAGAAGCAGCCAACATCCAGGTGAGACACCTGTCTCAAGATTCCAGGCAAGGGCTAAGTATACTGACCAAATTCCTTTTTTTCCTCTTCCCTTTCCTTATGTGCCCAACCACCAATGCCCTAATTCAAGTATGTGTTGGCATTTTCTCCCTTTATATTCTTAGCCTCCCTCTCTTTTCTACTTGCAAACAAACTAATGGCTAGACAAGACCTATTCAACTCAATATCTTGTCCTGGCCCAACCGGCCTCTTGTGGCATTTGGCTTATACCTGCCTCTCCTTTATTGGCTAAAAAGGTAGGGGTTCTTTCAGATCCCCTCCCTTAGGCCAAAAGGGGGAAATACCAAGATTTGAGGAGACACTCTATTTTCCAGAGCTAGACCCAACAAACAAACTGTATCTTGAGCTTGGCATAACAACAATTCTTTGTGCTCCCCTTGTGGAGCCCCTGAGCTCAGACAAAGCACCAGCAGGCTAGAACATGAAGTCCTGCTACGAACGGACTTTCGTCACCAGACAACCTTGCCTCACTGTTGCATGTCATTACTGTTGCTACCCTCCACTGTTTGACTCTTTTTCTGGTCACAAGTATGTAAATCAAGGTTCAGCCTCACTGCCTCGGGTTCCTCCAATCGAGCTGATACTTGGCCTGGCTACTTCCCAACAAGCTTACTGTGATGATTAAATTATATAGGGGAGATCCCATTGAAAATCATGAATTAATATAAAGTATGATTTTTGTTATCAAAATGACAGTTTCATCAAGAAAACATATATTTCATTTCCATGTGTCAGTCTGCATCTCTAACTTGGCTAGAGAAACAATGTGTGTGTATCATTTCTCTACATAGGCTAGAAGCTCCTTGAGAGGAAAGACAATGAGTAATTCATCTTTGTATACTCCACAGCTAGTATAGTGCCTTACACCTTGTTAATACTCAAAATGTTTGCTAAATGAACGATCTAGAAGTATTTGATTCCATACGAGTTACTCTCAAAGTGTATAATGAACTTTCCTTACCCAAAGAGGTCAAGGTTTCATAATTAGTCACCATCACATGTTTATAAAGTTCTTTCTGGCACCATTCCAGTTTCTTCCATTCATTCTTTGAGAAGTACACAGCCACATCATCAAATGTCACAGATACCTGGAATCACAAACATAATAATAACGAACATTTATATATCACTTACTATGTACCAGACACTGTGCTACATGTTTTACAATTGTCTTGTTTGAGTTTTACAACAGTCCTAAAGAGGCAGGTGCTATTATTATCCCCATTTTACAGATAAGGAAAGAGGCCAAGGTTAAGTGTCACTTGGCTAGGAAGTGTCTGAGTCACATCTGACCTCAGGTTTTCCTGATTTCATGCCCAACACCACCTAGATTTCTCTTCTTTTCATGGTACTTTTTAAAAAGACCAATCAAGACCACCCCCATCAGAAAACGTATTACAAAGCAGAGTCTTCTCGTATATTTTTAGCATCTTAAAAATGGTCTTGATTTCAGCATTCCAGCATCCACTTGAGGAGATATAGCTAAGACATCTGGGGATGTTTTCCCAATTGCAACAAACCCAGAACAGATTCTCATTCTCATTCTGTCTGTCTGTCTGTCTCTGTCTCTCTGGACACACATACACACGCACACACACACACACACACAGAGTCAAAAAAGGCCCATTAGGTGACTGAAAAAAATAAACCTATTGGTATTTAGAGCCTTAGGAGAAGAGAACTAGAAAAAATGAAATTTTCTCATCAGAACCACAACAGCTTCTGACCTCTAAGTGGTAAGGTCTCTAAGGGCATTTAATAAATAATTATTAATTGACTGATTCAGGCCCAAGAGAGTCCTCTGCTCTATTTTCCTTTGCTTCTGCCACCTCTATGAAGGCCTTTCCTTTAAAATAGAGTACTACATTTTCAAGATAAATTTTATGCGTACTTCTCAGTGTTTATTTTCATTATTTGACGTAAGTATTCCAGGGGAGCACCTAGAGGATACATCTTTCAAGAAAGCATGGGACCTTTTTCCAACTGCGACCAAAATGTTGGCAGGAAGTACTACGAACAACGCAGTCATGCTGCCCAAAATAGGACCCAGAAGGATTGAGAGAAACACAGGCCCCCGAACGTGAAAAGCCTTGACCGAAGACTCTTAGAGGTCCAGTAATCTCAGCAGGACCACGACAGGTTCACAGTCACATGTCACTAAGTGACAGTTGTAATAAAAAGGCATGGTTTCAAAATATTCATCTTCTTCTACCTCATTAATGTGCTTCTTGTATGTAAAACATGCCTAATATCTTACCTGTAAAGATATGATCAATCATCATTAAACTGTCCCCAAAGAAGAAGGAAATGAATATGAAATCCATCATTATCAAGAAAAGATATTCACCAGTTTGAAAGAAATGGAATATGTTTTATGCTTAATGTGAAACTAGTCCTAGTTTCCCATGTTAAACACAAACTGAGAGAGAAAAGAGAGAGAGAGAGAGAGAGAGAGAGAGAGAGAGAGAGAGAGAGAGAGAGAGAGAGAGAGAGAGAGAGTCCTTCAGGATATGAAAATTATAAAGGCCAAGAGAAGAAAATCTCAGTCAGTTTACCATTTGTGAAATGGAAATAAGGGGAAGGCTGGTAGGAGAGGCAGAATTCTCAAAAAGAAAAGTAAGATTAATTGGTAAGATTGTTAAGCAGTCGATTTGTGTAGTGTACAAAAATGCTTGTATTTTCCTTCTCTGAAGTATTATAGTAACTGGCAAATAGTTACTTCCAAGGCTTAAACCTCTGGTATAATAAGTTTAAGCTTCCCATGACCAGAATTCCTGTTACCATAATCTTCTTTATCATAGAATGGAATTATATATATATATGCATATATATACTAGGTTATATATATATACATGTATATATGTATACATACATACATACATATATATATACATATATATATATATATATAGCCTAGTAAACTTTAAAGCACTAAATAAATGTTAGCTATTATTATCCTCATTCCCTGTAAAGGGAAATTTGGTCCTACCATCCAGCCTGTCTTGAGATCACAGTGTAAAGAGGGTTGGGCAGAGAGCCCAAGGACCAAGGTTCTTTCTGGTTTGAGCTTTGCCCCCAAAGCTGAGCTAAAGGAGGGCTCATCTCTTCTGGGCCTCAGTTTCACAACTGTTAACACCAATGACTTGGGCCAGAACAGGCTTCATGTCTGTTGCCCAGACTGTCAGGGTGCACCCACACACCATGACAAGGCAGCATCCCTCAAATTGCCCTTTTCTCCCAGTTTGTAATGCCAAAGGCTCCTCTCGTTCATCTAGCCCTGAGCAAGGCTAGAGCCGGGTTCTCTCCCGGACCCCTGTCTCCTCCTCACTGCGTATATCCCTGGGAGGTGGGGGTTGCAGGGGAGAGATCTCTCACCTTAACAGGAGTCGCCTTGGCCATGGTTTTCCGTCCTGCTTCCCGAATCCGAGGACGCTGCGGCTTCTCCCCCATGCCCCGCTCCCCTTCCCCCCCAAGACTGGGCAGAGGGGAATCAGACAGTCCGCACCCTTCTCCGCCCAGGCTCCCTCCTCCCTCCTGCAATGCAGTCGGCTGTCAGCGGGGCGGGCGCGGAGTGCGGAGCCCCAGGGGCTGGTGGCGGTGCCGGGTCCCAAGGGGCAGTCGGGCTGATGGGCGGCCCGCGCTGCGGCCCCGGGCTGGGCCTCGCTGCCCCCGCCCTTGCAATCCCCTTCCCGCAGCTCTGGCTCTGGTTCTGGCTCCCGCTTGCGCTCCGGCTACGCTGGAGTCCACAGCACCTGCACCAGGGATCAGACCTCGGTTGTCTCCTACTGCCCACGACAGCTGTTGCTGGGCCCACGCGGTGCATCCTGGGACTCTTGCTCCTTTCTCACCCACCCCCCAACTGACCTCCCTGGAATCAGCCACTTGTTGGGATCTCCCGTCAAACAGAGCCTCTGGGACAGAGGATTTAAAAAAGCGGGGCTTGCTGGACCAGACCACCTACGGCAACAGCTGTGTCTCATGCCCAAGCAAAACAACGGGTTCTCGTTATCTTTCCTCTGTCCCCTCAAATCTTTCCACCTCATCACTCAGCTGAAACTGCTCTCTTCAAAGCTGCCAGATCTCATGGCCTTTTCTCAGGTTTCATGCTTCTCAGTCTTTTCTGCATTTATTGCTTTTGACCATACTTCTTAAATGCTCTCTCCTCCCAGGGTTTTCAGGACAGTTTTCTCCTGGCTCCCCTACTATCTGTCTGACTGCTCCTTCTCACTGTCCTTTGCTGCCTCATCATTCCCATCACGGGACCAGCGTACTCTAGGTGTTCCCCAAAGTGCTCGCTCTCTGTCTCTGTCTCTCTCTCTGTCTTTCCCTCCACCTCTCTCACCAGTTCCCATGAGTTTAACTGTCATCATCAATATATCCCACTTAGTGTCTCCTTAGCATTTCAGTCACACATTGCCAGTTGCCTACTGGATATTTGCAAAAGGATGTCTGAAACACATCTTAAACTCACCATATGTAATGCTGAATAAATTGTTTTCCCCCTTAATACAGAATCATCCTTCCATTATCCCAGGTTCATAATCTCAGCATCAGCCTAGACTCCTTATATCCCTTACTTCACATATTGAATCAATTGTCAAATCTTGCCATTTCTAGCTTCACATCTCTCACACCTGCCCCCTTCTTTCCATTCATATTAGCTACCTTAAGTCAAGCCCTCATAACTTCTCATCTAGATTATTACAACAGCCTCCAAATTGGTGTCTGTAACTATTAGTCTTATCATTCCACTCTATGCTACCCATTGCTGCCAAAGTAATTTTCCTTCCACACAGATCTAACCTTGAGCTGCTCCTCCTCAGCCAACTCCAGTAGACTCTTATTATCTCTGGGATAAAATATAAACTTTTCTATTTATCTTCTAAAGACCTGATCTCAACTATTCTTCCCAGTTTCAATGACCATTTTACTCCCCCTCTTAATTTCTTTGATCCAATCAAACTGCTTTTCTCTCTATTCTTCTTATATTATATATTCCTTCTTATATCCCCACCCCTGGCACCACTGCCTAGCACAATCAGTTCAGTAGTTTCAGTTGTGTCCAACTCCTTGTGACCTCATTTAGGGCTCTCTTGGACAAGATACTGGAATGGTTTGCCATTTCTTTCTTTCACTAGCTCATTTTGCAGATGAGGAAACTGAGGCAAAGAGGGTTAAGTGACTTGGCCAGAGTCACAAAGTTAGTGTCTGAGGCCAGATTTGAACTCAGGAAAATGAGTCTTCCTGACCCTCTATCCACTCTGCCATCTAGATATCCTGCCTAGCACAAATTAGATGCTTAATGAATACTTGCTGACAATTGGTTGAAACCTTGGAGGAGTGTGAAAAAATAGATTTAAGTGAACTGTGACTGTTGTCTGGGTTTAAGGGAATGCTTCATGATCTGCAGTTGTAAAGTATTCGTTAAAAGTTGGTAAAAAGATTTAAAAACTCCTCCTTCCACCAGGATTTTTCTTCTCTTGGAGTCACTTGCCCCATTATAATGCTGATCTTGCCCTGCCAAGTCTCAGCTTTGAAACACTCCCCCTTCCTGCTGCCTTCACTTCTACTTTGTGGCTGAATAAAACTGGAGAAAACCACAAAACTGTGCTGAGTCCACTATAAATTTATGTTACATGATCTCAACTGGGCCTTCATCACTGCAAGGCAATCCTTTTATATCTCTCGGACTTCACAAAGACCTTTTCAGCCCACCTTATACCTTCCCTCTTCTCTGTCAGATAAAACTTTGCTTCACAATTTTGCTAAAAAAAAAAATTGATTCCATTCCACAAGAGCTCAGTCCTCTAACCTCCTCCTCATCTCATATCACTCAGATGTGTTCTGTTACTATCTTCCCCAACACTCTTGTCTCTTGTGAATGAACATGGTAATGGGACTCATAGAATCTTGGAGCTGAAATGAACCTTGGGGGTCTTTCCAGCCCACATGCTACCCAGGAAATGCTTCAGCAACATACTGTCAACAACATTAGGGGTCATCCATCCTGTTTAAATGCTTCCAGTGACTGGGAGGCCACTAGCTCACAGTATTGCCCCTTCCACTTTTGAATAGCTCTGGTAGATAGTTCTCACCTATATATATATATGCCCTGCCTTTGGGGCAGAGAGACTTATGGGAAGGACTGACCTTGATTCTCAGGCTTTCCTTGCTAAACCTTTTGGAGGAAAAACATTACATGGGTAAGCAGAAGAAAGAGACCAGAGAATCGGGCATGGGAAGGGGCAGAATGCCAAAAGAGATAAGCTAAGATAGGCTATCAGAAGATCTGAACTGATCAGATGCTATATGTCCCATAGTGGGAGCCCCCACGCCAGTGATATGCTCCAAGGTGGTAAGAACCAAAGACCTCTTTTACTTCCTAGCAAAGGCAATTGTCAAGGTAAACCAGCTGGCCTGCACTCTGTTGCATTCAATGTAGAGCTCATAAACCTAAACTTGTTGGCCATCAGAAATGCTTTACAGTATTTAAGGCTTACAAAGAGGGTGAAAACAAGGGAGAGAGTGGATTTCTAATTTATATAATGTTTGACCATGAGAGGTAATATGAGGATCACCTAGATTACTTTAGGATTACCTTAGGTACTGGAACCAAGTGGAAGAGAGGTGTAACACTGTTACAAGTCTGGCATATAATTCATGATTCAGCTCCTCCTAGAAACACGACAGGGCAATGAGAATTGGCAGCAATGACTGGGTAAGGATGCTTTCATTTTCAAACTGTTTGCAGCTGTTCTTAGCCAGCTGTGTTTGAAAGTAGAGCAACTCATCTCAGAGGGAAAGTGAACAAAAAGTCTAGCCTCCCTGGACACACTGGCAGTTCAGTTTGCTGGCTCACTAGTGCCTCCTGCTGCCTACCTATAATCTACCTTTCTAAAATGCCTACTATTCACCCTGTTCTAGCTCTTCTACCCTGTCTGTGTCAAATATTCTGTGTGTCATTAAAACGTCCTCATCATGTTCCTTGCCCTTTTGTACCTCAGTCCCATCTCACAGTTATTATCTTTTAATATTACCTGCTGAAATCTCATTCATCCCTCAAAGTCCAGGTCCAATTCTACAACCTCCTTTCATAAATCAGCATTGCTGCTAAGAGGAAGTGCTGAGCACCACAGTTGAGGGGTGGAGGTGAAGTTTAGACTCATGACTTAAATCAGCACTACAGCAAGGGACAGCCCAAAGTACTTTGTGTTGAACTGTGTGATATTCACATTATGAATCAATCAATTGATCAGTCACGGAGCTTTTATTTTCTAGGTACTGAGGACACAGACACAAAATGCTCTCCTAATGGTAGTTCCCTGCCCCAGCTCCAGAACCTCCATTTTGGGGAAGGGGCCATGCCTGCCATCCTTCATGCCTCTGCCAGCTCTGCTTCTGACTCTTTGGACTTTTGCCACCATTCCTCAGCTGTCTTTTTGCCCTGGCAGTTCCCTCATCTCCTGGGGTATTCTCACTCTGGAACATTCATCTGTCCCTATGACCCCTTTTTCCCAGAACATCTATTTTAAGAAAGACCCCAAGCCAACCATCTTTCATGCTTCTTCCAGCTATCTGGTATTTGCCATCATGTCCCATTGCAGGTACCTTCCTCTGCCTTTTCAACTCACTTTCCCATATCATCTTCCCTCATTAGAATATAAATTTCTTGAGAGTAGAGATTGCATTTCTGGAACACAGAAAATGCTCAATAAATAATTCTGGTCTTGACTCTGTTCTCAGGAAGCTTACATTCCAGTGGAAGGGCTGGCATGTTTTCAACAAGTATTTATAAAGTATTTGCTATATGGCAGCCACTGCACAAAGCCTTGGGGATATAAAGGCAAAAATGAAATATTCCCTGTCTGTAAGAAACTTATACTCTATAATAGGTGTTGATGGCTATTAATTTTATAATTTAAAACATTTCAAAAATGGAATACAGAACATAGAACCAGTCTTCAAAGAATAGGAATCTAAGACAAAACCCATCAATGGGAATAGGAGATGAAAAAAGAATATAGATTCATCAGCTTGTGAAGGTGTACAGAAAGAGCCAAAGAAGAATTGGGATTGAAACCCATCATCTTTTCCCTAAAACATCTTATCTTCCCTTCCAGTCTCATCCATTTCTGTCAGTGACAGCCTCATTTCCTGGTCACTTAGATTCTATAACTTGGAGTCAGCTTTCTCATTTTCTATATCCTTTGGATAATATCTAAGCAGTCAATTCTAGCTCCTCTAGAGAAAATACTTCTGATCATTCATTCCCTCTCTCTGTGTAAGTGCCAGACATCCTGGGCCATCTCCGGTCATCACAATGAATATCTATCTGGTCACTGGATTCATATGTCTCAAGAGGAGAAAGTGAGGCTGGTGACCTTGCACAGCCCTCCCTCACTCAAAACAAAGTCAAGTACAAGTCATGTCATCATTTTTCTGATGTCACGGTCCTCTTCAAAAATGAGGGACACACACACACAAAAAGTGCCAGAGAGGTTTTTCAGTTTATTGGACCTAAAGGATGATAGTTTCATCAGGAAGAAACTCATGAGATTGTTTTTTTAAACTCATGAGATTTTTTGATGAAGTTGAGCCATGAGACTGTGATAAAGTGTGCATGTCAGTATGAAAACATATCTTAAAGCTGTGAAAATGGCAGTGATGAACAGAGAAAAACTATTTGAAGAAAAAATGTGCAGTTCTTCATCCTAACATATAGTTTGCCTCTGGAAAGATACTTCACTTTAAGAATTCTAAAGGGTCCAAAAGGAAATTATTTTTAAAGCTATTATAAATGCTTAGATTAATTAAATGTAGTTAATAAGCACATTTAGTGGTTTTGTTCATATTTAGTGTTAGGTTTTTATATGATCAATATAAAAGAGCCTTATCTTGTCACCTTTAAGTGTATGATCAGTAAACAAGATTTGAAGTGTTTTGAATTATAAAATGGCCATCTACAACTACGATGAAATGTAAGTTCCTTGAGGCTGAGGATGTTGAACCAAATGTGAAATGTAATAAAAAGAAACCAAGGTCAAGAATGTGGCTGAGGAAGATGGTGTCCTGGGGGACAACTTCTTCTGTGAATGCTGTTTTATAAAATATTTCAAAAGTCAAAATATTTTAGGAGGCGAGTTTTGTTTACCACGTCAGTTTTTAATAGGCACAAATGCGTTGTGGGCGGGGAGGGAATCCAATCACTCCCAAGCAACAGCTGGTTCTTCCTTGAATTGTCTCCTTCATCTTTCCCCTTCCACTCCCACCTTTATCCAGCCCCTCTCTCATCATCACACCCTCTCCACTTCATTTCTTGTCTTCTAAGTAAGAGTCTATGTCTCCAGTTCTCCCTGCCCCCCATCCCTGCGGCCACAATTATCTTCTCACAGTGTTGTATCACCCTCTGGTCTAAGCCCTTCAGCGGCTCCCCAGCCTCTCTCCGTCATCCATCACGGGGGAGATTTTCCCCAGGTGGCCCACGGGCCCTTCACTCTCCCCGCATTTCTGGCAGGTTTGCTCCTGGTTCTCTTACAAGACAGACCCAGGCTCGCCCGTCCTCGATGGTTCCTGGCCCTGGACATGAACCTCCTGTGGTCTTATCCCCCCACCCTCGGGGGACTCAGGCGCCCTTTATTCCTCGGGCCGCAGGAGGCGCTGCAGGACAGGAGCCTTTCCCGGGATGAAGGAGGGAGTGGGGTGGGGTGGGGTGGGGGAGACAGATTCCCAGGATGCCCCGCGTGTATCCCTAGCAACGGACAACTGCCCCTGGAGGCGGGGCGAAGAGAGGGTCTGCGGCTGCGCGAAGTAGAGCCGCGGGATTGGTGGGCGCAGAGAGAGCCGGGCACCGCTTCCCCGCCCTCGGCCCCTGTCCCGCCTTCCCCCGCAGGGACCCGTGGGGGGCGCGGGCAGAGGAGGGCCCGGAGCTCCCGCTGACTTAGGCCGAGGAGGGAAGCCGGGGTTAGGGAGCAGGGGGAGGCGGAGGAGGAGGGGTGGGAGACGCGGCAGCTTCCCCGGGACCTGGGAAGGAGCCGGAGGGCAATGGCCGAGGCGGCTCCTGCTCGGGTGAGAGACGTCCCCCTCCCCGGGGCACACGGAAGGAGGGACCGCGGGACCCCAACACCCAAGGGGGGCCGAGCCCTGCGGGGGTCCTCCCTATCCGAGACTCGCGGACCGTGACCGACTTGACTGCGGGGGTGGTTTGGGGGTTTGTCTGTGGAGGGGGAGGCTTGTTTCGCTGGACCGTGGGAGAAGGGGGCCGCGGGGGGGCCTTTTTACGCCCCGCTTGTTCTCGGCCAAGCGCCATTTACTTGTACAGTCTAAGGACAAGTTAGAAGCTTGTTGGGATTGCGGGCCTCCCATTTTACAGACGTGGAAACTGAAGCTTTTAGGCCCCTAAGTGGGACATTTAAATTTAAATGAATTGTTTAGGTCCTTAAAGGATTTTAAGGGCCAAGCCGGCAGTCGTGCCACGGCCTAGACTTCCAGGTCTTTCCCCACCGGGCTGGGCTGCTTGGAAGCCAGTCCGGGTGTCAGGGTCGAGTTCCAGTTCTCGGAGACAGTATCCGAATGATGCTTTCACAAAGAGAAGTCTCTCCAGGCCCCGGCTCTCTTACCGCACTGCACGTCCTGGGGAGCCTGCCTTGGTCTCTGGATTTGAGGAAATCTTTCATTTTGGTGAGGATAGAGGGTACCTTCACTAAAATTCTCCTGATCTTTTCATTAGGGTGGGGAGATGATCCTGTTTTCTCAGACATCTCTCTGGACAAATAAGTCTGATCTACCCGACAGCCTGTCAAATACTTAATCACAACTATCGGGTTCTTCTGATTTTGTTCCAGAGTAAACATTGCTGTTTCCAACAACCTATACTCACAAGATATGGATTTTTCTGGATGCTCTGCAGTTTGTCAGTGATTTTCCTAAGCTGTGGTGCCCAGATCCTTGATACATATTTATTTGAACAGAAATTCCGGTTTTAAAAGGCAGAAGGAAGTATAGAGACTTAAAGGTTTAAGTCCTGGAACCAGTTTTCATGATGTCTGTTAGCTAAACTTTGTTTTAAACATTAAAATTTACGTTGTACACAGCTCCCTATTGTGTGATCGATTCAGTGTCTGTTCAGTTAGACCTGCTGGAATTTCTCTTTCTTTTTATAACTTGTGACAGGTGTTTTTGCTTTGTTTCCACGGAGAATCGGATTTGCCTCCATAGTAGACACTTAAGCATTCTCAGTTCTTCGGGGAATACTTTGAAAGGTATATTAATGAGATGGAAATGGGGGTGTCTCAGAACTAAGACTGCAGTTAAGAGGAGGGGTAGACTGGACTGGAGTGGGGAACCTTTAGCTTTGAGGTGGTGTGGCCTGCCAGGTCCTTGGGTGCAGCCTTTTGACTGAGTCCATTAAGGGTGATAAGGTTAGGGGTGCTGGGGACCCCAGAATACTGAAAGTCCGGGTTCTGCTCCAATGAATTTGACACAAGCCTTCTTAAAGCCAAAGAAAGACCGAGTTTATTAAAGATTTGCCTTACTGGGTTGACTCTTAAGGAGCCTAAGCATTTGTAACACTTGTATTCGCAAGCGGGCCAAATAGAATCTCATCTAGACAGAGTCTGAGCTGGATTGAATCTGACTGCCTTCATAGAGGCAAGATGGAACTTAAATACAGAAAAGACTGTAGGAGGGATCTGGGGGTGGTCTGGTAATCTAGGGTGATGGGAGGAAGGGTTTAAAGTAGGTCTTGAGGAGAAGTCCAAGGAGGGGGTGACTGGTCAAGTGTTGGAAACGACTGGAGGCAATCAGGAGATAACAGACAATGGAGGGCCTGGGCCAGAAACAGGTGTAGTCAGGTAGTCTGAGGTCCAGGGAATGGTCTTCGTGGATCAAACCCTGGAGGATCCTGATGGGAGTGGCTGGTAACAGGATCAAGGGAGGAATATCAAAAGAATGCTAAATAGAAGATAGAGAGTATCTGGCCTGGGAAAAATGGAAGGGGAATCCAAGGATCCCTCCCAAAGGCCAAACTTTCTGCGGCCCTTCAGACTAATGGGACAAAAACTCTCCCGATCCAAAGGAAAATGGTCTTGGCCTGGGCTTATACCTCATCATTGGGATTTGTTCTGTGAAGTTGGGATTCAGTCAAAGGGCCGCACTTGAGGGCCTAGAGGGCTACATGTGGCTTCCAGTCTGAAGGTTTCCCACACTGACATGGTCTTTGGTCAGTTTGCATCAGCTGCCACTTGTACTTCTAATCTGATTAACAGGAAGCCAGTTCTCTAGCTGCCTGCTGTTATCCATGGAGACAAATAAGAGTCTTGCCTCAGGATTCTTCCCTTCCCATGAAAAAACAGGGATGAGGCGGAGTCAAGATGGTGGAGTAGAAAGACGCACGTATGCGAGCTCCGAACCCACAGCCCATAGATTTAATGTAAGAAGAGCTCCCCAGAAGTTCTGGATCACTGCAGGGTGTGCAGAAACATAGTGGAAGAGATTTCCATTCCAGAGAGCCCTGGAGAGCCGTCCCCAGGGTCCGTCGCGCCCCAGAAAGCGGACCCCACCCTAGCGCTGCCCTGGCTGTGGCCCCAGAGAAGCTGATCCGAGCAGGCTTCAGGGACATAACCTCCGGCGGCCTGGAAGGTCCCTCTGCCCACAGACTCTACAGGTCAGTGAGAGACACGCCTGGGCTGACTGAGAGGGGAGCAGGGTGTCTCCGTGACTCGGGCACCCTCGGGAGGAAGCGGCGGAGGCAGAGGCAGGGGCAGGAAGCGGCGGAGGCAGAGGCGGGGCTGGCAGCGGGGGCAGCGGCCCCAGGACTCCCCCAGCAGCAGGCAGGATCTTCATTACTGAAAGTCACTGCATAAACCACCTGAAGGAGCTGAGACTGGGAGACGGCCCTGCCCCACCCTCTCCATTTCTGAAGGTCTCTGCATAAAGCCCCTGAGGGAACTGAGCCTGGGAGGCAGCCCTGCCCCTACCCGCTCCATTACTGAAGGTCTCTGCATAAAGCCCCTGAGGGAACTGAGCCTGGGAGGCGGCCCTGCCCCCACCTCAGCACCAGAACTAAAGCTCACATTGAATAGCAACCGCGCCTGCCACGGAAAGCCAATCTGAATCTCAGACCCCAAGCACTAGCTGGGCGGATCTAGACGGGGGTGGACAGGAATATCAGAAGTCAAGTAACTGGCTGGGAAAATGCCTAGAAATGGGAAGAAAAATAAGACTATAGAGAGTTTTTTTGAACAGATGCAAATGATCCCGACTTTCGGATCTGACGACGAGAAAATATTCTTGCCATCAGGGAAAGACATGGAGGGCGGGGCCTCGGTACCCCAGACATCCCAGGGGGATGTCAGGTGGGCTCAGCCTTGGAAGAGCTCAAAAAGGATTTTGAAAAGCAAGTTAGACAGGTGGAGGAAAAACTGGGAAGAGAAATGAGAGAGATGCAAGAAAAGTATGAAAAACGGGTCAATACCTTGGTAAAGGAGACCCAAAAAAATGCTGAAGAAAATAACACCTTGAAAAATAGGCTCACTCAATTGGCAAAAGAGGTTCAAAAAGCCAATGAGGAGAAGAATGCTTTCAAAAGCAGAATGAGCCAAATGGAAAAAGAGGTTCAAAAGCTCACCGAAGATAATAGTTCTCTCAAAATTAGAATGGAACAGATGGAGTCTAATGACTTTCTGAGAAACCAAGAAATCACCAAACAAAACCAAAAGAATGAAAAAATGGAAGAGAATGTGAAATATCTCATGGGAAAAACAACTGACCTGGAAAATAGATCCAGGAGAGACAATTTAAAAATTATGGGACTACCTGAAAGTCATGATCTAAAAAAGAGCCTAGACATCATCTTCCATGAAATTATTGAGGAAAACTGCCCTGACATTCTACAACCAGAGGGCAAAATAAGTATTGAAAGAATCCATCGATCACCACCTGAAAGAGATCCAAAAAGAGAAACTCCTAGGAACATTGTGGCCAAATTCTAGAACTCCCAGCTCAAGGAGAAAATCTTGCAAGCAGCTAGAAAGAAACAATTCCAGTATTGTGAAAATAAAATCAGGATAACTCAAGATCTAGCAGCTTCTACATTAAGGGATCGAAGGGTGTGGAATAGGATATTCCAGAAGTCAAAGGAACTAGGACTCAAACCAAGAATCACCTACCCAGCTAAACTGAGTATAATACTTCAGGGGAAAATATGGTCTTTCAATGAAACAGAGGACTTTCAAACATTCTTGATGAAAAGACCAGAGCTGAAAAGAAAATTTGACTTCCAAACACAAGAATGAGAAGAAGCATGAAAAAGTAAACAGCAAAGAGAAGTCTTAAGGGACTTACCATAAGTGAACTGTTTACATTCCTACATGGAAAGACAATATTTGTAACTCTTAAAACTTTTCAGTATCTGGGTAGTTGGTGGGACCACACACACACATGTACGCACACACATGTACACGTGTGCACGCACACACATACACACATGCACACACATACAGAGAGAGCACAGAGTGAATTGACTAGGATGGGACCATATCTTAAAAGAAATTAAGGTAAATGGTAAGAGAGAAATGTAGTGGGAGGAAAGAGGGTGAAATGGAATGGGGTAAATTACATCTCATTCAAGAGGCAAGCAGGAGACTTTTTAGTGGAGGGAAAAAGAGGAGAGCTGAGAAAAAAAACAAGAAGTTTACCCTCATCACATTTGACTAAAGGAAGGAATAAAATGCACACTCATTTTGGTATGAAAACCTATCTTACAATACAGGAAAGTGGGGGAGAAGGAGATAAGCAAGGCGGGGGGATGATGGAAGGGAGGGCAAAGGGAGGAGGGAGCAATTTGAAGTCAACACTCTTGGGGAGGGACAGGATCAAAAGACAGAATAGAAGCAATGGGGGGCAGGATAGGATGGAGGGAAATATAGTTAGTCTTACACAACATGACTATTATCGAAGTCATTTGCAAAACTACACAGATATGGTCTATATTGAATTGCCTGCCTTCCCAAAGGGAATGGGTGGGGAGGGAGGGATGGGGAGAATTTGGAACTCACGTTTTAGGAACAACTGTTTAGTATTGTTGTTGCTACTAGGAAAGAAGACATACAGTTAATGAGGAATAGAAAGTCATCTGGCCCTACAGGACAAAAGAGAAGATGGGGACAAGAGAAGGGAGGGAGGATAGAAGAGAGGGCAGATTGGTGATAGGGAAAATTAGATTTCTCGGTGTATTGGGGTGGGGGGAGGGGATAAAAGGGGAGAAAATTTGGAACCCAAAATTCTGTGAAAATGAATGTAAAAAGTTAAATAAATTAAAAAAAAATAAAGACATTGATGGGATATTTATTAAATTGACTAATATTTAGCTGAGAAATCTGATACTTTGTGTGATAGAATCAGAATTTAGGCTTTAGAATAGAGTACTGGATTTGAAGTTAGGAAGACCTGAGTTCAAATCTCAGTTCAGACATTTATTAGATGTATGACCTGGGCAAGTAACTTAATTGTTGTCTGTCTCAATTTCCTCTTCTTTAAAATGGAAATAATGATAGAACATACCTCCCAGTGTTGTGAGAACCAAATAAGAAATATTTGTAAAGCATTTTACTAACCTTAAAGCTATGTGATTACCAGTTTAGTGTCAACGAAGTTCACACATAGGTGAATCTCTTAGATGTACAGAACAATCTCTTGAATAACCAACTCAAGGTAAAATCAAACCTTTTATGTTAAAAGTGGTATTTAGCCACTTAGCAGAGAAACCCTTTGATGGCTCTCATGAAGTAATTTTATCTGATAATTCTCATAAAGCCCATGAATAAAACAGATAACATCAAAGCCTCTGACCTCCAGGGCACAGTTGAGAAGCTAATTTGAATTGTATATGAAATATTTGCCAAGAGTGTTTCGGTTATATCCAGGAAATGAGTACTAGATATTTTGGAAAATATATTCTTATATGTTCTGTTGAAATGCTATGATAAAATCTCCAAATATGAAAATATAGCCATGATTTTGTAGCCCTCTGAAATGAATAACTTTGATGATAAAAAAAATAAAAGACTATAAGTTATATAAGAAGATGTTGGGGGTAGCACTGAAGTATTGTGTGTCTACAACGTTTGTGATTCCAGCTATTCTTGACTTTTGATGATGTGGCCGTGTATTTCTCTGAGAAGGAGTGGGAAAACCTGGAAGAATGGCAGGAAATCTACAAGCATGTGATGAGGACAAATTATGAGTCCTTAATATCCTTGGGTAAGATGAGTTGATTGGAAATTTGTTGGGTATTTCTCATCAAAGTGCGTGCCTATCTCACATAGCATTCAATAAACATCTGTGTGGTGACTGTATATTAGATGGTATGGGTGCTACAAAGATGAATAAGACAAACAAGAAGATAATAATCTAAGCAAAAGCAATCAACAGGATCAGTCAATCAACATACATTGAAATGGAAATTTCCTAAAACAAGGTAAGGTAAGGTTTGAGTATCCAAAGGTGTGGATTATCAGGAAAATGATGCCATGACTGGCAATGAATTGGATTTAAGTGAGGGAGAACTGTGCAAAGTCACCAGCCTCACTCACTTCTCTGGAGCCATCTGGGTCAAGTGGCAAGATAGAGATCAGGATGACTAGAGATGGCCCCAGTGCAGTGGGAGTACTTGGCCTTTTTAAGCTAAGGTCTTTCCCAGGTTTCGTTTTGACTGAGGCAATGCCCATTCAGTGATTAAGGCTAGGGAAGAAATGAGACAAAGAATGGCCTCTTTTACCTAAAAAAAGAAAAAAATTGAACTCAGAGAGGAAAACCCTTAGTTTCTGACCAGAACAAAAACAGTTATTACTTACATTCACTCTAAGCCATCGGCCCAAGAAATGATCAAGGACTGAGTGAGGCTTGGGATGAGACCTTTCATTGGCCAATCAATGACAGTGATTTGGGTTTAAGGCATGGTCCTTAAAAAAGAAATCTAGCCTAAAAATTTCCAAATATCTTTTGAAGTTTCAGCGGTCAAAATTTGCATTCCTTTTCTCAGAGCACCCACCAGTAAGGGTATGATACCCTATGTGAACAAAAAGAGAGAAAGGAGGAAAGGAAAGGAGAGGGGTGGGAAAAGGAAGACAGGAAGGAGATGTGTTGCCCAACTGGAACTAGCCAGTCAGGGCCCCAGTGGGGCAGCAGGTACTACTCGCAGATTGTTGTTTGCCCTCTGTTCTCAAAGAGGACCATGATGTCAGAAAGGTGATACCATAACTTGCGAGTGAATTGGATATAAGTAAGGGAGGGCTGTACAAAGTTACAAGCCTCACTTTCTCCTGTGAAACAATCTGGGTCCAGTGGCAAGATATAGATTGGAACAATTGGAGATAGCCCTGGATGCAGTGGAGACTTTGGCTTGAACAAAGCCTAAAGAGGAGGAAAGAGTTAATGGGTTTTATCTAAAAGTGTTAATCAGCAACTTTTGTGAAAAGAAGTTGAATTGAATGAATGTGCAAGAAGAGGTTACCTAGTTAAAATGAGAGAATGTGAAACATAAAAGTGTTCATGAGATTCATTATGTACAGAACAGGGCACAGCCAATACCTCCATCTTTGGTTTACGTTTTACCACTTAGTTACATAAATGAATCAAAGAACTGCTCCTTAAGTCTCATCAGAAAGATGCAACCATTTCAGATAGATAATAATGTTAACTATCTGTAGATATACTGCATGATACATTTTAGCTAGAATTAACTACATTCTCATCTCTTTGAGCAGTGATTCATATCCCTGATTGTGGCCATATTGGGTTCAGGGTTACCCATTTTCTGAACGTATCTGTTTTATATGTTGTCCCTCTAATCAATCAAAGAAAATAAAATAACTGAAGGTATTTGCACAGTGAGTGTTCAGAGAATTAGAATTGCCTCTTTTTGGCCTTCCTGCAGACCATGCTGTTCCAAAACCAGACTTAATATCCTGGATTGAACAGGGTAAAGAACCATTCATCAGAGAGCTAGTAGATTTGAAGAGAAGAGACGCAGTGGTCAGTTGTGGTGATGATGGGAAATGTAACCTAGAAAGCAATGAGGAATGGGAGTTTTTTGGTGAGTATGGAGAGATTAACACCATAACATCTTCTGTCCTTTTAGTTAAGTACCCTAAATATCTCTTTTTCTCTGGATTAGATTGAATCTCATAAGTAGAAAGCACAGAACTTAACTGACCAGTAGAAATCAGAAGACTTAATCCCTTTTGGCTTTTCTATAGCTTTTTACGTTGTTGACCAACACATACTACTAGAGTTCTTTGTCCTTTGTTTCAGAGGTGTTATATTCTTCTGATTCACTTCTTACCTCTCTAACTTCCATGTCTCCTTATTCAGTTCTCCTAACTTGAGTGTTCCCACCTAATGACCTTGGACAAGTGATTTAACCTGTCTGTGCCTAAGTTTCCTCATTTATAAAATAAAGACATTTGATTAGATGGTCCCTATGATCCCTTTCAACGCTATATACTATGATCCTAAGAACTCTAAAAAGACCTAAGAATTATGCATGTTAGCTGAAAATTTATTTTAATCATAGCTGAAAATTCATTTCAATAATAAGAAATATATATGTGACATATCTTATATTAATGTATTCATTCATTTGCTGGATGATTGTATATTTAGAGTGCCAGCAGTTAAATTATATCTTTAAAAGCCCCAAACTGTGATTCACATCATCTTCATTTTTCTAAAAAGAAATACATGGTTCCTTTTGCACCTCAGCTAGAAAGTCCTTTCAGGGATTTTAAACAGTGAATATGAAGATGCTCCCAAGGGTCTTACGGCAACTTTGCCTTCCCCATCCCACTGGGAACTATAATTCCCATTAAAATGACCTGAGGTAAGGAACTCAAGAGTCTGGATATAGGAAAGATGAAAACTTAATGGGAAGGAGCAACCTCAAACCCTAATAGTGTAAGGTGTTGATTTTTATAGCACTCTCAATTTTATTTTTGACTGCAATTCCCAGCAATTTAATAAGCCTTGGTCACTTGGATTCACTCTTCTGAATCAGAGTAAGGAGGAGTTGTATTGAAGGAGAAGGAGGAGGAGGATAGTGATAACTGGCAATTTTATGGAAGCAGGTGGCTCAGTGGGTAGAGCACAGGGCCTGTAGTCAGGAATACCTGAGTTCAAATCTGACTAAAACACTCACTAGCTGTGTGACCCTGGGCATGGCCCTTAATCTCGGTTTGCCTTAATCAGCTGGCGAAGAATATGTCAAACCACCTCAGTATCTTTACCAAGAAAACTCCATACAGCTTAAACATCTTACAAATATTGTTTCCTTTGATCTTCACAAAAATTTTGGCAGGTAAGTGCTGTTATTAAACCAGTTTTACAGAGGAGGAAACCAAGACAAACAGGTTAAGTGACTTGCCCAAGGTCACATCACTAATAAGTGTCCAAGGCCATATTTTAATTCAGGGTGGTGTTCTATCCACTGCATCACCTAGTAGCCTCTGAATATGCAGATAGCACCACCTATTACTATTATTAATGAATATATGCTACAATCAAATTTTACTTTATAATTTACAAAGGACTTACACATATTATTTCACTTTATACTTACGACAGCTCTGTGAAGTAGGTAAGGAAAGTCTCTTTTTTCCTCGTTTTACAGAAAAGTGACCTGAGGATAGGTTGTATGTCCAAGCTCACTGCATTGTATGCTTTCATCTAAATTGATGAAAGTGGTTATGACTTCTCCAAAATCACATTGCTGGAAAATACCTAAGTAAACTGGAATCCAGATTTTTAAATGTTTGTTGATAAAGTTCAATTCTCTTTGGACTTCATTATAGAGCCTCTCATTCATATTCAACAGACATATCTTTTTCTTTAATAACATTTAATTTTTTCTCCAATTACATGTTAAAACAGTTTTTAAACTTTTTTTCAGTTTTGAGTTCTAAATTGTATTCCTCCCTTTCCACCTACCAGATGATAAGAAATCTGATATAGATTATATATGTGTAATCATATAAAACATTTCATAGTAGTCATTTTGTAAAAGAAGACTTGAATAAAGGAAAGAAAAAGGAAGGAAGGAAGGAAGGAAGGAAGGAAGGAAGGAAGGAAGGAAGGAAGGAAGGAAGGAAGGAAGGAAGGAAGGAAGGAAGGAAGGAAGGAAAGAAGAGAAAATAATATGCTTCAGTCTGTGTTCAGACGACATCAGTTCTTTCTCAGGAGGCAGATAACGTATTTCATCATGAGTCCTTTGGGATTGTCTCCACAGATATTTCTTGAATGTCAGCCTTTTATATAGTCTTATAGGGAATGAAAAAGAAATATAAGAAGTAGAACTTACCTTTTAGGAATTTAAAACCTAAGTTTTAAAGACACATATGTACATGAAACTTTTAAAGGAATTGAGAGGAGTAAGGGACCAGTGCACACTGGAGTGTTTGAAGAAGGCTCTGTGGAAGAGCGAGGATTTCATCTGGGACCCTAAAATCAGTAGACTTTGAGGATTGTAAACTCTTGAGCCTCAACAAGAAAGTCCTTTCAGGGATTTTTTATTTATTTATTTGTTTGTTTGTTTATTTAACTTTTTACATTCATTTTCACAAAATTTTGGGTTCCAAATTTTCTCCCCTTTTATCCCCTCCCCCCATCCCAATACCCCAAGCAATCTAATTTTCCCCTATCTCCAATCTGCCCTCTCTTCTGTCATCCCTCCCTTCTCTTGTCTCCATCTTCTCTTTTGTCCTGTAGGGCCAGATGACTTTCTATTCCTCATTAACTGTATATCTTCTTTCCTAGTAGCAACAGCAATACTAGACAGTTGTTCCTAAAACTTTGAGTTCCAAATTCTCCCCATCCCTCCCTCCCCACCCATTCCCTTTGGGAAGGCAGGCAATTCAATATAGGCCATATCTGTGTAATTTTGCAAATGACCTCCCTGATAGTCGTGTTGTGTAAGACTAACTGAATTACCCTCCATCCTACCCTGCCCCTCATTGTTTCTCTTCTGTCTTTTGATCCTGTCCCTCCCCAAGTGTTGACTTCAAATTGCTCCCTCCTCCCTTTGTCCTCCCTTCCATCATCCCCCCCCTTGCTTATCTCCTTCTCCCCCACTTTTCTATACTGTAAGATAGGTTTTCATACCAAAATGAGTGTACATTTTATTCCTTCCTTTAGTCAAATGTGATGAGGGTAAACTAATTGTTTTTTTTTTTCTCAGCTCTCCTCTTTTTCCCTCCACTAAAAGGTCTCCTACTTGCCTCTTAAATGACATATAATTACCCCATTCCATTTCACCCTCTTTCCTCCCACTACATTTCTCTCTCACCATTTACCTTAATTTCTTTTAAGATATGGTCCCATCCTAGTCAATTCACTCTGTGCTCTCTGTCTCTGTGTGTGTGTGCATGTGTATATGTGTGTGTGTGCGTGCATGCATGTACATGTGTGTGTGTGGTCCCACCAACTACCCAGATACTGAAAAGTTTTAAGAGTTACAAATATTGTCTTTCCATGTAGAAATGTAAACAGTTCACTTCTGGTAAGTCCCTTAAGACTTCTCTTTGCTGTTTACTTTTTCATGCTTCTTCTCATTCTTGTGTTTGGAAGTCAAATTTTCTTTTCAGCTCTGGTCTTTTCATGAAGAATGATTGAAAGTCCTCTGTTTCATTGAAAGACCATATTTTCCCCTGAAGTATTATACTCAGTTTAGCTGGGTAGGTGATTCTTGGTTTGAGTCCTAGTTCCTTTGACTTCCAGAATATCCTATTCCACGCCCTTAGATCTCTTAATGTAGAAGCTGCTAGATCTTGAGTTATCCTGATTGTATTTCCACAGTACTAAAATTGTTTCTTTCTAGCTGCTTGCAAGATTTTCTCCTTGAGCTGGGAGTTCTAGAATTTGGCCACAATGCTCCTAGGAGTTTCTCTTTTTGGATCTCTTTCAGGTGGTGATCAATGGATTCTTTCAATACTTATTTTGCCCTCTGGTTGTAGAATGTCAGGGCAGTTTTCCTCGATAATTTCATGGAAGATAATGTCTAGGCTCTTTTTTTGATCATGACTTTCAGGTAGTCCCATAATTTTTAAAGTGTCTCTCCTGGATATATTTTCCAGGTCAGTTGTTTTTCCCATGAGATATTTCACATTCTCTTCCATTTTTTCATTCTTTTGGTTTTGTTTGGTGATTTCTTGGTTTCTCGTAAAGTCATTAGATTCCATCTGTTCCATTCTAATTTTGAGAGAACTATTCTCTTCAGTGAGCTTTTGAACCTCTTTTTCCATTTGACTAATTCTGCTTTTGAAAGCATTTTTCTCCTCATTGGCTTTTTGAACCTCTTTTGCCAATTGAGTGAGCCTAGTCTTCAAGGTGTTATTTTCTTCAGCATTTTTTTGGGTCTCCTTAACCAAGGTATTGACCCGTTTTTCATACTTTTCTTGCATCTCTCTGATTTCTCTTCCCAGTTTTTCCTCCACCTGTCTAACTTGCTTTTCAAAATCCTTTTTGAGCTCTTCCAAGGCCTGAGCCCACCTGACATCCCCCTGGGGTGTCTGGGGTACCGAGCCCCGCCCTCCACGTCTTTCCCCGATGGCGAGAATACGTCCTCGTCATCAGATCCGAATGTCGGGATCATTTGCATTTGTTGGAAAAAACTCTCTATAGTCTTATTTTTCTTCCCTTTTCTAGGCATTTTCCCAGCCAGTTACTTGACTTCTGAGATTCCTGTCCACCCCTGCCTAGATCCGCCCAACTAGTGCTTGGGGTCTGAGGTTCAAATGGGCTTTCCGCAGCAAGCTTTAGTTCTGGTGCTGGGGTGGGGGCAGGGCCACCTCCCAGGCTCAGCCTCCTCAGGGGCTTTATGCAGAGACTTTCAGGAACGGAGCGGGTGGGGGGGGGCGCCTCCCAGGCTCAGCTCCCTCAGGGGCTTTATGCAGAGGCCTTCAGTAATAGAGCGGGGTGAGGCAGGGCCATCTCCCAGGCTCAGCTCCCTCAGGTTGTTTATGCAGAGACCTTCCGTAATGAAGATCCTGCCTGCTGCTGGGGGAGTCCTGGGCCGCCGCAGCCGCCGCAGCCTCTGCTGCCGCCCACGCCTCTGCCTCCGCCACTTTCTGCCCCCGTCTCTGCCACTGCTGCTTCCTCCCGAGGGGGCCCAAGTCACGGAGACACTCCGCTCCCCCTCTCGTCCAGCCCAGCCTTCTGTCTCACTGACCTGTAGCTTCTGTGGGCGGAGGAACTTTCCCGGCTGCCGGAGCCTCCGTCCCTGAAGCCTGCTCGGGTCAGCTTCTCTGGGGTCGCGGCCAGGGCAGCACTGGGGGTGGGGTCTGCTTTCCGGAGCTCAACGGACCCTAGGGACGGGTCTCCAGGGCTCTCTGGCACGGAAATCTCTTCCACTCTGGTTCTGCACATCTTTCAGTGATCCAGAATTTATGCGGATCTCTTTTTACATTAATTCTATGGGCTGTGGGTTGGAGCTCGTAAATGTGCGTCCTTCTCCTCCGCCATCTTGGCTCTGCCCTCTCCTTTCAGGGATTTTAAACAGTGATTATGAAGGCACTCCTTCCCAAGGGCCTCATCTATAAAATGAGCTGGAGTAGAAAATGGCAAACCACTCCAGTGTATGCCAAGAAAACCCCAAATGGGGTCACAAAGAGTCAGACACAACCAAAAAATGATTAAGCAACAACAGGAGCAAAAGAAGGAAAAGCATTCTAGGCAAATGTTAGTGCACAAGTGAGATCTGTAATAGATGGAGGCAGAATGAATATAGTGTGTTCAGGTTAATAGTTACAGAATTGACCTGTTTATTCAGGTTGAGGTCAAACTGGAAAGACTGATTGGGGTCAGATTGTAGGAAGACCTAAATGCCAGACTAACAGTTTGAATTTTGTTTGGAATGTGATAAATGAATGAATGAATGAATGAATGCTTTTAAGCCAATAAATGATAAGGTAAAGAGATTCCTTTGAAGGATTAACCTAACAAAAACGGTATGGGATGTAGTAGATGGAAGAGAGACTAAAGGCAGGGAGAAAAGTTGAGATCTCATAGCATTTCAGGCATGAGTGCTAAGGATATGAACTCTGGAGGTGGTGGGAATGAGAACAGAAATTAATAGCCTACAAGCCAATATAATAAAAATGATAATTCTACCTAAATTAATTTACTTATTCAACACCATGCAAATTAAACTATAAAAATTATTTTATAGGGCTAGAAAAAATAATAGCAAAATTCATTTGGAAGAACAAAAAGTAAAAAATATCAAGGGAATTAATGAAAAACAAATACTAAGGAAAGTGGCCTAACTGTACCAGATCTCAAACTATATTACGAAGTTGTAACCATCAGAACTATCTGGTACTAGCGAGAGAGTGGTAGATCAATGGATCACTGGTGTTTAAATAAAGATTAGGTACACAAGAGACATACAATGATCATAGTAAACTAGGGTTTGATAAACCCAAAGACTCCATCTTCTGAGATAAGAGCTTTGACAAAAACCTCTAGGAAAACTAGAAAATAATATGGCAGAAACTAGGTATAGATAATATCTTACACTTTATACCAGGGTAAGGTCAAATGGGTACATGATTTAAACATAAAGGGTGATACTATAAGCAAATTAGGAAAGCAAGGAATAATTTACCTGTAAGATTTATGGAGAAGGGAATAATATATTAACAAGGGATAAAGAGCATTATAAAATGTAAAATGAATAATTTTGGTTATATTAAAAAGATTTTGCACAAACAAAACCAATTTACAACCAAGATTAGAAGGAAAGCAGAAAGCACTTTACAACAAGTCCCCCTGATAGAGGCCTCATTTCTCAAATATATAGATATCTAAGTCAAATTTTGTAAGAATACAAGACATTCCCCAATTGACAAATGGTCAAAAGATATGAACAGACAGTCTTCAGATGAAGAAACCAAACCTATCTGTAGTCATATGAAGAAATGCCTTAAATCACAATTGATTAGAGAAATACAAATTAAAGCAACTCTGAGGTGCCACCTCAAATCTTTAAGATTGGCTAATGTGACAGAAAAGAAAAATGATGAATGTTGGAGAGATGTAGGAAAACTGGAACACTAGTGCACTGTTGGTGGAGTTTTGAATTGATCCAACTATTCTGGAGATCAATTTGGATCTATGCCCAAATGGTAATCAAATTATGCGTACTCTTTGACACAGCAATACCACTGGTAGGTCTGTATTCCAAAGAAAGCATAAAAACGGGAAAAGAACCTCCATGTGCAAAAATATTTATAGTATATCTTTTTGTGATGGTAAAAAATTGAAAATTGAGGGGATGCCCATCAATTGGGGAATGGCTGAACAAGTTATGGTATATGAATGTAATGGAATCCTGTTGTGCTATAAGAAATGACAAGCAGACATTTCAGAAAAGGCCTACATGAACTGATGCAAAGTGAAGTGAGCAGAATCAGGAGAATATTGTACACAGTAACAGCTACATTGTGCAATGATCAGCTACAAATGACTTAGCTCTTCTCAGCAATACAGTGATCTAAGACAATTCCAAAGAACTCAGGATGGAAAATGCTATCCACATCCAGAGAAAGACCTGATGGAGTCAGAATGCAGATAAAAGCGTACAAATTTTTCACTTTTTTGTGATTCTTTTCTTTTGTCCTGTTTCTTCTTTCACAATATGACTAATATGGAAATATGTTTTATTTTGCACATACATAACCTATGTTAAATTGCCACTGTCTTTGGGAGAGGGTAGAGAGAAAAAGGAGGAAAATAATTTGAAACTCAACATAGTAAGCAATTAAATGTTAAAGATTATCTTTACATGTAACTGGAAAAAATAAAATACTATTAAAATCCTTTTACAAAAAGAAGAAAGGAAAAAATAGCCAAGCATAAGATGTTTCAAAACTAGAAAGGTTTCAAGACATACAGTATATGTATGTGTGTGTATATATATATATATAATATGAATATAAATCAAGTATAAGCAGAATGTATTAAAATAGCAAGAAATTGAGGAACTAATTAAAAAGATTAGACAACTAATTAGGAGATTATATACAGTCATTTATACTTGAAGTCATAACGAGGACCAATTGACTGGAAAAAAAATCAGTCACAAAGGTTAAATCTACCCTTATTTATTTACTTGTGTACACATCGACCTCAAGTAGCACATAAGCTATGTGAGAGCAGTGACTTTCATTGTTTGCTCTGTGTATTTAGCAACCAATTGTAATAGTAATTTAAATGGAAAACTCTTTCTCATTAATTAATAGGCCCATATGATCTGCTTAAATCACCTAGAAGCCTAAGTCACATGTGGTGGGAGGAGCTTGCTGAAGAGGTACAACAGAAAGGGTGGAGCAGAACCGAGAGGAAGTGAGTGGTGCTGGGGAGGGATAGAATGCAGGCCAACTGACACAGTGTGACAGTTGATAGTGAGAAGGCCCTGGCTGAGGGAGGGGAGGGTTGAGAATTGCTCTGCCCCTACTGTGATCATGGTTATTTATTTCTTGGTCACCCTGACAGATTTTGCTTTCTGGTTCTGATTTGGCTTTCTTGTGTTTAAATAAATGTTTTTCTTCCACTTTCTATATGGAGAATGTTTTATACTTGGCAATTGAGAACTATGCTGGCATATTCATAGTCACCACCAGTGCTGTGAATGTTGCCTTGGCGACACCATCATGGTATTGTATACCTACCAGTATAGTAGGCACTTAATAAACATTTAAGTTGAATTGAATTGTAAATTGTGGCAAAGGTAATCTAAATTTGAGCTCTTGTATGATTCCTTTTATTTTTTTTTTTAGTTTTTATCAATTAGTGAGCATTTGTTTTCTTCCTTCCCCCTTACCTCTCATGAAGAAAAAAAAATAAAAGCCCTTGTTACAAATATGCATAATCAAGCAAAACAGATTTCCACAGTGGCCATGTCCAAAAATGTGTATTTCATTCTGTACATACTGTTCCCTCTCTCAGAAGTGAGCCTACCATTCCTGAGGGCTGATGATTTCCCTTGTATTAAGCAGGGGATTGAACCACTTATTTTGGATTTTAGAAGAGAGAGCAGAGTCAACATGCCCTATTCCAGATGATAATAAATTGTCTTTTCAAGATCTGGGAGAATAAAAAATGTCAGTAAATCACCCTCCTTAGTTCTCCTTGCTTTTTAAAAAATTTTTATTTTGAAATAGTTTGTCATACATTGAACTTTAAGCTACAAAACCAATCATATCTACATTTACAACTACATGTAAAACTGAATTTCTGTCTACATGTTTATATAACATCATAATCTCTGTATCCCTATACATTCTTTGTCCATTTTTTTTGTTCCAATTTTCAGTCGTGTCTAATTCTTTGTGATCCCATTTGGTGTTTTCTTGACAAAAATACAGGAATGAAAAATATTTAAAAAGATACAGGAATGGCTTGCCCTTTCCTTCTCCAGCTCATTTTACAGATGAGGAAACTGAGGCAAACAGGATGGAGTAACTTACCCAGGGTCACACAACCTGTAAGTGTCTGAGGCCAGATTTGAACTCAGGAAGATGAATCTTCTGAACTCTAGGCCCACCCAACACTCTACCCAGCCACCTAACTACCTCTCTCTGTCCATTAGTCTCTGTATTTATACATCTACTTTTCCATTATTATACTGTAGTCAACATCTTTACTGTTGATCTCTTTTTTGGCCTTTTTTCATAGATCTTTCCAACTGTCACCTCACCTCTCACACTTCTATCAGATGACCTAGTTTTCTACTATACTGAGAAAATTGAAAACATTAGACCATGTTTATTCCCCAGATCATCAAACCTTTTCACTGTCATCATCTGTGTTCCATTCATATAATGGATCAAAGACTCAAAGTAACATATGGATCCGATACCAAAGTTATCTTTTTAATAAGCAACTTTATTGCCCATATGGCATATAAGAGCTTGGGGGATCCGATGAGTCACACTCTGAAGATAACTTGATCTAACCTACTGTGGTAAGATAGGGCCTTCTTTTCCCAATAACTCTTCCCTGCCCAGAAATCCCACCCTCTCCCATCTCTCTTTATGTCACCTATTCTCCACCCTCAGCAATCCAGGGCAACTTAGTATTTGTTTATAGTTTTTCATGGTATGCTTGACCCTAGTTCATAAGTTAATTTTTGGCCAGGAATAGAAATTGTCACGGAAAATGAATGAGTCTGGCAGGCAAGTGCAGTATACCCAAATCCTTTAAGGACATAGTTTTAGTAATCCTAATAAAATTATCTATGTTTTATTCCAATGCTATTTAATATGAGTAGAGCTCCACAATCTGGTATAGTGGAAAGACCATTGTATTTGGAGTCAAAGGACCTAGGTTTGCATCCTGGCATAGATCTCCTTAAGCAAGTCAGTTTACCTTTCTGAGTATCAGAAAAAGTGAGGAACTGGGCAAAGTTAACTCCTAGATCACAAGTTCTTAAGCTTTTTTGTGTCATGGACAACCTTTAGCAGGGTTTTGAAACCTATGGACCACTTCTGAGAATAATGTGTTTTTTTAAAAATCCATAATTGTAGGAAATGTTAAATTATAGTTAGAGGTTAGTGAAAATAAAGTTGGAATTTTTTTTCATCCAAATTCATAGATCACCTGAAATCTATCCAGAGATATTGTAGAGATCAGTGGACCTCAGGTTAAAAACTTGTGGGGCAGTTGATCTCTGAGCTCTCTTCAAGCTCTTAAGTCTGATTCTTTGACATTACAAATATCCATTCTTCCAGCACCCTAGTCCTAAAAATACCTCCCACTCAATTCTAATTTCACTTAACCTCATCCTATTATTTACTGAGGCAAATCCCTCTTTCTGCTTTTTTTAAAGCTTATTCCCTCCTGCTTCTTCTAGAATTTTGTTTACTTTAGGAATTATCCTTTCTTTCTCCTGTATCTTCATCAGTCCCTTACCATTGGCTCCTTCCTCTATACCTGCACACATACTTTACTGCTCAATCCAAAAGATACCTTCCTTTGAGCCTTCTAACTCAATTAGATACTTACTTATCCCCATCCGTCTTCTTCCCTTCATTACTAAATTCCTTGTCTATACCTAATTCTTTCACTTTCACATTGTACCTTCTCTCATCAGCCTGTTATGATGTGCTTCTGTCCCTCCCATACTACTGAAATTTATTGTAGGAAGGAAGGTGTGTTTGTCCTTAGTTGCCAAAGAAGACAATGCCATCAGAGAATTAATGACATGACTTGCACTTGACTTTGTTTTGAGTGAGGAAGGGCTGTGCAGGTCACTAGCCTCACTTTTCCTCCAGAGCCATCTGAATCCAGTGAACAGATATTCATCAGGATGACTGAAGATGACCCAGGATGAGGGCAACTGGGGTTAAGTGAATTGCCCAAGGTCACACAGCTAGTGAGTGTCAAGTGTCTGAGGTGAGATTTGAACTCAGGTCCTCTTGACTCCTGCACTGGAGCTCTATCCACTGCACCTCCTAGCTGCCCCTAAAGGAAAGAAGGAAGGGGACAAATATTTAAGTGCCTACTATGTGCCAGGCAACTGTGTGTGCTAAGGGCTTTACAATTCAAATCTCATTTTATCCTCACAACAATCTTTTTAGGTAAGTGCTATTATTATCCTTTTTTTTATAGTTGAGGAAACTGAGGCAGACAGAGGTTAAGTGACTTGCCCAGGGTCGTACAGCTAATAAGAGTCCAAGGCTGAATTTGAACTTAAGTCTTCCTGATTCCAGAACCAGTGCCCATTCCATGTCTGTACTTGGCTACCTCCTAAAGGTCACCAATAATCACCAAAACCCAACATTTTTTATGTCCATCTTCTGATCCTCATTTTTTTCTAGTTTTTAGCATTATAGACCATCTCCTACTGTATCTCTTCACTCTTAATTTCAGAGATGCCACTGTCTCCTAGTTTACGTCTCTAACCATTTCTATGTTTCCTTCATTTGTTCCTTATCTTTTTCCTGAATTCTTAAGGTGAATGTTCCTCAAGCATCTGTCTTTGGTCCTCTTTTCTCACATCAATCTTTCTTTTCTCATAGCTTCAGTTTATGTATTTGGGTCTATTCTGGTTTCTCCTACTCTCCTGCTCTACTTTTTCTGTTATTCGTCTACTACAAGTAGCTTTGATTAGAACTACTTTCTAAAAGATGCAAACAGTATGTAATAGAAATTCCTAGTTTCGTGTATAGTTCCATCTGTACTTCTGCATGCTAAAAATGTTCATATTTGATATTTACTAAATACAGAAAAAAAGTTGCTCTATATTGCTTTGAAGTCTTTTCATGCTGTTTAGTTTGGGAACATTATTGATTGTGTCATGTATTTGTTTGAATTTCCTAACAAAGCTCCTTAGTTAAATAGGCCTGAGCTTCTCAGTGATGACAAGCAGCATCCACTGAGAATCCTGTTCTTCCTTGGCTGAACTGGAGAACCTGGTAAACTTATAGGGATTGGGCTTTCTATTAATGAACTCGGAGAACCACAACTTTGTTGTTGTTTGTCAAATCCATCTTGAACCTTATTTGTTCAATCTAAAGTCTTCATACTCTATTTTTAAATATTTTAATGACAAATAATTAAAAGACGAAGTCATGACTTCTGTGGGAATGAAGGTGAGATAGATCTAGATTCCTTAGGACAGCCTTTGTTAGTTGTGTTTCACTTTAGTAGTGATTTGGGTAGATCCTATCATACGGCAGACAAGAATAATAACGGTATTTGTTCATAATTCCAGAACACCAGGGAGTTGTGAGTACAAAAGAAGAGGAATTCCATTTGGATGATCATCAAAGCCAAGTTGTACTTAAGTCTTTACCATGGAAAAAAGAAAATCTTTGCTTCATGTCTGTTCAAAGAACTACCTTGAGATACTTCAGCTTTCAAAACAAAAACCCTGTTTTTCTAAAAACTCACAGCATTAAGGGGTCCTTCCAGAGGAAGAGAGCCCTGAACCATAAAATCCAAGATCTCCTGGACTGTCAGGAAGTGCCCCTACAACAGAGAAGCTTCCACTGCTATGTGTCTGATAACAGCTTCCATGGGAAAGGTCACTTGTTACTCCACCAAAAGAGCCATCCCAAGGAGGAACTCTGTCAGTTTTCAAAGTGTAAGAAGGCATTAAACAGCAAGTCTAACTTCAAGGAAAGCCAGAGGCTCTGCTGCCAGGAGAAACCCTTCCAGTGCCATCTATGTGAGAAGCATTCTTGTCCAAAATTAAGCCTAACTGATCCCCAACTGATTCACAGAGGGCAGAGGTCCACTTGGGGCCCCAAAAGAAACAGAAGCTTCTGCTGCAAGGTTGACTTGAAGGAGCCTCAGCACATACCCCACTGGGGAAACCTGTTCTTTGGTGAGGAAGGCAGGAAGAGCTGCTTGGCATCCTACCTGCATGCCCACCAGAGCCTCCAAAGTGGGCAGAAGCCATTCTTCTGTGGTGAGTGTGGCAAGATCTTCCCCTTTCAGTCTATTCTCAGCACCCATATGAGAACTCATGGTGGAGAAAAGTCCTTCCACCGCCGAAAGTGTGACAAGAGCTGCTATAGGAAGACCTCCTTAAAGTTTCACCAAAACTCACATGATGAGCAAATACCATTCTTCTGCAGAGAGTCTAGCGTTTCTGATCACATCAGTGTCCACAATGGGGAAAAACTCTTCCCATGTCCCAAGTGTGATAAGAAGTACTGCCTGAAGACACACCTGAGACTGCACAGTGGAGAGAAGCCCTACCCCTGTGGGGAGTGTGGCAAGAGTTTTATCCATAGATCCAAGCTCATAGAGCACATAAGAGTGCACAGTGGGGAGAAGCCCTTCCAATGTCCTGAGTGTGCTAAAAGCTTCAGTCAGAAGTCTTCTGTGAAAATCCACCAGCGTCTTCATACAGGGGAAAGACCATTCTCCTGTAGTGAGTATGGCAAATGCTTCAACAAACAGAATAACCTCAACCAACACATCACACTCCATACTGGAGAGAAACCTTTCCAGTGTCCTGAGTGTGACAGATGCTTCCGACTAAAGATAAATCTGAAGGCCCATCTCATGCAACACAGTGGGGAAAAGCCATTTTCCTGTAGTGAATGCAGCAAGAGCTTTTCCCGAAAATTTTTGCTCACTAAACATCTTAGAGTGCACAACAGAGGGAAACAGTTCTCCTGTGGAGAATGTGGCAAAAACTTCACCCATCAGTCTAAGCTAATGAGACATGTCAGAGTCTACAGTGAAAAGAAACCCTTCTCCTGCAGTGAATGTGGTAAGACCTACAGCTATCAATCTCAGCTCACTGTGCACATCAGAGTCCACAGTGGAGGGAAACCATTCTTCTGCGGAGAATGTGGAAAAAACTTCGTCCGTCGATCTCATCTCACCAGTCACATCAGAGTACGCAAAGGGGAAAAGCCATTCTCCTGCGGTGAATGTGGCAAGTGTTTCACAGAACAATCGGAGCTCACTAAACACATTATAAGTCATAGTGGGGAGAAACCCTTCTCTTGCAGTGAATGTGGCAGAATTTACAGCCATCAGTTTCAGCTCACTAAACATAGCAAAGTCCATAGCAAGGAAAAATGGTTCCTATGTCCTGAGTGTAAAAAGAGTTTCAGTCATAAACTTGCCTTGAAAGTGCACCAGCAAATACACATCAAGGAGAGGCCATTCTTATGCAGTGAGTGTGGCATAAGATTTACTTATAAGGGTGCCCTCAACACCCACCTCACAGTTCATGCTAGGGAAAGATTCAACAGTCCTAAGCCAGACAAAGTTCCCAGCAGTAACAGCCCTTTGGACCATTATTGGAGTTAATGCAAAAGGGGCTATACAAAGATATTGTAGAACTGTGATCTGCTAGAAAGCCAGATCCACACAAAGACCAATCCAATGTGTGGAATGGAGGGTTTCACCATTTGGTAGACCTGGAGTGTGAAGGACCATGAAGGATCTTCCTTTTGTAATCTTGGCTTTGTAATGCTACTGGTTTGCCCTTTATTGAAAGGGGCATCTGACCTCATGTTTTTTTGTTACCTTGTTGAGTACTGAGGGAACTCCTTGTTCTTATCCAACATGCACATACCTCCAAACATAGGAAACTCTGAAGTCAAAGCCTGAGTAATATGTATGAATGAAAACTGCTCTCCTACTTTATCCCATCTGGATTTCACTTTCTCAGGGTTGTTGATTAAACTGAAAAGTTTTCCTCAAAACCTTCCTGCCATATAAAAATTCCAGAGGTGAGTAGATTCCTGTGAGATTTTTTTGATTTGTAAAAAATATATTTGATAATATTCTTTTCATTGTTAAGATTCCTGAACTGTGGCACAGTTTAGTTTCTGGTTATTAATGACTTATGTAATCTATTTCCCTTATAATTTATTTTATTTCCTGTTTATAAAGAGATTGTATAAGATCCTTTTTAAGAGAGCTAACAAATTTTGTCCCTGTATCACCTTGAGTGAGTCATTTAACCTCTGGACCTCAACTTTCCCAAGTGTGACATGGAACTAGATTTGATGTTCTTTAAGATTTCTTCTCCCAGCAGAGCCAAGATGGCAGAGTAGAAAGATGCACATACACTAGCTCTTCCCCCACAGTCTATAAAATACCTGTAAAGAAAGATTCTCAACAAATTCTAGAGAAGCAGAAGTGACAGAACAATGGAGTGGAAGAGATTTCCAACCCCGGGTGACCTGAAAGTCCAACAGGAAAGGTTTATTGCACCAGATACGCAGAGCAGAGCCCAGCCCAGCCTTGGCCACCCAGCATGGCTTGAGGAGGAAGAGCAGGACCCGAGAAAACCTCAGTGGCTGTTTGCAGATCCTTCAACCCACAGATGCCAAAGGTCAGTGAGAGGGTTTTTTTCAGCTGACTGAGAAGGGAGCAGGGTCTTCCCATAGCTTCAGCCTCAGGTGGCAGCATCTCCAACAGCAGCCTGCATCCATTGTGGGATTGTAAAACCCTTGGGGGAACTGGGCAGCTGATCTTTACCTCAGCCCTGTGTGGTGGCCCTGCCGCCACCTAATACTCTTGGAGGAATTGAACAGCTGATCTTTATCTCACACTGAGTGGCAGCCCTGGCACCGCCCCCACACCCCCCCAACACCTTCTCCCACGTAAAGCCCCTGGGGGAATTGAGCAGCTTATCTGAATCTCAGCCCCCAGTGCTGACTTGGTGGAACTAGAGGTCAGGTGGTTGTGGAGAGGAAACTCTACTACTCACAGATTCTGGGCACAAATGTTTCTGGTTACTCCCAGACAAGTGTACACACTTGATTGTGCCACCTTTGAGGAACTGAGATCTTACAGATCCCCAGAGTTTACCTTACTCTTGACAAAAGACCCAAAGGTCAAATAACTGGAAAATGCCCAAAAAAGGGGAAAAAATAGAACTATAGAAGGTTACTTTCTTGGTGAACAGACTTCTCCCATCCTTTCAGGTGAGAAAGAACAATGCTTACCATCAGGAAAAGACATGTAAGTCAAGGCTTCTGTATCCCAAACATCCAAAATAAATATTTAATGCTCTCAGGCCATGGAAGAACTCAAAAAGGGTTTGAAAATCAAGTAAGAGAGGTGGAGGAAAAATTGGGAAGAGAAATGAGATGCAAGAAAATCATGAAAAGTGAGTTAACTTGCTAAAGGAGACCCAAAAAAATGCGGAAGAAAATAACACCTTGAAAAATAGGCTAACTCAATTGGCAAAACAGATTCAAAAACCCAATGAGGAGAAGAATGTTTAAAAAGCAGAATTAGTCAAATGGAAAAGGGGGTTTAAAAGCTCACTGAAGAAAATAGTTCTTTAAAAAATTAGAGTGGAACAGATGGAGAATAATGACTTTATGAGAAATCAAGAAATCACAAAACAAAAGAATGAAAAAATGGAAGATAATATGAAATATCTCATTGGAAAAACAACTGACCTGGAAAATAGATCCAGGAGAGACAATTTAAAAATTATGGGACTGCCTGAAAGCCATGACCAGAAAAAAGAGCCTAGACATCATCTTTCAGGAAATTATCAAGGAAAACTGCCCTGATGTTCTAGAACCAGGGGGCAAAATAAATATTGAAACAATCCACTGATCACCTCCTGAAAGGGATCCAAAAAGAGAAACTCCTAGGAACATTGTAGCCAAATTCCAGAGTTACCAGGTCAAGGAAAAAATATTGCAAGCAGCTAGAAAGAAACAATTAGAGTATTGTGGAAGTGCAATCAGGATAACACAAGATCTAGCAACTTCTACATTAAAGGATGGAAGGACATGGAATATGATATTCCAGAAGTCAAAGGAACTAGAACTAAAACCAAGAATCACCTACCCAGAAAAACTGAGTACAGTACTAAACGGGAAAAATTGCCTTTCAGTGAACTAGAGGACTTTCAATCATTCTTGATGAAAACACCAGAGCTGAAAAGAAAACTTGACTTTCAAACACAAGAATCAAGAGAAGCATGAAAAGGTAAACAGGAAAGAGAAATCAGAAGGGACTTGCTAAAGTTGAACCATTTACATTCCTACATGAAAAGACAATATTTGTAACTCTTGAACTTTTTTAGTATCTGAATAGTTGGTGGAATTACATACACACACACACGCACACAAACACATGCATACACATATAAAGAGAGAAAGATTTATTCTCCCTAAAGCTCCATACAATCATTTCATCTGCCACCAAAAGAAATTTTTATTTCTCTTGGTTTCTCCCATAATTTGGTTCAATAAGGAAAAGAGATTCTATTGTCATTACCACTTAGAAAAATAAAGCCTCCATGCCCACATTTTCTTCTTTTTCCCCTTATACTATATTCTTACTCCCTTTAACTCCATTCTCTTTTTCTGCTTCCAGAGATCACTAAAAAAATTAATTTCAGGCCTCCTGGCTGGACATGATAGCAAATGCATTTTTTAGAGTGTCACCATTCCTTCTTTATATTTAGATTTCATTTTTTATTGTTCCTTCTCCCTTACAGCCCCACATGTATATTATTTAAATTCTCTTTCCTCTTTTCCTACAATTCTATTTTAGAACTTCATCACCTCCACTATTGTAATAGCCTACTACATGATCTTTTTGTTTTTACTCTCCAATCCATCCTTTTTTATCACTACCCATATAATCTACCTAGTGGGGATCTATGGGCAGGTTTTAGGTGGAGTTGTGCTCTTAAACTCATTTGAAGTCTTGACTGAGGCCCAGTTAATGTGATGGAAATCTAGCTGGGGAAAGAAGGAAGCTGAAATATTGTTTCCAAAAAGGGAATATTAGGAATTATCACAAGAGAATGCTGGTCAAGATTCAGACAGGAAAAAATCAGTAATGTGGAGCTAGACTTGTGGAGCAGAATTTAAATAATCCTGCCTTCTGTAAAAAACAAGCCCACAGCTGTGTGAACTGTCCCAATGCACTGCTCCCATCACTTCTCTCCTTAAAAACCTGGCTGTTCCAGAGGAGCAGAGCTTTCTGTCCTCCTGGAACAGCCACATGGTCATTTCTGTGGTCTGATGTCAAGACAGTCTCCTTTACACAGCCTGCACTCCTGTCATCCTGGAAGAGGCCCTGTCCCTTGTTTCATTTTCTTTTGCTGACATTGACTCCCTGTCTGGAATAGATTTCTGCCAACATTTCCATCCTTTTGGGTGACACCTCCTTTCTGAAGTCTTCCCCTGTCCCCCAGTTCTCCCTTTTCATTTTCATAGTGCTCTTTTGTTAAACCTTTTCTTTGTGCTTATTGTGTTCTAATTCATGTTTCCTATGTCATCTCTTCTATTATATTGAAAATTCTTTGAGGAAAAAGACTATCATATTTAATTTTTTTTTTTACCATTAGAGGCAGTAAGGTAGAATGGATAGATGGCTGGTATTCATGTCCTTCCACTGATACATGTAGCTATGTGACTCTGTGCAAGTCACCTTCTTAGTACTCCACTATTAAACTCAGATAGAAACAGGAGCATCAATTTGTACATAAGGATCCTGGCAGTCACATATTGACTTATTTGGAAGCATTAACCAGCCATGTTTGACATCTCTGCATTGCAGAGGTGTCACTCTGCATTGGTATAGGGTGTTTTCCCATCTGGGAGTTCACTAAACCAGTGAAATTAAAGACCCAGTTCTCATTTCTGTACTTATCAGCATCCAGAACCGTGCATGCCTGGCACATGTTTGGACATTTAATAATTCTTTCACCCCAGGCCACATCTTCTCTTAATCTTAACTGCAGGAGAATCTTTCATATTCTCCCAAAGTTGTTTATTGGTCTACTTCTGTTCTCATGCTCTGTCTGTTCTGTCTTGACAATAATTGTTTGAACTCCCTCTTTTCCTCTCTCCGAAATCTATGTATCTAATTCTGCCTGCTCTCCTGAGCTTCAGACCCACATTTCTGACTATAGGCCTGCTATAACTTTGTGTACCATTGCAATCCAATCCTGACCATAGTCAAAATTAATCAGTCAGTCAACATTTACTAAACATCACTGTGTGTAGGCAACTGGGCTAAACTATTATCTTTCACCTAAATCTGCTTTTCTTCTGATTTCACTATTTCTGTTAATGGTATTATCATTCATCCAGTGTCAGCGTTTGAAGCTATCACATTGTCTTTGACCCTATCCTCTCCCCTGACTCATTCATTTACAGATCTTGTGGTTTGTGCCTCCACAATCTCTTACATATGCCTCTTCTGTTTTATTCTCACTGCCACCACTTAATATCAGCACTTAGTGCCTTATTCCTACACTGTTGAAAGAGATGCTAAGCAGCTCTTCTGTTTTCCATACATCCTTGACTATGCTATGCGAATCCTCCTTATCCAACATCTCAGCCTGTTACTGCTCTCTTCAAAACCTTTTGAGGGCTACCTCTTGCCTGCAGAATCAAGTTTAACACCTGGCTTTTCAGAGCCTTGCACAAATTGGCACCCTCTCACGTCCGTGATCTGTGCTTTGGACAACATGGATTCCTCACACCTCTGAGTACACATGGGTTTTCTTGCCTTGGGGCTTTTGCTCAGACCATTCCCTATGTCTGGAATATCTTCTCTTTTTCTCTCTGCCTGTTTCAGTTCTGTGCCTCCTTAAATGATCATCTCTCATGCCACTCTCTGAACCTATTCTTCTGTGACCTGCCTCCAGTCAATAATGAACTTTCCCCCCAGAACGTCTCATGCCACTTTTATATCTCTTTTTCATATTATAGGTAATTGTGTATGTATTGAAGCTCTCTACTCCACCTCAGACTCCATGTTTCTTATTCAAACTTTTTATCCTTCCAGTCCTTCAGTGCTTGGCAATATCTTGGATATTTAACAAAGGTATTAGTTTCCCTATAGTTTGTTCCCCCTTTTAAAAGTTCATATTCCCTGTCTTGCCAAATAGATAGTAAATTTTTAAAGGATAGAAGGAACTATCTTACACCTATGACAACCATATATCTCAGATTTTCTTGCATAGTTACAATTTAAATATATGATCCAGTTGGTTCCCTATGCCATTTAAACAGTATGAGCAATTTAGTTATTTCTTTGCATGATTCTGAATTGTTTTTTCAACTTAAAACAAGTAAAAACAATTCACAAGCCACCAACAGTGTACTTCTGATTTTCCTGCTGTAAAGTGATCCCTTAGATTGCATTTCTCTGATTATTAGTGACTTTTACTATTTTTCAGGTTGTTACTGATAGTTTATTCTTTTAAAAAACTATTTATGTCCTTTTTTCACTTGTCCATTACAGAAGGGCAACAGAGAGTGATTTGAGAGAAATAAATAATATTGAACCTGGGCAGGCCAAGTAAACCCAGAGCTTTGCTTCTGGGCCATAGTTACAGAAGAAATTTCTTATACAAGATACCTCTGTTTAATTGAATCTTATGGTAAAGTAATCTGTAATCATATATCATACCATTAAACTATGATAATACAACTTCTCTCATGTAATAATTTATGGTTTTTTAAGATTTAATAAAGATTTCAAATCTTTTAGGTTATACCATTTAAACAAATTCCCCGTATTTGAGTCTAAATTTCTATTTGTACAAAAAGTGAAGAACTTATATGGAAAATGTTCTTACTCCATAAACTCAAAATATTATGACAAGAAACAAGTGAAACTGAATCTTTATTATAATACATTTATCTAACTACAAAAATTAAAAAGCTATTTCAATAAGTTATTTTCAATTCAATTAAAAATGACATTTCTTGTTCTCACACTGCCTATATTATATTAGGAAGGACATGATGCATATACAGAAAATAATAATAGAAGATGAGGATAAATGTGATTGGTAATAAGGACAAAAGAGATCAAGAGATCTGGACAAAGGGCCCTAGAAAAATTTGAGGCAGAGAACACTTTATGCTTGAGTGATCAGTTAAGGAAGTGCTACCTGTACTGAGTCTTGAGAGAAGAAAGAGAACTCCAACTGGTTTAGAAGAGTTCTCTAACTTCATCTTTGTAGATGAGAAAATTAACTATTATTTTATTGTGTTTTCTCTGTTCCAAGTTGCAGCAGACCTGTTGGCAGGATAGTTGGAAGGATAGTTGACACTTCAAGGATCAGGGATTCCATCAGTTTGGGTAACTTCTTTCACCTTTAAAGCTTACAACTCTTCTATTACTGCAGAGAGGGTCTTCAAGAGTTGTTGTGGTTGAAGAATTCAATTAAACTGGACTGATCCTCTCATGACATGTATGCAGGCTACCTGCCTACACCAGAAGATTTACCATTGTGGTAGGACTTGTCAAATTTCATGCAAGAATTCACCAACTCAACAAGAACTGATGTATTCATTGAGATTTGGAAATGGTTAATCCTGTAATAGGAATTTTTTGTTGTTCAATTGTTCAGCCATGTCTGACTCTTTGTGACCTTGTATGGGGTTTTCTTGGCAAGGATACAGGAATGTTTTGCCATTTTCTTCTCCAGGAGATTAAGGCAAACAGAAGTAAAGTGACTTGCCCAGAGTCACATAGCTAGACAGTTTATGAATCTGAATTTAAACTTGGGCCTTCCTTATCTAGACCTTTGGAGAACGCATCTTTATAACTTCTATCAGTAATCCTGGGGAAATTTTTTAATGTAATGATCTGAAGAAGACAGGGAATCTTTTTGCAAGTACACTTTGTTGTAAAATCTTTTTAATGAAGTGTGTGTTCTTTTAATTGTTTCCTATTTATCCTGTACATAACTAGCTTTGTATATATTTGATTACATGTTGTCTCCCCCATTAGATTTTAAGCTCTTTGAGGACAGGGAGAGTCTTTGGTTCATGTTCCCTGCTTATCACAGCACCTGACACATATTATGTACTTAGCAAATGTTTATTGAATGAATGAATGTTCTAAAATAATTTTAATGAAAACTTGCTCATCTGAATTCAAACTTAAAATTTATCAATTCATTATTTCACTTTGAGTTAGGAAGGGTGCTATGGAGAGACCTTTTTTAAAAAAATAATTTAAAGGAATGGGAAAAGTCACCACTAACCATTAATACTGTTTGGTAATCCAAGTGCATTACTCAGAGATTTACTAAGCAATTAAAAGTAAATAATTGTGTAGCAAGCTGGTTTCTTCAGAGGAACACTGTGCCATTAATTTCAACAGATGTTGAAAATTATGCCAGTATTGCATTGGCTAATATATATTTTGATGTATTTTTTAAATAAAAATTAAAAAAAATTTAAACAGAGCTGTCATATTTGCCAAATATTCTTTTATTATTTTTGTAAGACTTTCTACTAAATAAATTAATACATTTAATTCACTGAGACCATGTCTATTGACCTTTGATAGAGAAAAGCTGGTGGTAAATCAGGGCTGTGCTGGTAAATGTTTAACATTCGGCTCTAAGAATGCAGGCCATAGGTTTAATCTGCATTATTAATATTTTCTCTATCATTAAATCCAGATAATCAACAAAACAGTAATCCCTGACTTGCCCTGGCTCCTGCCCTGTTCCAAACAAGGCTGCAGCTGTTCAGCGAAACCTACGCATTTATTCTTCCCGCCCAGAGGCGTCGCTGTGACCAGCCTCCAGAAAGAGGAGGCTTCGGGGGTGGAGCCGTGAGCCTCGAGGTCCCAGGATGCATCGCGAGTTTCCCTGACTACAGGTCAGCGTGGGCGGGAGATCGCGCCTGTGTAGCGCTGGAGGGGGCGCGGATCCCGCCCGGACGGACAAACAGAGCGGAAGGGAAGGGCCGGCCCGGAGCCTGGGAAAGAGACGAGGCACCATGGCTGAGGCGGCTCCTGTGCTGGTGAGAGATTTCCACCAGAGCTGCCTGGGACCTCGGCCGCCCGAGGCGGGGATGGGGGCGGGGCCGGGGGGAGGGGCGCTGCCCTTGGCACAAGGAGCACTCTGACCGCGGAGCTGGGCTCCTTCCGGGCCATCGTGCCAGGCGTTCCGACAAGCCGCATCACCATCACGGGCAGTCCTGAGAGTGTTGTCCTCCTGAGAGGTGAAGTGAGCCAATGGGAAGAGCCAGAGCTCAAACCTGCGGATCCGTTTTTCTTTCCACTGTCTCCTTGAGTTTAAAAGCCTTTGCTTAAAATAATAATAGTAATGATAAGTAGTGAAAACAGGCATTAATTTTTTCAAAATGGAATAAACGAATTCTGACAAAGAATGTTAACGATACTTCATGAAGTATATATACAAATCTGTAATTTTCGGTGCTTACGTTTTAAAAATTAAGAAAGAAATGAATACTACTTTTACACAAAAAAGAAGATATAAAAGCCAAATGAAGTTATTTAAAAACATCATTATATTCTTGTAAGTCTGTATCACAAAGTTAAAACTCTGTTTTTACCTGGACAGGCTTCAGTTTTTCTAAATTCTAAGTAATCATACTTTTTGTCCCCAAGCAAGGTTTTCTTTTGGAAGAGACGGAGTTTGGCTTACTAGTTTTCCTAATGGAATGTAAGACTGTGGCTCCTGTGGATGATCTGCACAACTAATAGAAAAGAGTTACATACAAGAGCTCAGGAGCAAAACATCAGTATTGGAGGGGATTTATTTAACCGGACAGAAAACCCTTCTGAGGACACCTGATTTCTTTGATCATACAAGATGAGTCAGTGAATGAAAAGGCATTTTATTAAGAAATTACTATGTGGAAGGCACTGTGCTAAGTGCTGGGGATACAAATAGAAAAGCAGGATAGTCCCTGTTTTCAAGGAGCTCATGTCCTAATGGAGGAAACAACACATAAATCATGAGAAGGTCCATTGGTCCTTAACCTTAGAATGCAACAGCAAAGCATATGGTCATGCATCTTCTTTAATACTTCTGATAAAATCATCTTCATTTCTGCTGTTGAACCATTGGATGGTATCAAGGATTTTGGCAGTAAAAACTTTTTAATTAGATGTGGCTACTGAAAAGCTAGATCTGTAGCACTTGCATAGGTGGCTGTTAGGCAACACTGCCATGGTGGTTGTTTGAGATGACATCTTTGAGGACTGAGTTGGGGGCAGGATTGGTGGTTCTGGGGGCAATGTTATTCCCAAGACTCCTGGCTTCAGAGTCCTACCTTATAAATACCTTCGAAGTTGGAGGGGAAATAGTGGTGGTGATGGTTTGACTTAACTATTACGTGCTCCTCTGGATGCCTTGCTCTTTGGCAGTTGACAGGTGGTAGGGATAGCTGACCCCTTCTCCACAGGAATTACTTTTCTATAACTTTTCTTCTTTACCTGCTACATATCTTCCCCAGGATCCTGTGTGGTTTTCTAGGATTCAGGCTGTACATCCAAAACCAGGAAAGAACTTAAGGTGTGCTATAGAGTAAAGCCACTTCCTGCTGTGGTGAACACCACCCCCCCCTTTATCTTAGTTTGTCATCTTGCACTTCAGGCTCCTTGTGAACCGAGAAAGAAGTTAGGGTTGTTGGTAAGGAGTCAGGCATCCTGACTCATGGAGAACCTACCTTTCTTCAGGACCCACACCTTTCACAATACTCATGATGCCCATGAAGGACAAGGTCTGGGTTTGCTCCGCAACGTGTTAGCTATATTAAAGGTATGTCAGTATATTTGAGAGACTTTTTATTTAAAACTTCAAATAAAAATCTTTGTCTTATTGATTCAGGAGTTCTATCTGTAGATTGAAACCTATCCATACCTCCCCATCCTGTGTGACTCTTTTCCATGGTTTTCCAAAAGTTCGCCATGAGACACCCAATGTATTAGATGCTTTTTGAGCTTTTTCCTGACATTGAGGGTACCAGTGGAGCACAATGGTTATCTGTTAGTCATTGCTAGTTCTTGCCACATGGCCAACCCATCTTCTCTTTCTGTGACACAATTCCTTGATGATGCCCTTTATTCATGTTCTTATGTAGAGTTCTGCATTGGTTTTATGTTAGGCCCGCTCATACGCCCATATGTCTCTTCATTGCCATCTGGGTAATATTCATCTTTAGTTATTTGCAGGCAGTGGTATTTCACTTCTCACTGCTATGTAGCAACATTGGCAAGATGATAGGATTGAAAATGGGTCTGTTTTTTATGGGAAGCTTGAGGTCAGTTTATACTGAACCCAGATAGCAGAGAGGCTTTGCTGTTTCTCAGAAACAATCCTATCCACTCTCTCCCTCCTTTTCTACTCTGGGCCCAGCTCAGTACTCATCTGTGCACGCATGCACACACACACACACAATCTCTCATCCAAATACATGTTTAAATATGGCCAACAGACATAGTCTTTCCTTTGTGAATAAAGAGACCACACTCCTTTGCGTAAGTATAGATTTCTTCCAGGAGACTCAGTAATGTTCTGGGGCTTGATGCAGTCAGCATAATGTCATCTACAAAGTGGAGCTTCTAGAGGACCTCACCATCCACAGGCGATTCCTCCTCCACCGGACTCTGTACTGCATCTCTTCTGTCACAGAAGCAGTTATCTTTGGTGAGCATTCATCTCCTTATTTTGTGTCTCTCCGCATGTTTATTATTAGAGGGTCATTACACAACAATATTTCTATTGTTACAAATTCCAGGGAATATTGAAAGATCTTCATGTCTTTGTGAGAGATACTTTTCCTGTGAAAGTCTCTGTAAAGAAGTGTTTTATTCTGTCAAATGAATTTTTTTTTATAATCAATAAATAATAAGCCCAATGGAATCATAATATTCTCTACATCTTTCTTAATTGAGATGGTAAAAATGTGGTCCATTGTTGAATATCACTTGAGAAAGCCTACGTATTCCCAATAATATCTTTATCAAGGATGACCAGTCCATTTGTAGATATCTCTTTAAGATTTTGTATAGATGTTATTTGTAATGGGCTTTGTTTTTCTTGCCTTTTAGTGGGTAGGGGAGAAGGGCAAGGCAGGTAAGGAGAGAATTTGGAACTGAAAATAAAATTAAATTTTGAAAAAGGTTTTGTATAAATGGAAAAAAACTAGGTTAATAGTTACTCATCTAAAGCATCTATATCCAGGGTTCTTGTGAGTATCAAATAAGATAATGTTTGTACAGCACTTATCATATTGACTGGCATAAAGTAAATACTTTTTTAACATTATTATTTACCTTTTTTTCAGTATTTAGACTTTTTTCCATACTTTTGATATCCTCCCTTTCAGATACCTTGTATATTGGTCTCCTAAAACCCCCACAACTGTATTATTTCCACCACAGATCCCTTCTGTATATATTTGGTCCATCCTAGCAGCTTTTCCTGTCTTCGTTCTCCTTAATGCCATTTTTTTACATCTTTTATAAGCACCTTCAGAGCTGATGTTAAGACCCAAGTGAAGTGGCCTGCTAATCCTTAACTGAGAAAACTGTTTGTCAAAATGACTTTTGCAAGTCTTTTCCATTTTTCTGCTTGTATAGTCCTTCCATTTTCATGTCTTTGGTGGCTTTGTTTAATTGGATGTCTTTCCACACTTTACATAAACTTGTTTTCCCTTAACTGCTTGCTCTCCTTCATGAGATGAAACTGCTCCTAATTGTTCATTAATCTTCTTCATAATGTAATACCTGTCTACCTGTCCCAGTACTACTTCCTCATCTGCCACTTAAATTGGCAGGCCTGCTCCCCAGAAGGTGACTGAATTCTGTCAGTGTTCTGGGGCAGTTTTAAGGAGCTGGTGTTCTTTCTGGTGTTGTTGCTCACAAGATCCGCTGGTGTGTTTCCACTAATTTTCAGCCTGACAGAAGTGTCTTTTAGTAAACGTTAAGATCAGATAGCAAAACCTGAAGGTACAAAAACACTCCCCAATTCTAGGGCACTTTCTCCCACATCTCTGTTCAAGGTCCTGGGAGGGTGTGCACAGACTCAAGGTACAGAGGGAGTGAGGCCCTCAGTGAAGACATACAACTCATGGTCATTGGAAATCTTCTTTCATCATCTTCTCATGCGGTTCTCTTTTGACAAGGCTCTCTCCTGGGTATTTTAAAGATTTCCATAGCTGGACTTTCTTTCATGAGAATCACATCCTGAGCCTACTTTTCCTCATGCATTTATACTCCAGGCTGGAGATGTTGTCTTCTCCTGGTCCTGCCTTTCTGATCCCAACTGGATACACTCTGTGCTAGTGGTCGCATCTCTCAGGTGATGTGGGGATTTTGGGGGATGGGGGTGGGAGAGAGAGGAAAGAGAAAGACACACAGAGTGGCAAAAGTTCAGAGGTTTGATTCTGACTCTTAAACTGGAATCTTTATAACTCAGCTTTCACCACTAGACTGATTCACCACTTGACTAACAGACTGAACTGGTTTGCTGATTTTGTACATAACCCAGTGTGTGACTTGATTTTCTCAACACAATCACACGATGTTATCTGTGTGATACTGTCTGTTTTTCCTTCTCAAAGCTCTATAATTGGCTCAAGTTGGTTAAAGATTTATTCACACCTAGTTTATACCAATCATTTGTTCATTCCTTTGAGATTTATGTGCCTGGGACTAATGTAATTGCATTACCTGGGCCTACCTTTACCATGAAATTTTATAGACAAGTTGGAGACTTCTTCCGTGCTTCTTTGCTCTCCTTATTATAACAATTAGTTTATGTTGGTTAGACTTCTGAGTGAAATTATTATAATTGGTGTTAACATGTGTTTTATATATATATATGTATATACACACACACACACATAATGTGTATATATTAATGTCAATATAAACTGATGCTATCAGGTTTTGTTCATTTCCTATTTTTTATTTTTAATAAGTTCTTTAATAATTCAAGATTTGGTCATTTAAATTATATCAAATTTTTTTCTCATTATTATTCCCATATTTTGTGTTATTTGTGTGTTTAAACAAATTTAGATATTAGTTCTGATTAGTTGATGGTCAGGTTGTACTACAGACAGCTGACTCAGAGATCTTCCACATCAACAAAAAGTCTTTTTCCTGTCTTTTAAAATTAAATCTACACAATTTAAAGGCAAAAAAAGGTGGAAAAAAAGCATGAAAGAGCACAGGGAAGCTTAGATGAGAACAAAGACAAGTATAGCAGTTTTATTAGTAATGTGTTGTTTAATATACGTTTCTTGAGAATTACAGAAGTAACAGTATTACAGTTTCATATACAATCCTCTTTTATGGATTGGAATTAAATTTATAATAAAATAATTTTTCGAGCAAAGTCAGTTGTGAATTTTGGTGCCTGTAATGTTTGACATTTTCATCAAAAGTTAAGTTTTCATCAAAACTTAAAGTCCTAGGAAAGTGTTTTTGCAGTATTATTGTCTGAAAAATAATTATATTTGGGGATGTCTTTTGAAAATTGGCCATGAAGATAAAAAGCAAAATATCACTGAAATGAATGTGTTTTTCACTTGTGATTTCAGGTACCCATGACATTTGATGATGTAGCCATGTATTTCTCAGAGCAAGAATGGAGGAAACTTTTTGAGTGGCAGAAAGAGCTTTATAAGCACGTGATGAAAACCAATTATGAGACACTTATTTCCCTTGGTAAGATATGTTTATGTAAATTAAAACTTCATGTGTGTGACTCTCATGGAATTAGATTGTGGAAGATATATTGAGTCCAAAGAGACTTTCTGTGTTCCTTCTGATGATTGTGCTCAAAAATCTACCCCAGAAAGATGGTTTTTCATTAAACTATTTTTTTTTAAAGCTTTGATAAATAAATAGCTAAGCCTTTATCATAATTTAAGAGAATTGGATCCAGTGATGATGCAAGGTCTACAATGTCTAGAAGTTGAGAATTGTATTCTTTATTCATGCTTAGCTGGTTATTAGGTCTACATTAGTTCAGACTATATTATTAATATGGTATCCTCTACATGTTATAGACAGCCCAGTGGAGCTACAATTTGTTCAGTTAAAACATTTCAGAAAAGAGGATTTATTCACCACAGAAAGGCTGTTCAGCAAAGATGTTATAGTAGTTCCGGTGTATGCAGCCATTTCTCCCCATTTGCCAGCCATGGTATTCTGAATTGACCGTCAACTCACAGTGACAAGGAAGGAGTCTTTGGAGCACCAGCTCCTGGTGTATTTGGCTGTTATACCTTGAAAGATCAAAACTCTGCCTTAACAGTTAGAACCGTAAGTTAGAACCAGTTAAGTCTTCAGGGCAATTTCCTCACTCTTAGAGAGAAACTAGCTTAGTGTATGTGGCAGGGGCCTTCCAAGATTTGGGGGGAAAAAAAGGCTCAGCTCTGTGGAGTGAGGTGGTAAATGAGATAATAATTGCAATGTCCTTATTATTAGCATAGTACTGGTCACATAATAAGTACTATTTAAATGTTAGCTCCTCTTTCCTTTATTGTTGTTATCATTTATTTCTATTCAACATAGAAGAAAATGATGTTGTCTGACATGAACCTCCATTAATTTATTTGCCCAGAATCATATAGCTAGTGACAGAGCACAAATCAGTATCCAGATTCCCTGTCTACAAATCCACCACACTTTCCTCTGTAGTTGATCTTGCTTGTTATTAAATGACAGTAAAGAAATAAACAGTGTTCAGTGTAGTTCAGTGCCTCCATTCCAGAGACAAGGCGGTGAACAGATAATTACAAAGTGAATGGTAAAGGTAGCGTATGTTGTAGGATTTGAGTAAAGGGAGACATCTCTATGGGTTTGAAGTTGTAATACAAACAGAAGTGAGGGAGATAGGATATGCAGTTGTGTAGTATGGAAGTTGGCAAACTAGGCAGAGGATCAGATCTAGCCTTCCATGTGACCCATAAGCTAAGAACGATTTTTACATTTTAAAATACAATAAAACATAATTTTAAAATATAAAAATCATTCTTATCTGGAGGCCCTTCCACCAGTTTGTTGACCTCTGGTCTATCATGTAATAAATAATGGGAATGGAAAGTGAAAGCTGTGATGAGACATTGTAATTTCACTTTTTATGAATGCCTACATTTGAAAAAATCAACAATTCTTTCTCTGATATTTATGTATTTATTTTGTGATAAAGCCTCAAGATAATCTAGTAAAAGGAGCAATGGATTTGGAATCAAAAGATCTGGGGTCCAGTCCCAGCTCCAGTAACCTGGTTCAGCACTAAAGCTTTCTCTCTGTGCCTTAATTACTGCTCTGTAAAGTGAAATATTTGCATCAAATAGGGAAAGATGACAAGATACAGAAATAGTTATGGCAAGACAAGCATACTAATAAATGGTTATTGGAGATGTGAACTGGTCCAACTGTTCTGGAAAATAATTTGAATTTTGTGAGAAAAGTCACTAAACTATTAATTATCTTTATTCAGTGATCCCACTACTGCTCAAAATTCTAATTTATCCCATATATCCCTTGAAGGTGGAAGAGGAAGACTGCATGTTTGGCAGAATAGTCAGTTACACTTTTCATGGCAGCAAAAAACTGTAATGTGAATGCTCATTCACTGAGGACAAATTGTGTTACCTGAAATGATGAACATGAGGAATTCAGAGAGACCTGGGAAGACTTGTATAAATTATCACAGTGAAATAAACAGAATCAGGAAAATAATATTCATAGTGACTACAGTGGGGGGAAGGGGAAGAGTAGGAGGGAGAGAAAATAGATTTTTTTGTTGAAAAAATGAAGTTAAAAAAATTAAGATCAGTAATTGAGTTCTGGTTATTAAAAGTGATACAGAAGAAGCATAAAGCAAAATCTTCATGTAACTTTAAATCTAGTTGAGAAATAATATTTACATAAGTGAAGAAGGTAGAGGACAACATAAGATTATTACAGATTGAGGTATCCAATTTAATGATATTAGTTCCTAGATTTAGAGCCAGAAGGGACCTCAAGGGTCATTTAGTCCAACCTCTTCATTTTATATGTGGAGAAACTGAGGCTGAGAGATGGGAGTGACATGGCTAGAAGATCTATAGAAATTCATGCAAGAGTTTCCTGTCATCTGTTGTAATTGCAGAAGACTTCCTGATGACTGAGATAATGGAGGTTTGATAAAGAAATATGACTATTATTGTAGGTGAGGATATAGGAAGACATTTTGAATTGGAGTAAGAGTTATGAGCAGAAATGCAGGCATGAATGTGTAACATTTATGTACAGAGACTGCAGACAGAAGAAGAAGATTGATATTGAGGGAAATAATTTATTATGGTCAGGTAAGTTCAGTTTATTAAGAGCTGGGAATGCTCACTTGACAAGTTTTCACTTAACCTAACAAGCAATGGGGAGACTTTCCAAATTCTTAAATTTTAGAAAAGTATATGATAAGAATAGTATTTTAGAAAGGGTTCTTTTGCTTTGCCATGGATTTTGGATTAGAGGAGGAAAGGTAAGGGGAACAGCAATTGAAGCATAAATGATAATGTCATGGCTAAACATGATAGCAGTGGGAATGCAGAGAAAGAATCCAATCCAAGAGATATTGAAGAAGAAAAATTAAGAGAATTCAGTGGCTGACTAGACATTGTGGTTTCAAGAAAGGAAGTAATTGATAATTTACCTCAAGTGTTTAAACTGAGAAATAGTATGGGATGTTATTGATGCAAAACATAAAGGTACCTTTGTTAACCAGGGGTGATAAAGTGTGGTGGCAAAGATAAGTAGTTCATCTTTAAACACAATGAACTTGAAATGACAACATAATTTGTCATTGGATCTATTTTGCAGGCATTTGGAAATAGGGGACTGAATTGGGTTGGAAACAGAGATTGAAAAGTTATTGCTGACTTTCATGAGAGCAGTTTCAATATAGAATTGAGCCTCCACCCAGCTAAGAAACAAACATGGGCTATTCTGCCTTCCAACTCAGCAGATTCTCTCTGTTCAGCCCCAGTCTCTGATGTTTGATGCTTAATCCATTGCCCTAGTCATCTTCTTTACTTTTAACTTGGACTGTCGCCTATTGGACTCAGTGATACTTTTGTCGTCAGAAATATTGTAGAGAATATTTCAGTGAGAGCCAGATGTTTTGCATTCTCTTAAAATACTTATTTGTAGCTCTTATTTTTAAAAAAAAGCATTCTATGGCATCTCTAGCTGACTCAAGGGATATTTATATAATTTTGAAAACAAAAATATTTGTAATCAAATTTATTGGATAGTATATAGCACCTTCTGAGGTATGGTTTAAATTTTTTTAAAAAATGATATAAGTAGAGCATTAAAAAATAAATAAATGCATTTTAAAAAAATGGATATAAAAATCTAAGTTGAGGCATCATTGTTCAGATATGCAGACTATTTTATTCCTTTTCATGATATTCCAGGGCCTTATTTTTTTTTTCACATCTATTTCCATGCTTTGTTCCTCTAATGAAATAAGTGAATTTTATGAATCACCGAACATATGTTTAAATTGAGTACCAAAGAAACTAAACTGCCTTGCCTCTCTGTGGCCTCTCTGTGCAGACTGTTCAATTTCCAAACCAGATTTAATATCTTTGATTGAACGGGGGGAAGAACCTTTCATGAGAAATCTAAAGGATTCACAGGAAACAAAAACTGCCTTCAATTCCAAAGACTTAAGTCCTGAAGAACAGATGTTTGGGGGTAAGTCATGAGGAACCAGGACCGTGAAACTTAAGATGTGTGGTTAGATTTTCCTATATCTATTCCTTGAGTATTCCTTTTCTTTTAGGTCAAAATAAGCCAGGAAATGGTGTTTGATTTTCACTGGGCTTATGCACAGATTGAATTCAGTCCTGGGGGAACCTCTTCTAAAGAGAATGATCAGGCTCTTTTCTCATTGTCTCTGGTTTTTTACTCCTTGACCTCAGAGCCCTGGGAACAGTCAGTTAAAGCTTAGGTTTTGCTTATGTGTAGGGTCTCCACATCTCCCAAAAAAATGAAATTGGAAAGGTATTTGGAGTGTGCTGTCAATTGGGTGTAGGACAGCTCTTTGTGTATCCCATGTTCCATCCCATTTTCCCCTTCCCACACCCCCTGCCCCCAAAATGCTTGAAATACAAAAGATTCCAAGTCTTCTGACAATCCAAGCCAATCTTATCTTCCTGCCTTTTGACCAGTGGTCAAAAGAATTGTAGTAGCTCGTGGGGTGGGGAGGTGCTTCTTCCACAGAACATCCTACAGTAAATGTAGTACTCAGGGACTCTCAGCCTCCCCAACTCTCCAACCCTTCAAGGCTGGAAATACCCATCTCAAGATTGCTATTTAGTCACCTGTGCTTAGGGAAAGAATAATAGCAGAAGAACCAATCAAGGCCCCACGGCATAGATTTGGGCTCATTTAGGTGGGACCTGTGCTGGTTGCCTTGAGGAATCAATGTGTTGGGTAGCAGAAGGAGACACTCCCGTAGGAAGCCCCAGAAAGAAAGTTCACTGTCACCCATTCAGGAGAGAGGAAACAGAATAAGGGTAGAAATTTCTTTCCTTTTGAAGTCTACTGGGTATGTGGCTGTTCCGGGCTCAGGGGCCAATGAGGGGAATTATTGCTTCTTTATTTCAAAGTGCAGAGTTTTTCAGCACTGAACCAGAGTCCATATAGCCTACTAGAAATGGTCCAGGCCCACACAAGAGGGGAACTCACCTGTTTGTGTATCCCCATTACATGTACAGGTGGTCTCCTTTATTGAAATGTAATCTCTTTGAGGGTAGGAATTCTTTTATTTTTGTCTGTATATCCTCAGCATAGTACCTGGCACATATAGTGGGGCCTAGGTAAATGCTTGTTGATAAAGATAAATATTTTTTGATCTTTGATTTTAATTCCAGGACACCACAGATCTGTGCATCCAAGAGAAGTGGAAGGCTACTTAGATAGCCTAGAAATTCAGGGTTCCTGTGAGCCCAGACAAGGAACAATGGGAGAGGTTTCTGCTTTGTCTGACCAAGAAACTTCCTTAAGAAACTTGTGCAGCAGAGATGCATGGCATCTAATTCCAAAAGGGCATGGCACCCTGGAATCAGCTTTCTGTGAGAGAAGTCCAGGTCACAAACCCCAGAATCCCTCTGATTACCAAGAAATGTGGCCAGGGCAGAGAGTGCTTCAACCCTGTTCTGTCTGTGGGAAAAGATTCTCATCAAGGAACCATTGGGTAAAACACCAAAAGCTGCATGGGAAAACACAGTCACAGAAACACTCAAGGAGTACCAGGAAAACCAGGAGGCAATCCAATTTCCATTGGCAACCTAGACTCCATTGGGAGCAAAGGTACTTCCAGTGCAGTGAGTGCAACAAGAGTTTTCGTCTAAAGCAGTATTTACTCAGACACTTAATTGTGCACACAGAAAAGAGGCCATTCCAGTGTACCAAGTGTGAAAAGACGTATCGCCATAAGAGGAGTCTGATCAACCACCAGCTTAGTCACAGTGGAGAAAGACCATTCCGTTGTCCTGAGTGTGGTAGGAGCTTCCGCCAGAAGAGCAACATGAGGGCCCATCAGCGTTGTCGACACCTTGGGGAGAAGCCTTTCTCTTGTGTAGAATGTGGGAAGGGCTTTGCTGAGAAGTCTAAACTCACCAGCCACATGAGAGTGCACAGAGGGGAGAAGCCATTCAAGTGTCCTGAGTGTAACAAGAGCTTCCACATGAAAGGTGACATGAAAGCTCACCAGCGCGCCCACAGTAGGGACAGGCCATTCTCTTGCAGTGAGTGTGGCAAGGGCTTCCTAGTAAAGTCTAAGCTCACCAACCACTTCAGAGTACATACAGGGGAGAAGCCATTTCAGTGTCTTGAATGTGAGAAGAGTTTTCGGCTGAAGGGCATGCTGAAGGTGCACCAGCGAGTACATACTGGAGAGAGGCCATTCTCCTGCAGGAAATGTGGCAAGGGTTTTACCAAGCAGTGTAAGCTCACAGAACACATGAGAGTACACAGTGGGGAAAAGCCATTCCAGTGTCTTCAGTGTGACAAGAGCTTCCGCCAGAAGGGGCAGCTGCTGAGGCACCAGCGCCTGCACACAGGCCAGATGCCTTTTCCATGTCCTCACTGTGACAAGACCTTCCAACTGAAGGGTGACATGAAGGCTCATCAGCGTGCACACAGCAGGGAGAGGTCATTCTCCTGCAGCGAGTGTGAGAAGGACTTTACTCACCAGAGTAAACTCACCGAGCACCTTAGGTTGCATAGTGGGGAGAAGCCCTTCCAGTGCACCGAATGTGACAAGAGCTTTCGTCTCAAGGGCATCTTGAAGGCCCATCAATGCATACACAGGGGAGAAAAGCCATTCTCTTGTGTTGAGTGTGGCAAGAGCTTTAGCAGGCAATCAAAGCTCACTGAACACAGGAGAGTGCACAGTGGGGAGAAGCCTTTCTGGTGTCAGGAGTGCAGTAAGAGCTTCCGTCTAAAAGGGCAGCTGCTCAGTCACCAGCGCCTACACACAGGGGAGAGACCCTTCCAGTGCCCTGAGTGTAATAAAAGTTACCGTGTGAAGGCTGATATGAAGGCCCACCTGCGCTTACACAGTAGGGAGAGGCCATTCTCCTGCGATTGCGGTAAGGGCTTCACTAAACAGTCTAAACTCATTGAACACATTCGAACACACACAGGAGAGAAGCCCTTCCAGTGTTCTAAATGTGATAAGAGCTTCCGCCTAAAAGGGCAGCTTCTTAGCCATCAGGGCCTCCACACAGGGGAGAGACCTTTCCATTGCCCCGAATGTGACAAGAGTTTCCGACAAAAGGGACATCTCCTTAGGCATCAGCGCATTCACAAGCCTGAGAGGCCATTCTCTTGTGGAGAGTGTGGCAAGGGTTTCATTTATAAATCTAAACTTGCCACTCACTTCAGAGTACACACCAAGGGTAAGTCCTATGATGTCCCAAGTGAAACTAATAGTACACGCAAGCGTTTCCACATATTTGAATTAATAGAGGCTGATTGGAGTTGAGAGAGATGTGACAGAATTGTGGCATCTAAGAATGGATCTTCATGATGGGCAAAAGTCAGGAAGAGGGGTCGATTCTTAACCAAAAGGCATAGATGAGATGAAAATTTTTTAGTCTCATTTTTCAAAGGAATGTGTAATCAATCCCACCTCACCCTTCTTGCCTCTTTTCCTGTCATTCTGTTGTTTGAGTTCATCCTCAAATACTGAAACAGCATTGAAACCAATACCTAAATGAGAAATAAGAGAGAAAAATTAAGAAAATAATTCTCCTGTCATTCTCAAGGATGAAATGAAGGAGGTGGTTGCCATTTGTCTGTTCTGTTTCTTGCAGAGTGTGTTCTGCTTTCTGTGCTTATAAAAAATACCTGTTGTGAGCTTCTTCTTTTCATTATTTCCTATTTTTTCTTCCTTGGCTCTAGTGTCTGAGGAAGAGATGGCTCTTCTGCTTGACAAGACCAGCCCTCCGATTTTTATCCCATCTCATCTTCTTGAGGAGCTTGCCCCATTAGTTATTCATAGATTCATAGATTTAGAGCTGGAAAATACCTTAGAGATCACCTAGAACAGAGGCATCAAACTCAAGCAGAAAGAGATGGTCGCATATTTACTTAGAAAACCACAAATTATCTCTATTGTGTTTTTATTTTGTCAAACATATTCCAATTACATTTTTATCTGGTTGTAGCTCCAAGTTTGACACCTCTGATCTGAAACAACTCTAATTTTTTTTTAGTAAATGAGGAAACTGAGGCCCAGAAAGTAGCTTGCCCCAAAGTCTCCCACATAGTTGGTAAAATTGGGATTCAGACCCCAAATTAGGACCACTCACTGCTATAATTGGAATAAGAGCTCTTTGTGTTTAAGGAGTTTTAAAGTGAGAGGGAAGAGTGATCAGTTTTTTCTACCTATTTTTCTTCCTACGTGTGGCCACAAATGCCTCTACATATGAATGATTATGTGGTAACCCAGTATCTCCACCAGAGTTTAAAAGGAGAAAACTCATGCACAAAATTTGTGTCCAAAAGAGATTTATTAGAGGATCTTACAACTGGCTGGATATAGGAGAGGGGTATCTTAGTTCTCTAGATCTGCAGTTTGGGATGACCAAGTAGCAGCTTCCTCAGAAATGACTTCTTAGCTTTTCCTTTTGGTATAGGAAAATCCCATCTCTGTTACATAGAGATGTTCCCTTTTCATTAGGGCCTTCAGAGGAATAAGATGTATCTATTATCTTTACTTCCACCATCTATACTTTGAGATCTTTGAGCACAGTAATTGGGTGAGGGGAATGAGAACTTGGTTTTGGAAAAGTTCTGTTTGTTTATAATTAAAAAAAGAGATGTGAAGGATATTTCTGGTCCCATGTGCTGTGGGGATGTTTGGGCCTAGGAGAACACTAATCTATGAAGTGATAGGTGATAATTAAGGAACCCCTCTTGGCTAGTTTTAGGTATGAAAGTGAAAGAAAACGAAGCAATTAAAACTGCATAGGTATACAGGATGGTCAATTTTAAATCTTCCCAGACAGGACCAGGAGGATGGTCTTTGCTTGATCATTGAAGGGAGTATCAGTGACCTTATAGGAGGTGCTTATGATTTTCTCCCTTGGAATTCCACATATGAACACTAACTCAGGCTCTAAAAGGAGAGGTAAAGTAAATTTGCATTACACAAAGATCCAAACAGAGGAAGAAAGTTCTTAATTATTAATATTGCCATGTATAATGTCTGTGCATGGATATATTTTCTTTTTTAAAAGTTTTTTTTTAGTCCTCATAGTTTTCCCCAGTGCTCCTTCTCTTTTCCTAGACAGTCATCTCCTCTAACAAATAGTATTTTTTAAAGACAAAGAAAAAGAAAGGGGGGAAAATGAGGAAAACTGATCACTAGCTGAAAAGGTCCAAAAATGTGCAGCTCCTGTGAACTTCCCAATTCCACAAAGGGGTGGGTTTGGAGTGTCTTTTCATATTTCTCCTTTTGAGTCACACTTGATTTTATAATTTTGCTCTGTTTGTTTTTGATTGTGTGTGTGTGTGTGTGTGTGTGTGTGTGTGTATGATCTTTTCATTTACGTTGTTGTACTCAGTGTATATTTATTCTTGGTTCTGCTTACTTTACTCTGCATCAATTCATATAAACCTTTCTGTGCTTCTCCATATTCATCATTTCTTATAGCACAGTAATGTCCCATTATATGAATGTATCAATTTCTTTGGTCATTCTCTAGTCAGTGGATATCTACTTTGTTTTTAGTTCTCTCCTATCCCAAAAAATGTTGCTATAAATATATTGGTGTATATGATTCTTATCAGTGGCTTTCTTGGAATATGAGCCCAGTAGTGGAATCTCTGGGTCAAAAGGTATGGATATTTTAGTCAACTTTATTTGCATAATTCCAAATTTATTTCCAAAATGCTTGTACCATTTCATAGTATACCAACAATGTTTTAGTGTGCTTATCTTTCCATAATCCCTTCAACATTGAGGAAATATTTCTTCAAGATAGAAGAGATCTGAGAATAGTTTATAAGGAGAGGTTTAAAGAGCCAGTGAAAAGGCTGAAACTTTAAAAAAATTGGACAGTTAATGGAGCAAGGCTCCTAGATAAGGTCAAAAGGTCCAGAATTATCAAGTGCACTACTGGCCCAATTCTACCTTTCTAGCCTTCTTACACTTTATGCCCATGTACTCTGCCATCTAGTGACACTTGGCCTCCTTGCTTTTCCTGTCATGAGGTATTTCACCTCCCAGTTTCACTGACTGTCCTTGCCTGGAAGGCTCTCCCTCCTCTTCTCTGTCTCAAGTCTCAGCTAAAATCCCACCTTCTGCAAGAAACACTTTAATGCCAGTGGTTTCCCTTTAAGATAACCTCCAGTTTATCTCCTATATATCTTGTTTTCACATAGTTGATTGCATGTTGTTACCCCTGTTAGAATGTGAATTCCTTGAAGACAAACTATTTTTTGCTTTTCTTCATATTCGCAGCACATAGTAAGCACAAATAAATGTTTGTTGACTGAATGATGAGCTTTATCTTTAGGTAGGTGGATCCAGGGTACCTTGAGGGGTTCCCAGATCTTGGAGAAGCCACTCTGTGAGTTGGAGCTTAGCTGTATGGATGCCATAGATAGTAATCAGGTAGAACAGTGAACAGATATCCTCTGAATCCCCCAAGGTTGTGGAGGAGGTATGTTTGAGAGCTGTCACATAATTGAAACTTTCTTACTCATGTGGCTTATGCGTCAGTAGATATGGAGCCAGTGGGGAAGGTATGGGATGTATACACTCAAAAGGATTGAATGAGAAGTGATGGAGAAGGGACCACAAGGGAAAAGATGTTTTAAAGAACAGTGGCAATTATTGATAGCAGCTGTTTCTCCTGCAAGCAGTTGTGTCCCTTAAGCCAGTCTTGTGGGAAATCATGAACTTGCTGCGAAGAGGTATACCTGGAACAGATTCAAGTTATTGGACAAAGCCAAATGAACAAGATGAGAGAGATGCACAGGGACATAGTCTTCACTTAAGATTGTATCAGCTCTCCTTGGTTGCAGTGACTTCTTTATTGACGCAGTGAGCTTATTTCTTGCTTCTGGACTTAGGTGAGTCCCATTCACATTTATATTTATATTATAATAAACATTCATATTCAAAATACTGTCAGTAGCAGGTGAGCTGATTCAGATATCCTGGAAGTGAGTCAGATTTGGGTTTTTCTAGATTTATCTGGGAGGGAAAATAATCCAAGATGTTTTATTTAGTCTCCAGGATCAAAGGTGGCATAAGTTCTTATGGAAATGTTTTTGTCATTTGTAATAAAAAGCAAAGATTGGACACTTCTGCACGCAAAGGTAGGATGGGGAACCAAGAGGAACTTGGGATAAGAAAGCAGATTTGAGATCACAGCATTGGTGGGGCAAGGGGATGGTTATAGAAAAGGCCAAGAAATACTTGACTATTAAATGAAGATCAGGGTAGAAGGAAAGGAAAAAAATAAGTAATCTGAGACAGATCAGTCAATAAAGAATATGAATTGGGGAGAGATATTTTTATCTAGTTTGAACTATTTTCTAACTCTTAATCTAAAAATAACCTTGAAAGACTTAAGATCTCTCCTAGATGAAATGACCCCTCCCCCCCATGACACCAGAGGACAAGAAGCATGCTACAACTTCCTGGCAGAAAGGTGATGAACTCAAGGTACAAAATGAGGCATATTTTTGGACATGGCCAATATATGACTTTGTTTTGCTTGACTATGTACATTTATTACAAAGGGTGATTTTTTTTTTTTTTGGTCTTTTTTCCAATGGTGAAATGGGGATGTGTTAAACGAGGGAGAGTTGGGATAGAGACCCTCCTCTCCCCCAAAAAAGAATAGAAGGGATGCTGGAAAGAACCATCACAAGTAGAACAACTTGAAAGTTTTATGTTGAGTTTTTATGTACTTGAAAAGCAAGTTCTAGGTAATAAGAGATTTACAGTTTCATGTATAAATCTTTTCTCCAGTGTATATGGAAATGTTTACATGGTATTCAGAATAAAAAATAAAATGAAATTTTTTTAAAAAAGCAAATAAAATTTATTTAATACTTTAAATGATTATCCTATCAATATGAGTATTCTCTCCATTGGTGCAGATCTAAGCCTATCCATACCTCCTTATTTTATCGTAATTGTTCATTGATCCTTCACAGAAGACGCACTCAATGAACTGAAAGCATTCCAGACCCTTTTATGTTTTGTAGATGCCAGTGGAGTAATCTGTATTCTCCATCTGAACATCCTATCAACACTTGACTGGCCTACCTCCTTTTCTGATAATAGGTTTCCTCCATAAATTCCTTACATTGTTTCTTACACCTAAGTCATCATTAGAAATATGCTGCAGCAAAATTGTACCCACCATGTATTACTCCATTTCCTTTTGAATCACTTATACTCTTAATTCTTTGGAGATTATGGTGACTCAAGATTTGTACCTACAGAGCAATGGGGGAACATTTTACATATCATTGAAAATACTGCTTGATTTTCCAAATACAATTCCTGTTCCTTTAGGAGCTCAACTCATAATCTTTATGGGTGTCTGTCCCAGCAACATATTGATGTACTTACTCAGTGAACTTCCTCATAGTCTGGAAGATGGGCATTTTTCATCCATTTAGTGTTTCCAACATGGATTGTTAAGATTGCTCTATTTTGATTAATCCTGGATCTCATATTAAAGCCCAGTTAGAGTCAATGGCATAACCTTAGTATAGGGTAGGAGAAAAGAAGCTCAATTCATTAAATTTCTTGAACTAAAAATATGTGAGGTATATATTATTTGCAGTAAGTGCTGGGAATACAAAGATGAAAAATTACATACGTCCTGCTGCCAAGGACCTTGTAATGGAGAGATGAGTCATATATACCTGTTGCACCCACTCTGGTCTACTCCAATTCATACAAACTTAAAGTTTGGTCCCCATGCAGGCAGATAGGTGGCACAGTGGATAGAGCACTGGGAATGTCATTAGGAAGACCTGAGTTCAAATCCAGCCTCAGATACTAGATGTGTGTTTCTGGGCAAGTCATTTAACCTGTGTCTGCAGCAGGTTGATGAGAATTAGGACTGGGAAAAGACTATCAGATTTTCTAAGTAGAAGATCACTGATGATTTTGGAGAGGAAGGTTGTAGAAGTGATGAGGTAAAAAAAAAACAGATTGTAAATGGTTGAGGAATGAGAGGAGAAGAAAGGGAGGCAATGAGCATAGAGAGTTCTTTTCAAGAAGTTTTGGCTGAGAGGAAGGAGAGATATAGGACAAGGTCTTTTATGAATGGAGAAATTGAGCATGTTAGAAGAAAGAACCAATTGGTAGGGAAAGGTGGAAGATTTGAGAAAAAGAGGGGTATGGTTAAGGTTGTAACTGCTACATAAAACAGGAGACCACCTCCTCAAGAACAAAGCATTGACTGGAACACAGGTTCCTTGCATTACAAGGATAATACGAGCAGTTCCACATGACACCCTAAGAAGGAGTACATCACACAATTAACACAGATACTTTTCCTGTGGAAAACTTTGCCTCAGGAAAAGATGAAGACATCCCCATAAAAGAAATTTCCTTTATGTAAACCTAAATAATTTCATCTTACATTCTAGAGAGTCACTTTGATATTACTTTCACTGAGCTAACAATCCAAAGCCTCCAAAGACAGAAACATCAGCCTTTTCCACTCCTGACATCCCCATTACACGCCATCCCTGGACTTTAGGAATAATACCACACAGTTCAGCAGCATATTGCTAGGAGCTGTCCCTTGTCATAGTGCTGACACTGGCTCAGTTTCACTTCTACCTTCTGACCTTGATGTTCCTAACTTCCTGTTAAGTACAATGCTAACTTCAAGGAGGTAGAATTGTAGCAGGACCTTAAAGGATGAGTAGGATTTCAATATGCAATCTTAGATAGAGGTTGGGAAAGGAGGGACATAACTTTTCATAGTTTAAGGACATGAAGGATTTGACATTTTTAGCTTTAGAGGATAGTGTAGGAAAGCCTGGGTAGAATTATTGGTAGAAGGTACAAGGTATTTTAGCTTGATATAAGGAAGAATTTAACAGTGTGTTCAAAAATGGATTGTACTACCTTGTGAAATACTGATTTCACCCTCACTGGTAGTGTTGAGATAGGGTAGATGGCCTCTGATGTTGAAGTGATTTCTGAGTAGGAGGCTGAATTATAAGACTTAAAAGAGTAATTAAGAGAACTCCAAAATTCATTCCAGTTCTAACATTGCATGATTTTGTGAGTCCTTTTAACCACATACAAAGAAGTGTACTAGGGAGTTAGAGGACAAAGAATACAACCTGTTCTCAAGTAGGGAATTCCGAGAAAGTCAAACAGAAGTAGGAGATTGGGCAGCTAGTTGGTGCAGTGAATAGAACACGAGTGCAGGAGTCAGGACGACCTGAGTTCACATCTCACCTCAGACATTTGACACTCACTAGCTGTGTGACCTTGGGCAAGTCACTTAACCCCAATTGCCTCATCCTGGGTCATCTCCAGTCATCCTGATGAATATCCAGTCACCGGATTCAGATGGCTCTGGAGGAGAAGTGAGGCTAGTGACCTGCACAGCACTTGCTCACTCAAAAAACAAAAAGTCAAGTGCAAGTCATGTCATTATTTCTCTGATGGTATGGTCTTCAGCAACAAGGAGGAACACACAAAGATTCATGAGAAGGAGAAAGGTTGTAGAAAGAACTCAAATGGAACTCATTCTTTTCCCCTCAAAACTTCTCCTTGTCTCATTCATTTCAGTCAGTTCCAGCATCATTATCCTTTTCACCTCGATTTTGCACCTGGCAGCCATCCTTAACTGCCTCCCTCTGTAAACGTCCAACCATTTGCTAAGTAACGGCTGATTTTTCCTTTGTATTGTCTCTGGCATCTGTCCCTTTCCACTCCTGCCATAACCCTTAACCAGCCCCTCTCTCAGCATCACACCATCTCTACTTAATTTCTTCTAAGTGGGTGTTCTGGGCAGCCAGGTGGTGCAATGTATAGAGAGAGGACCCTGGAATCAGGAAGACTCGTGTTCCTGAGTTCAGATGCGAACTTAGACACTATCTCTATGACCCCTCGGTAAATCACCTAACCTCGTCTGCCTCAGTTTCCTTATCTGTAAAATGAGCTGAAGAAATGGCAAACCACTCCAATGTCTTTGCCAAGGAAACCCCAAATGAGTTCTGCAAACCAAAGTCTGTCTGCGGTTCTCCCTCACCGTAACCCTCCTGCGCCGTGCCTGCTGCCATAATCATCTCAAAACGTTACCTGGCATGCCTCACCCCCTGGCCTAAAACTGCAGGCGCTCTCCAGCCCGCAGGGACGAAGTCCAAGCTGTCTCTGTCACCGGCCCCCACCCGCTCTTCCCACGGGCCCTTTCATTCTCCCTGTATTTCTGGCGGGTTTGCTCCCGGTTCTTTGGCGAGCCAGGCCCGTTCTCGCCCCGCCCCCCTCGTTGTTTCTTGGCCCTTTGGTCTAATCCCCCAGGACCACGGGGACCGCAGGAGGCGCTGCAGGACAGGAGCCTTTCCCGGGCCTTGGCAGGGGGTGGGGCGGTGGAGTGCACAGATGGGGGGCGGGAGAGCAGATTCCCAGGATGCCCCGCGTATCCCTGGCAACAGACAACTGCGGCCTGACGGGGTGTGGGGGACGATCTGCGGCTGCGCCGAGCGAAGGTGCGGTGGAGGCGGAGGCAGAGAGGGGTCACGTGAGACCGGGGGCTGGCGGGGGGCGGCTAGAGAGGGGAAGTAGCGCGGACCTTGGAGAGGCCGGAGCCCGGCAGGCTTAGACGGAGGAGCGAAGCCGGGGTTAGGGAGGAGGCGGAGCGGGAGGCGGCTCCTGCACACGGCGGGAGGGACTCGGGGTCCTGGGGTGACCCGAGGGAGTCTCGGTGCTCTGACTTGGGGTCCCCGAAAGTGCCTCCCAGGGCTCCGGACTCGGCCTTCCTTGGGACCCACCCTGACCTTGGGGCACGGGGAGGCCGTGGGGATGCCGGCTCGCAGCTCCGGGGCGTGGAACCAAGGGAAAGGGGGGCCTGGGGCTGGACTTTCGGCTCGTTATTTCCAAAATCAGAAGGCTCAGCTTTGCCTGACTTCGCATGTATAATCGATGTCCAATCGCTTGCCGTCCCAAAGGGGTGGACTCTATCCTATCCCTACAAAAAAAATTCTTCAATAAATCTCCAATTTAATTCTTATATTTAGTGCCATTTACCTTCTAAAGGATTGACTTGTGATAAGCTGCCACACCGAAAGGAGAACGGCCATGCAAAAATTAGGAACTTAAAATGAGTAGACCTCTTCATTGAATTTCTACAAGCTCCATGTGACTGACCTGTAATTAAATACATCTATATAATATTTACTATACTGATATTTGATGTTAATTCAGACTTTTCCTTTGACTAACTATCTAGCCACACAAAGATAATTCTAAAATGAATCTCATATTATTAGTAAGTGGTCATTTTCTGTCTAATAAGATACAGTTGATTTCTTTTTCCTACGTGGTGTTACTCACTACAGCCAATGTCATCCAACTTACTCCATCAAGAAAAATTAATGACACAGAAGCGTGAAGTTTCTGGATCATCTATAAGTCTTTGACTTCTATCATTTCTTAAGATCATATTTCCAACATATTTTTTTTTTTACCATTTTTTTCCCTGCACCCATTTTTACATTGAGTCGACCTAATATCAAATTTATTGGCTTGCTTTGGACAATCAATCTTGTTAAGGTCTTCATAGATTTTTTTTTGTACTTTTTTATTCTCTGCCACAGATGTGCTCAAATAAGCTACCGTTATCTTCATGGTGGTCCTGAGCCTTTTATTTATCATGAGCGTTTTAAGGTGAGATGACCATACAAAAGATTAATCCATATCACTAATAGTCAGAGAAATACAAATAAAAATAACTATGAAATTTCACTTCACACTCAGAAAATCAGCAGATGACAATGGGAAGTCATTGTTGAAGGGAATGGCAACAGAAAGAAAGACATACTAATATGCCATTGGTGAAGCTCTGAATTGGCCCAAATATTTTGGAAATTAATTTGAAATGAAACTTTTAAAAAAATGACTTGTCCCTTGTTCATGTCCCTTGACCTAGAGATCTCTCTCTACTAAGTATATATCCCAAGAAGGCCAAAAACAGGGGAAAAGTCCCATATACAGCAATATATTCATAGCAACACTTTTGTGTCAAGAAAGAATTGCAAACTAAGTACACCCATCCGGTATACAAAATAAATGTTCATCAGCTGAAAAATAACTTATGGATAGAGTGCTGGAACTGGAGTCAGGAAGACTCATCTTCCTGAGTTCAAATCTAGTTTCAGACACTTATTAGCCGTATGACCCTGGGTAAGTCACTTATCCCAGTTTGCCTCAGTTTCCTTATCTGTAAAATGAGCTTGAGAAGGAAATGGTAAACCACTGCAGTATCTCTGCCAAGAAGGCCCCAAATGGGGCAACAAAGAATCGGATATGACTGAACAGCAACAAACAAATTCTGCCACCTTCATGTAATGACAACCAGATGCTGTCAGTGGGAGCTGAGTTCAGATCCAGCCTCACATACTTACTAGCTGGGTGACCCTGGGCAAGTCATTTGACCTCTGTATGTTCTAGTGTCTTCATATGTAAAATGGAAATGTTAATAACACTTACCTCCTATGGTTGCTGTGAAGATAAAATGAGAAAATATTTGTAAAATGCTTTGCACACCTTAAAGCGATGTATAAGTATTAGCTATTGTTATTAATTACTAATGTAACATCTTTATACTGCAAAAAGACGTAATTGTGAAGAATTCCAATATGCAGATGTTTTATGTGAAGTGATAGTGAGTAAAATTATACATAGAATGACTAAGTAATATAAATAGAACAACAACAAACCAGACTGAATGCTGTCTAATTATAGTATCTAAGCTTGGCATTGAAAAAGAGATGTAAAAATGCACCTACTTCTTAAAAATATTTTATTTTTTTCCAATTACAGATAAAAATTTTAAACATTCTTTTTTTAATGTTTATTTATTTTTAGGTTTTTGACATTCATTTCCACAAAATTTTGAGTTCCAAATTTTCTCCCCATCTTTCCCCTCCTTCCACCCCAAAACACCTTGCATTCTGATTACCCCTTCCCCCAATCTGCCTTCCCTTCTATCATACCTCTCCCTTCTCTTTTCCCCATCTTCTCTTTTTTCTTGTAGGGCAAGATAGATTTCTATACCACATTACCCACATTTCTTATTTCCCAGTTGTATGAAAAAACAATTCTCAACATTTCTAATACTTTGAATTCCAACTTCTCTCCCTTCCTCCCTCCCTATCCATCCCCATTGAGAAGGCAAGCAATTCAATATAGGTTTTATATATGTATATATATATATATATATATGTGTGTGTGTGTGTGTGTGTGTGTGAGTGTGTGTGTGTGTGTGTATTTTTATAAATGACTTCCATAATAGTCATGTTGTGTAAGACTAACTATATTTCCCTCCATCCTATCCTCCTCCTTATTTATTCTTTCATTTGATCTTGTCCCTCCTCAAAAGTGTTTACTTCAAATTATTCCCTTCTCTCATTTGCCCTCCCTTCTATCATTCCTCCTAACCCCACTTGTCCCCTTCTCCCCTACTTTCCTGTAGTGTAAGATAGATTTCATACCAAATTTAGTGAGCATGTTATTCCCTCCTTAAGCCATATATAAGCCATAGCTTCATTCTACCCCTCTCATCTCCTCCCTTTTCTCCTTCATTGAAAAAGCTTTTTCTTGCCTCTTTTATGAGTGATAATTTGCCCCATTCCATTTCTCCCTTTCTCCTCCCAATATATTCCTCTCTCACTCCTTAATTTTATTTTTTTTAGATATCATCCCTTTTTATTCAACTCAGCCTGTGTTCTCTGTCTATATGTGTGTGTGTGAGTGTGCGTATGTGAGCGTGCGTGTGTGTGTGTGTGTGATCCCTCCAACTACCCAAATACTGAAAAAAGTTTTCAAGAGTTACAAATATTATATTTCCACATAAGAATGTGGACAGTTCAACTTTAGAAAGTCCTTTATGATTTCTCTTTCTTGTTTACCTGTTCATGCTTCTCTTGATTCTTGTGTTTGAAAGTCAAATTTTCTATTCAGTTCTGGTCTTTTCATCAAAAATACTTGAAAGTCCTCTGTATCATTGAATGATCATTTTTTTTCCCTTGGAGTATTATACTCAGTTTGACTGGGTAGGTGAATCTTGGTTTTAATCCCAGTTCCTTTGACTTCTGGAATATATTCCAAGCCCTTCAATCTCTTAATGTAGAAGCTGCCAGATCCTGTATTATCCTGATTGTATTTCCATAATACTTGAATTGTTTCTTTCTAGCTGCTTGCAACATCTTCTCCTTGACCTGGGAACTCTGAAATTTGGCTACAATATTCCTAGGAATTTCTCTTTTTGGATCTCTTTCAGGAGGTGATAAGTGGGTTCTTTCAATATTTATTTTGCCCTCTGGTTCTAAAATATCAGGGCAGTTTTCCTTGATAATTTCATGAAAGATGATGTCTAGCCTCTTTTTTTGATCATGGCTTTCAGATAGTCCCATAATTTTTAAATTGTCTCTCCTAGATCTATTTTCCAGGTCAGTTGTTTTTCCAATGAGATATTTCACATTGCCTTCTATTTTTTCATTCTTTTGGTTTTGTTTTGTAATATCTTGGTTTCTCATAAAGTCATTAATTTCCATCTACTCCATTCTCATTTTTAAAGAACTATTTTCTTCAGTGAATTTTGAACCTCCTTTTCCATTTGGCTAATTCTGCTTTTAAAAGAATTTTTCTCCTCATTGACTTTTTGGTCCTCTTTTGCCAATTAAGTTAGCCTATTTTTAAAAGTGTTATTTTCTTCAGCATTTTTTAGGGTCTCCTTTAGCAAGCTGTTGACTCATTTTTCATAATTTTCTTGCATCGCTCTCTTTTCTCTTCCAAATTTTTCCTCTACCTCTCTTTGGAGCTCTTCCATGGCCTGAGATCATTGCATATTTATTTTGGAGGCCTCTGATGGTAAGCATTGTTCTTCCTCATCCAGAAGGATGGAAGAAAATACCTGGTTACCAAGAAAGTAACCTTCTAGAGTCTTATTTTTTTCCTTTTTTGGGCATTTTCCCAGCCAGTTATTTGACTTTTGAATCCTTTGTCAAGAAGAGGGTATACTCTGGGGACCTGTAAATTCTCAGTTCCTCCAAGGTAGTGCAATCAAGGGAGAGGAGTTTACTCCTCTCCTGGCCTGCACACTGGTCTGGGAGCAACCAAAAACTTTTCTGCCCAGAATCTGCATGTATTAGAATTCCTACTCCACAACTACCTCCAGCTCCACCAGGCCCTAGGACCATGCTCAGGGCTGAGATTCAGATCAGTTGCTCAATTCCCCCAGGGGCTTTAGGCTGAGGGCTCCACAAATGGACACTGCAGCTGCTGCCTCCACTGCTGCTGCCTAGGGTAAGTTGGACAAGTTGCCCAGTTGAACAAGCCCTCTCATTGACCTTTGAAGTTGTCTTTGGCGTTTGTGGGTTGAGGGATCTAAGAACCTCCGCTGCTGCTGAGGATTCCACCCCCAAGGCCTGTTCCAGTTCTGTTCCTCCTGGTGCCACACGGCCAAGGCTGGACTGTGCTCCACTCTGTGCCCTATGCAATAGACCTTTCCTATAGGCCTTCCAGGTTACCTTGGGCTAGAAATCTCTTTCACTCTGTTGTTCTGTGTCTTCTGCTGCTTTGAAATTTGTTGAGAGTCATTTTTTACGGGTATTTTATGGGCTGTGGGGAAGAGCTAGAGTATGTGCATCTTTCTACTCTGCTATCTTGGCTCTGCCCCCCTTAATATTCATTTTTAAAAAACTTTGAGTTTTAAATTTTCTCCCTTCCATCCTCCATCCCTGAGATGGCAAGCCATTGGATTACTTTTTTTTCTTTGAAGACATGGGGATTATGGTTAAGAAACATTGCATAGACTATGAGATCCAGTTGATGTTTCATTGTACTGAACTGATTTTTTTCTCTTTTTTCCTTCATAATAAGGGATGGCATGGTTGGTGCTAAGAAGAGAGGGATGCATCTGGAAATATCAACAAAAGATGAACTAAACAATGAAACCTTGATGTGTGTTTTATGCTTGTAATTGCACGTGCTCATGATGTTTGATGATGTGGCCATATATTTCTCAAAGTAAGAATGGGGAAACCTGGAGAAGGGGCAAAAGGAATTATATAAGTATGTGATGAGAGTCAATTATGAGACCCTAATCTCCTTGTGTCATCATATCACCTTTCAGAGTAGTATTTCTTTTTTTTTTTAGTTCAACAAGTATTTGAGGGCCTGGGTGGTTTCTTCACAGGTGGGTGAGATCAAGAAGTCCTGCACCATTAGACAGTGGAAAAAGCGCTAGACTTAAAGTCAAAGGATCTGGGTTTGAGTCCTTACACTGGTACCAATCACCTTTGGGCAAATCATATTATCTGTCCGGGGTTCAGTTTTCTCATCTGTAAAATGGGGTTGGACAAGATTATTCTAAAGTCCCTTGAAGCTCTAAATCTCATAATTGTATAATTTGCACTTGGAGAACCGACTTTGAATCTAGGTCCTGCTGTTTACATACTTAATGTTCCTAAAGTCTCAGTTTCCTCCTATGTAAAATTAGTGTAATACTTAATACTTCCTATCTCACCAGGTTGTTGTGAAGAAAGTGCTTTGTAACATGTTGTTTGAATATGAGTGCTGTTTAGAGACTAGCCCCTATTGACACATTTAACAAGGAATCAGTGGCTTAAGTGTCATGTCTGTACTTCTGAGCTACCCAGTCAAAGAGAAAGCAGATCCATAAGAATTAACCAACAGAAACACACATAAGACATACCTTCCTAAACCCTCCTTGAGGGAAGAGGTATTCAGGTAAGGCACAGTACCGAAGGAATTCCTGGACTAACATGGGCCCTTAAGTCTTATTGCAGCAAGATCTACTTCATTGGTCTTTGAATTCTCAAAAATAACTAATTCCATGTGGTAATATCAAAGTTTTGAGAGATGCAAAATATGGTCTCATATTCAATACCAACATTGTGAATTCTTCCCTACAGTTTAAGTTAATAGGCTATAATGCTAATTTATGGTAGCCCTTAGAACATTTCCAATGCCAACTACCTTGTTCCTTTGCAGTATTTTCACTACCTTGCTTTCCTATTGTTCTAGTAAGTCATAAATAATATTAGACATTCATCATTCCACATCTTCTAGCCTCATTATATAGCTTTGTCATAATAGTGTTAAACTCATTAACCCTAGCTAGTACATTTTTTTGTGCTAGTTCTTACAGACAGATCTGGCTCATATATCCTGTGTGGATTTTTCACTCACACTTCCATACCTAGAAGAATTGTTAGTCCCAGTAACAGGACTAGCTGTTCAAGGAAATTCGTTACCTCCTTGCAGACTATACCATTTCCAAACCAGATCTGATGTCTTTGTTCATCAGAAATCAGGGGGCCTTGGAGAAAAAAGTGGTATTCCAAACTGGTTCTCCTCACCAATCAGACTTTAAGACCATTGAGGAACAGTCATTTTGGGGTGTGTGAGAAAAAATTATGATTGTGAGATGTTTTATTTTCTCAGCTTTATTCCTTAAATCTTCCTTTCCTGTAGTTTTGACTGGGTCTCTAACACATAAAGGCCTCTGGATTAGCAAATAGAACTAACAGTTTCTCTGTCCTATAATAACATGGAACCTAAACTCAATGAGAGGGCTTGTTCAACTGGGCAACTTGTCCAACTTACCCTAGGCAGCAGCAGTGGAGGCAGCAGCTGCAGTGTCCATTTGTGGAGCCCTCAGCCTAAAGCCCCTGGGGGAATTGAGCAACTGATCTGAATCTCAGCCCTGAGCATGGTCCTAGGGCCTGGTGGAGCTGGAGGTAGTTGTGGAGTAGGAATTCTAATACATGCAGATTCTGGGCAGAAAAGTTTTTGGTTGCTCCCAGACCAGTGTGCAGGCCAGGAGAGGAGTAAACTACCTTGATTGCACTACCTTGGAGGAACTGAGAATTTACAGGTCCCCAGAGTATACCCTCTTCTTGACAAAGGATTGGGGGGAAACTAAACTTTACAGGGCCCAGGCTTGGACTAGGACCAGTCATAGGGAAGGTATAGAAGTAGGTACAATTCCAGATTCAGTCCAACTAGAGTTATGGTTGTCAGAACAGGTCAATTTGCTGAAACAGGGCTACAATGTTGCAAGATTCAGTTTCATTCTTGTCATTTCCTCTGTTGTAAACTTTGTAGATCATTTTTCTTGGTTCCTTCTATTTCGCTCTGCATCAGTTCGTGTAAATCTTTCTACGCTTTTCGGAACTTAAACTCTGAACACCAAAAATGAACATGTCCATATCAGTAACAGAATGCAAAAATGGGATTCCATGTGAAACCATGGATCTGTATTTCATACTGCTCTATTTTTAAAATTCTTTTGTTTCTTTGAATTCTTCAAATTCATTTCATTTCTTTTTTTTGATGAGGATACTAGACTAATAGATCAAAAGAATATTAAAGATATAGTTTATCTAGTTTTCAGCAAAATATTTGACCAATGTTTCTCATACTATCTTTCTGGTTAAGAAGGAGAAATGTTAGATAATTATGCAATTAGGTAGATTTGGAAATTGTTGAACGACCAAATCCAAAGATTAGTCATTGATGACTTATATGAACTTGGAAGGAGGCAGCTAGTGGAGTACTGCAGGAATTTATACTTGGACTATACTGATTAAGAGTTTTGTCAGTGACTTGAATAGAAATATAGATAGAAAGCTTGCGATTTGCAAATGATACAAAACTGGGAGGGACAACATACATGTTGAATGACGGTATCAGAATCCAGAAAAATCTCAATAGGCTGAACATTCGACTGAATGTAATAAGATGAGATTTAGGTAGGAATAAATGTAAATTCCTACACTTGGGTTTGTTTGTTTGTTTTTTAAAAGAACACCTTCACAAGCACAAAATGGAAGTGCTGTGGTTAGACAACATTTTGTTTGGAAAAGGATCTAGAGGGTTTCAGGGGTTATAAGATCATTAAGAATCATCAGTATATATGGAGGTTGCAATGAAGATAATAGGTTTAGGAGGGCAGGCCGAGACAGAGGTGGAAGAATAGGAGATTATATAATAAGATAGGAAAATTTCAAAGTTCAGAATCGTGTGGTGATGGGTGAGAGTGAGGTCTGAGGTATTCTACTCCATATGGGAAGCTGAGATAGAGGACAGACAGTAGGGATTGGGAGCTAAGGTGGGGGGAACTGAGAGGACAGGGTGTTTAAGGTATTCTTTGTATGGGTGCTAGCCTTAGCTGAAAGTCATCCAAAACCCCAGGCCTGAGACTAAGGCCCAGACAGTATATGACAATATATGACAATGGGTAGTCTCCATTTTTCTTTAAAAAAAAAAGTGATGAAATATAGCTTCATGCACAGTTTAGTTGGAGTCTAACATTTTCTTTCTAAAGTAGGCCAATTTATCCTATGGTTTCAAATGTATGTATTGTACCTTAGAATTGTCAAAAGGGAAATAACAAAAATGTCATCTTCAGTGCAGGAAAAAAGAGTCAATAATATATTATGATAGCCAAGAAATCAAATACTCATTCCTCCACTGTGTCACTGTCTCATCCCAACCAGAGTAGTTTGTTCATTTTTGGATACCTCCCCCATTTTCAAAGGACATTAACCAGCTGGAGAGTGTTTAGAGATGAGCAGTCAGGATGGTTGAAGGCCCTCGACACCACACCACAGGAGGTGATGTTTGGCTTGGAAAAGGTGAGTTTCAGAAGGTCATGGCTGTTGTTGTCGAGTGTGATGACATACTCCACATACTTCACAAAGCATGTGAAAAGCTTTCCTGTGGGAAAGGAATCATATTTGTTCTGCTTGATCCCAAAAAGCAGAGCTGGAAAAAATGTGTAAGAGCTACAGAGAGGCAAGTTTCAGCTTTATATAAGGAAAACCTTCCCAATTAAAGCTTAGTGGAATGGGTCATCTTGGGAAACAGTGGGTTTCTCCTCTAATTGAGCGGATTCCCAGTCAGGTATGTATTGAACTAAGTGGTTGGTGATGTCTTTTTCAACTCTGAAATTCTGTGATGCTGGAAAGTTTGGTCATTGAGAGATGATGACTGGTGTTGCCAGACACTTAATAGCCAAGGTTTTGTCGAAGTCAAATATCCATTTGGGTAAGCCTCCAGACTTTTCTTTAGTCAGAAACTCTTCTCACACTCAGGACACCAGTACGTACTCTAATATATTCAATAAGTTTATACAGCTGGAGAAAACTCTTGCCAAATTCCCTATGGGTAAATGGTCTCTCTTCCTTGTGTTGGCATAGGTATTTCTTCCAAGTAATCTTGTAAAGGAAGCTTTTTTTTGCTCTCAGGGCACTGGAAAGGTCTCAGTCCAGTGTGAGCAAGCTGATGGGCAATCAGGCTACTCTCCTGGAAGTATCTTTTCTCACATTCGCTGCACTTGAATCACTTCTTTCTAGAGGGGTTCCTCTTATAACTACTGTATTTCTTCTTGTATATTTTATATTTGCCAAGTTTGTCACTGGCATGGCTCCACTTGTGTTTCAGCAAGTGGTCCTTCCTTTAGAAGGTTTTCCCACAAAAGCAGCAGGTAAAAATTAAGACCTACGTAGATGAAATGATTTATCCAAGTCAAATGATTAGTAATTGGTGAATGTCACAATCTTCTTTTTAATATGTGATAACCTTAATATGAACATAGTATTCTAGATACTGTTTGACCAATTGTTTGCTGAGTACAGTGGGACTATTACCTCTTTTGTTGTGGACATTACATTTCTATTTGTATAGACTGATTGCATAATTTTTTTGTCAGTCACTTCAGACTCTTTGTATTTAATTAACATGGTATTTCATAACATCTTTAAAGGTAAGATGGAGAGATATGGGCTGAAAATTCACTTAGATTGCTTAGTAACAGTTTGAAAGACTGGACCTAAAGAGTTGTTACTTTCCCACTAAATCTTTGCAGATCTTTCTAGGTCACAGTGGCTCTTCTTTAGAATCATACTATGTGTTATTTGTATGATTAATTTGACAATAATATGGAGCGTTTCACATTTCTTGTATTGTGATGTCACTGCCGTCCCAAGCCATTATCTTCTCTCCTTGTCAGATATCTAGAAAGAATAGTGTCTTCTTTCTCAGCTCCCATTCCACTCTCTGCACCCCTAGCATTTTCCTATTATCATACTCAAAGTGTTCTTTCCAAGGTCACTAATGACTTAGTTATTAAATCCAATGGCCTTTTTTCTTCCCTCACTCTCCTTGATCTCTCTGCAGCATTTGGTTCTTTTGGCGATTTTTTCCTTGATGTCCTTTGTTTCCTTGGCTTCCATGGCATGGGACTCACATAGTCCTCTTAGCTCTGACTACTCATTCTTGGTCAGTTTCAAGATGAACACAATGCTTTTCATCATGTTCCCATACCTTAAGCAAAGGTGTCCTCCAAAGTTCTATCCTAGCCGTTTTCTTTCTCCCTTGATGATCTCCTTTACTCCTTAGGATTCATTTAGCACATATATACATATATTATACACATGATAGGGAATAGGACATATAGAATAAATGACCAAAATAAAAAAATAAAGGGGGGGTATAGAAGGGTGTTTAGATCAATGGGAATGGGAGTACAAGGGAGGGATCTCTAGAGGGGAGGATAAGGGAATAAAGTAGGGAGGAGGGGGGAAAAAGGACAAAGTAAAAAGCTTACAGCAGAGAACAAAAAATCTACAAGGAAGCAAAGAAAACATGGACAGCTTTCAACATAACATACTATATTTAATATATAGGCTTTCTTGAAATGATAAGTTATTGCTATATATTCTGAATCATTTTCTGTGTTCCACTGTGCACGTGACATGTTTTTTCTTCTTTTTTATATTTAAGTTAATAATGTTTCTTTTTCTTTTCCTATTATATGTTTTAGTATTTGTCTAAAATGAAAAAAAATTTTTAAAGACTATAATATTTAGAGCTGAAAGAGACCTTAGCTATCATGGAGCACAATAGTAAATATTTGCATGTTGAATGAATTGGTTACCAAATGTTGTTGCTGCTACCTTGACAATTTCCCTTACATTCATATACTTTTGTCCATTCCTCCTACAGCTGCCCGTGTTTAGGTCCATATGTCTTCTATCTACAGCCTCTTAAATGGTTTTCTGTATCCTGATTTATCATCTCTCTAATCCATATTTCATACCAGTGGGAGAATAATCTTGCTGATACACTGTTCTGTTCAACAAACTTTTTGTGACTCCCCATTGCCTACAGTGTGAGCTCCTAATTCAAAGTCTTCAACATTTTGGCTCCAACTTACCCTTCCATTTTTATCACATAGTACACCATTTTGTATAATGAATGTTCAAGTCAAACCAGACTATTCTTCATCTCTTTCATTTTCATCTTTCCCTTCCCCATTAATTGAAAGGTATCCCCATCACTATCTGCATCATGATCTTTTGGAGTTCCTTTCTTCAAGGTCTAGTTCAGGTGTCACCATTGCATTAAGCATCTTCTCTCATATCAAAATTTTATATATCTATATCTATGTCTACATAATCTTGTTTTCCTTCCTCTCCTGCTATCATATTAGAAGCTTTTCCAGGGCAAAGACTGTGTTAGTTTTAATCTTTGTATATATTGTCTGTCACAGTGTTTGTCACAGTGTTCTGTACATAGTAGATGCTTAACAAATGTTTTGTCGAATTGATTTACCCTTGCCCAACCCATTTATTTTTTCAAAAAATTTTAATATCTTTTGTTTTTACTTCCCCCTACATCCCCTCCCCATCCTCCTTCTAGAGAGCCATTCCTTATAACAAAGAATTATCTGATCCATATTTTCTGCCAAATTCAATACTCTTAGAAATCTCAGTTAACAAAGAAAGTAAATTTGTATTAACTTAAGACTATAGGATTTAGAATCTGGAAACCTACCTTTGTTGGGAATGGATTTAAGAAGTAAACATATATATATATATATATATATATATATATATATATATATATATATATATATATATACACACATCTAGAAGAGTATAAAAATCTAAATTCAGAAGAAATAAAGCAATAAAGGGATAGGGAGGGGGGAGAGTACAAGGCAGGATATCCAGAGGAGGGAGTGAGGGAATACGTTATAGGGTAGCGGGTAATGGGGAGGAAGGGGGAAGAAACAAAGTAAATAGCATACAGCAGAGAAAAAAAGAAAACCTACAAGGAAGCAAAGAAAACATGGACAGCTTTCAATATAAGGTACAATATTCAATATATAGGTTTTCTTAAAACGATGTTATTGCTATATATTCTGAATCCTCGCCTATGTTCTGCTGTGCACACATGTTTTTTGTTTTTTTTATTTTATACTTAAGTTTATAATGTTTCTTTTTCTTTTCCTATTATGTATTTCAGTTTTAGTATTTGTCTAAAATAAAACTTTTTTTTAAAGACTAGGATTTAGAGCTGAAAGAGATCTTAACTATCATTGAGTATAATACCCTCATTTTACAGGTGAGAAAACTGAGGCTCAGGGAAATTCAGTGGCTTACTTGAGATTAGTTAAGTTATTTAAATTGCAGAGCTGGAATTTAAATCTTGGTCCTTACTTTTTCCACAGTACCATACCATATTTCATAGGAATTGGAATGTGGATCAATCAACAAATATTGATTTAGCACCTACTAAGACAAGAGACAACACTAGATCTGTAGAAGATGAAAAGAAGGAGGAGACATGTTTGTCACTGAGGAGCTTACAATCTCACTTATTTAAGGCATGTATTAATTTGTTATTTTCTGAGTTATCACCGCCATGCTCTACCTCCACCTGCTCTACCTATGCAAACTAGCAATATCCCTCAATACAGTTCATTTCTTCTTCACTGATGATTTCTGATTCCACTGATCATAAATTTCTTTTTCCTCAATATGTATGCAAGTTTTAATTGTGGTATGGCTATGTAATTTTGAGTTATTACTTTATAAATATTATATTCTGCATTAAGAGGTTTTTGTAACTACATATGCCTTTCAGTCTTGAAAGCCCAAGTTATTCACAGGAGGACTATGTTAAGGATGTGGCCCCTACAGTAAATGTTGGGGTATGAGAAAGTATAAAGCAGCCATGAGAATTTTAAAATGTGTGGAAGGATATTAAAATTGTTCCTGGTCTCTGGTATTTTGGTGCTTCAGGAACTCGGCTAAAGCAAAGATATCAAATGAATGTAGTTTTAGTTTATATTTACATATTGTTTCATGGTTTATGAAGCAGGTAAGCTCACAGCAAACTTGTGAGGTGAACAGTGTGGGTATAAATTCTCATTTTACAGCTGAGGAAAACTGAGACTCAAACAGGCTAAATGACAAAGATGGTGATGTAATTAATAAGTGATCAGTTGAAGCCTTTAACTCTAGTCTTCTGACTCCAAGCCCCATATTCTTCCAAAGGGAGATGAAAACAGGCAGGTAACATTAGGCTTTCTAGCTAGGGAATCATTCTGAAAAAAAGGATCATACATTTCCTATTCTGAGAATGATTTGCAGCTATCTGAGCCTGAATAGGGAAGGAATACTTTAAAACACATGTCATTGGGGCAACTAGGTGGTGCAGTGAATACAGCACGGGCCCTGGAGTCAGGAGGACCTGCATTCAAATACGGCCTCAGATTCTTGACACTTGCTAGCTGTGTGATCTTGGGCAAGTCATTTAACCCCAACTGCCTGGCATTTCCCCCTGCAAAAAGCAAAAATATAAAACACATGACATTTTGGAACTACTGGAGACTGAGAGCAAGAAGAGATGGTCAAAAGCATCAAATTGAATAGTTTGTCTTAGTTCTACAATCTGAATCATGATCTGGCTTGCAGGGGCTCATAGGTCATTTCATCCAACCCTGCAGCATCCCAGAGAAGTAGTTGTCTAGAACTGGATTGGAAATTTAAAGTTGAATGGATTTTAGAGGTCATCTAGTCCAGCTGTTTCACTGTATAGAAATCAGGGGTGGGGAACCCGCAGCCTCCAGGCCCTTAATAAAAGGATTTGTTCTGTGAAGTTTGTATTCAGTCAAAGGGCTGCACTTGAGGACCTAGAGGGCCACATGTGACCTCGAGGCCAAAGGTTTCCCATCCCTGATATAGATGAAGAAACAGGGCCGGAGAGTTTAACTATTTTACCTAAGGTCACAAAGAATTCCTGTCATGAGGAATTTACTGCTTGCTGAAGCCATTTTAGTTTTGGACAGGTTTTAATTTGGGGAAAATTTTCCTTAAGGAAAGTAAAAATTTGCTTCTATAACTTTCATCGCCCCTAGTTGTACTGTTTGGAATCAAGTGGAATAATCTAATCTTTCTTCCTTGGATGTTGTTGTTAGATCCAAGTCTGTGACCCTGTGGTCCATAGCATGCCATTATTGTCCATGGGGTTTTCTTGGCAAAGATACTGGAGTGGTTTGCCATTCCTTCTCCAGTAGATTAAGGCAAACAGAGGTAAAGTGACTTGCCCAGGGTCACACAGCTAGTACATGTCTGAAGCCAGATTTGAACTCAAGTCTTTCTGACTCCAGGCCCAGTGCTCTATTCACTGAGCCATCCATAACCCTCCAGATATTTGAAAAGTTATAATTCTTCTTAAGTCTTTTCTAGACCAAACATCCTTTCTTCTTTCAACTGAGCCTCGTATGGCATTGGCTTGGGCTTCTATTACTCTTCCTCCCAGGTTTGTTACTTTGAACATTTCATTTTGTTGGTGTCCTTCCTAAAATGTGATACCCAGAACTTTTATGTGTGCAGTTGATTTATAACCCAAATGTAAGACTTTGTTTACACTTGATTTTCATTATCTCTATTAATTACTTGTGCCCAGATTCAGCTCATTCTTCTAGCCTGTTTTTTTAATATATCTTTTTGAATCCTGATTTTATTATATACAACACATAAGTTGTCCCTTCTAGCATTGCAACATTTGTACATGTGTTAAATATGTCTTCTATGCCTTCATCTAAGTGACTGTTAAAAAATATGGAACAGACCCAAAGACAAATCTCTGGAACATTACACTGGAGACCATCCTCCATGCTTCTGAATCCACCAAAATGGAGTATAATTTAACCCACATCTTTCCATCTTTTCTGCCAAGAAATCACGAGGTTTTTGTCAAGTGCCTCAATGAAATGTGTACCTACAGTGTTCCCCTCATCTATAAGTCTAGTAAACCACTCAAAAATAAATCACTTGTTCTTGATGAACCCATAGAAGCAATCAGTAATCACCACTTTCCTTTCCAAACATCCTCTTGATACTGCTTCCTAGAATTTTTTAAGAAGTTAAAGTAAGCTTATCAGGCTAGAATGGGAAGAACTTACTTTCATCTCTTCTTTGAAGATCAGTTCAGAGTTTAGCTATCTATCCTTATCAGTCCAGTTCTCCTTGGTGTGGATGATTAAAGCAAAAAAAACCCAAGTTAAGTATCTGACCTTCCTCCAAGTCAATTATAACCAATGGTCTTATCCCTTTCTTGACATACTTTTCCCTCCTAGTTTTTTTGTCTTTTGTATTCATCACTGGCTTCAGCACTTCTGTACTTCAGCATCATTGGAACTATATTCTTAGTGGACCCTACCACTCCTCTGTAAAATCATCTCACAACTATTTACCTTTGCTTCCATTTTGTGTACATGTCCTTTTAAAATTTAAGTTGCTGATTGAGTTCCCTATGCATCTACTTAGGACTTTATTAATTTTGAAATATTTGGAAAGAGAATAAGGAATGAGTTCCTGAGTCAAAGGACCCCACAAACCAAGGTTTGAGAGGTGGCTCAGGCAGTGAGTGATTCAAAGAACAAGCCAACAGGGTAGAGAAATGCTGGTGTCAACACTCATTTTAACCTTCTTTCACCTTTGTAAAAATACTGGGTTGAGTGAAGATATATTTTTCTTTTCTTAAGTACTTTTCTTTTTTTAATTTTTTAAAAATTATTTTGTTTTCAGTGTTGTACAATCACTTCCATATATCTTAGATTTTTTTTTTTTACCTCCCTCACTCTTCTTCCTCCCTCCCTTCCTAGTCCCTTCCCAAGATGGTGTACAATCTTATATAGGTTCTACACATACATTCCTATTAAATACATTTTTACCTTAGTCATGTTGCATAGAAGAATTAAAATGAATGAGAGAAACCATAAAACAAAACAAAACATAATACAAGAGAAAATGGTCTGCTTCATTCTGCGATCGAATTCCATAGTTTTTTCTCTGGATGTGGAAGGTGTTTTGCCTCAAGAGTCCATTGGAAATTTTTTAGATCCTTGCATTGCTATGAAGGACTAAGTCTACCAGAAAAATTCGTCACCCTCTGTGGTTGTTGCTGTGTACAAAGTTCTGGTTCTGCTCCTTTCTCTCAACATCAGTTCATATAAGTCCTTTCAGGCCTGTCTGAAGCCTTCCTGTTCATCGTTTCTCATAGGACAACAGTATTCCATTACATTCATATACCATAATTTATTCAGCCATTCCCCAGTTGATGGGCATCCCCTTGATTTCCAGTTTTTGGCCACCACAAAGAGAGCTGCTATAAATATTTTTGTACATGTGGGACCCTTTCCCATTTTTATGATCTCCTTGGGATAGAGTTCCAGAGGCAATATTGCTGGGGCAAAGGGTATACACATTGTTGTAGCCCTTTGGGCACAGTTCCAAATTGCTCTCCAGAATGGTTGGATCAGCTCATAGCTCCATCAGCAATGAATTAGTGTTCCAACTCTCCCACATCTTCTCCAGCATTTATCATCTTCCTGCTTTGTCATGTTAGCCAATCTGATAGGTGTGATGTGGTACCTCAGAGCTGTTTTGATTGGCATCTCTCTAAACAATAGTGATTTAGACCATTTTTTCATATGACTATAGACAGCTTTAATTTCTTCCTCTGGAAACTGCCCGTTCTTACCCTTTGACCATTATCAGCCGCGGAATGACTCTTATTCTTGTACACGTGACTCACGTCTATATATATTTCAGAAATGAGGCCTGTAGCACAGACACTAGCTGCAAAATTTCTTTCCCAGTGTTCTGTTTCCCTCCTAAGCTTGGTTGCACTGGGTTTGTTGGTGCAAAAACATTTCAATTTAATGGAATCCAGATGATCCATCTGGCCTAAGATCCCTTTTTTCAGGTCATGTTTGGGAATGTCCATGAGTTTCTCGCAGTTTTGAGACCAGTTAGAAGGCAGTGGTTGAGCAGGGACCTACGGTGACCGAATCTCTGCAAAGGAGGGTGGCGGATGGTGGGCACGACCCACGTCGGGTTAGCCTGGAGAGGAGGGGCCTTAGCGGAGACGCTGAAGGGGCAGTGTGTGAAGGGCGGGGGTCTCGCGGGGGTCGCACGGAGGATCCACACAGGCAGGCGAGGCTCCCCACCGGGCAATTCGCGCAAGTATCGGAGAACCTCTTTGGGACCCCTGTTTTACTGGGGGGAAGCTGAGGTTAAGGGACTTGCTTGTGGTCACAAAGCCAGATTTTAGCGCTTTGTAAGAAAAAACGGTCACGATTAGAGCGCGCCTTTCCATTCCATTGGGACCGATAAGCGCCAAGTGCAGGCCTAAACTCCGGCCCTACAAAGTGTGCGGGCTGCGTTCTGCAGGGGCCCCGAGGGTGCGGCGGGACGGCGCTCAGACTACCAGGGATGCGGAAAGGCCTGGCCTAGGAGGGTGCCCCAGCTTTGGAGATGGGTGCCCTGGGCGCTGGAAGCGGCATTTACGGGCCTGGCGGGAGGCCTTTCGCTCCTCCCGCCCGCAGGGGGCGCCGTCTTCCCGGAGCCCGCGGGAAGTGACTGGTTCCCGGAGCTAGGGAGAGGGGAGGAGGAAGCAGGAGTCCCAGCATGCTCCGCGTGTCCCTGGCAACCGCCGCCGCGTGAAGAGAACAAGAATGGATGAAGCGGGAATTTGGAGCGGGCCCGCCCCTGCCCTGCCTCCCGGCCCCGGCTCTCCCGGCCCCGGCTCCCCGGAGCTCGGGGCCGGCCCGCCCGCATCGCTCGTGGTCAGGAGACGCGGGGAAATGGCCGAGGCGGCTCCTGGTCGGGTGAGCCATCTCCCCACGGACAGGGGGCCTGCCGTGCGTGGGGCATCGGGGGTGGGGGGAAGTGGGGAGCCTGAGCGAAAACAGGGGGGCCCGGGACCCCGGGATGGCGGCGGATAGAAAAAAGAGGGCGTTCCGTGACGCGCGCGCCCCCGCCGGGGCCTGGCGTGTTTCTCTGGAGCCCTTTGAACATCCCCTCCCTCTCCAGAGTCGGGGGCGGTGACGGCAGCGCGCCCTGCGGAGCCGCCCCCTGCAGGGGCGCATGGCGGGAGCCGGAGAATGCGAGCCCGAACCCCGCCTCCAGCGCCCCCTGTGGGGCACGGGGTAAAAGGAGGGTTCTGCGGCCTCTGCTGGCTCCAGGTCTGTGACCCCGCCACAAAGCATTTTGTAAGATTATCTGTTGTAGGAAGGGCTTAGTCTGCCAAAGAGGGAGTGTTCACGTAGAGAAAACTGAGGATAGGAATAAGTTCTAGGCACTGGACCTATGATTTAATTAGTTTAGGGAATTTCTGGATGAGGAACTTCTTTCTGCCATGAAGGATAGTACCCTCTCTGCAATTTATAGTCTTAAGTTACCTGGAGCATTGACAGGTTAAGTAAATGACCCAGGAATGTCAAGAATCCATTCTTTTACTCAGGTTTTCCTAATTTTGAGATGAGCCTCCTATCCATTATACCATGCTGTTTCTCTGAACTATTGAATAGGTGTTTTAATGGAAATAATGCCTTTATATAATGCATATGACTGGCCACTGCACCCTGAGATTTAAGGTAGGAAAGCAACTCCAGCCATACCTCTTGAGGTTACCTTGAAATTTGCAAACTTTGCTTTGTGCTCCAATTTAAAAATCTTGCTTATTTTTTGCCTTCTTTTCTTTCTCCTACAATGTGAGAGTACTAAGAAACTAGAGGTTTTCCTTTCAGGAATAAGACTTCTTGCCCCTATCTTAAAATATGACTAGAAGCCTGTTTAACTTTCCTTTCCCCTGTATGGTTTTCTCCCTCTGGCACATAATAGGCAAACTTAATAAATACTTGACAACCTGACTTCTTATTTGTTAACAAGATTTTCCCCCTTTGCAGTTGGAATAGGCTCCTTAGTAAAGATCTTCCATTTCTACCTGGTTTTTACAGCATTTTATTGGGTGTCAATCCTTCATTTCTCACTGGCTTTCCATCTTACTGAGATAAATTAGGGCTAATTGTGGACACCTCTTCAGGCATAGGTGTTACACAGAAACTTGCAGGTGAGATGTGGGAAGATGGAAGACAGACAATTAATCACACAAAATTGAGCCTTATTTGTTGCACTTAATGTTTCAGAATTTAGAAAAGTTGGTGATGCATCTGGTAAGAGCCTTTTCTCTGCAGATTATATTTTATTGTGTCACTGAATACTAGATAGGTAGAATACAACCAATCTATAACTGCCAGGCCTTTCTGGTCTTACAAAAGAATAAATCTGTTCTATTTACTGTGATTTCCAAACACCAAAGTTTTTGTGGCATATGGGAAGGAAAGCCAGCTATCTTGGAAAATGCATTCACAGATCTCTTCTTGTATGGCTGAAACACACAAAATCACCTCCAGAATATAACTAGACCCTTTTGTGAGAACAAGTTGTTATTACCCTATTGGTCGGAAGGGAATTAAATTGTCTTTTTAAAATTAGTCAGGAGATAATGTGTCTGGGATGGCACTGAAGCAAAAACTTCCTTTTCTTCCAGGTGCTTATAAAGTTTGAAGATGTGGCCGTGTATTTCTCAGAACCAGAATGGAAAAACCTGGACAAGTGGCAGAAGGACCTTTACAGGGATGTGATGACTGTCAATTATGAGATCCTGTTCTCTCTGGGTAAGATATATTCATTAGGAACTTTGTGAATTTCTCTTAAGGAATTAGAAGTTAGCAGTGATTTCATGAGGTCATTCCCTCCTTTAGTCTGACAACCTCCCAGAAACCTAGGCCAAGTTAGTAGTTTTTACAGATCTCCTTGTTAATGCTTTGTAGGAATGCCTACAGTGTTTTAGTGTCTAACCGAGCTTTGCACTTAATGTTTCTTGAATTTGCTCTTTAAGTGATGGAAAACTAGCATTGTTGTTATGTCAGGTTATAAATACTTGCCCCTCTATTGATTAAGCAGGAAACTCAAGAAGGAATGTGTGGAAAGAAGGGAATCTGAAGGTTGCATTGAGCCTTTTGGTTCTCTTTTTTGATACAGCCATGAGACTGGTAAATAAGGAGAACCTCATAGATGTAATAATATAATGTAATATATTATAGATGTAGTAGTAATACCTGACCATGATATAGCCCTTTGTAATTTTACAGAGCACTTTATATTATGTCACTTGAGCCTTACCACATGCTATTAGGTAAGCACAGCAGGTAATACTATCCTCATTTTACAAGTGAGGAAATGGGAGACTTAGAGAAGTTAGGTGATCTGCCCAAGGTCACATAATTAGGGTTCGAATTGGGATTCATACCCAGATCTCTCCTGATTCTAGCTTCAGTGGTCATTCCACTACAAAATACTGCTTCCAATGGCATATCTTGATTTCAGCAAGGCATTTATCAAAATTTCTGATGTCTTTGTGTAGGAGGTATAAAAATACATGCTAGATTCAACTGGTTATATGGATTTTTAGCTAGTTAACTACATCTAAAGACTATTTCATTAATAAGTTGATTTCCACCTGTAGGAACATTATATTCCTTGCAGTATGCCATAGGACTTTGTTCTTAGCCCTCTTTCTTTATTTGTCCAGACCTATGATTTCATGGATGTAGGGAGTTTCCAATGAAGAAACTCCCTCTACCAGTGCAGATCAGCAACTAATCTGCAACCTATAATCTTAGAGATTTGCCTTGGGGTACTGAGAAGGTAAGTGATTTGCCCAGGGTCAAAAAGGCTGTAAGTATTAGAGCAGGACTTGAACCCAGCTCTTTATCCACTGCTATGCCATGCTTCCTCTCCCTTAGCCTTGTTCTGTTCAACAAGTTGTTATAAACAACTTAGATAAAGATATTGAACATCAAATGTACAGTGCCACAAAGGTAGTTGGGAGAGCTAATATGGTGGATGACAAAGTCAGGATTTTAAATTTTTTGTCAGCTCCCATGATTATCTGGAACAGGATGAAATTTAACAAGGATAAATATAAAAGCCCAGCATTTTGGTTAAAAAAATAATTGCTCAAATACAGGATGGGAGAACATTAATTTAACAGCCATTCATTGAAGGATGACTGAACAAATTATGGCATGTGAAGGTAATGGCATACTCTTGTGCAATAAGCAATGGTGAAATGGACGACAGTTCATACAAATTGGTAAAAAGCGAAGTGAGCAGAACCAGGAGAACAATAACAACAGTGACAGAAAAACAGTCTTGAAAGACTCAGAACTCTGCTCGGTGCAATGACCAACTAGGATTCCAGAGGTCCAGTAATGAAGCATGCTACAGATTAGACACAGTTTTTTGTGATGTGACCAATGAGGAAATTTGTACGTGTTTTGCATGTTTGTTACAAAGGTTTTCCTTTTCTTTTTTGCAGTGATGGGAAGAGATGGTGTTGAGGGAGATAAAACAGATTTTTTTTTCTACTTGAAATTAATTTTTAAAAATGTTACTACACTAGAACAGTTAGTTGATTATAAATCCAGTCTTGAGTTGCATTAGTTATATAAAGTCTCATTCAGAGAGACACTTACCAAACTAGTCAGAGTCTAGGGGATGATGAGGAAGTTAGTGAAAGAATGAAAATCATCTCACAAGGAAAGGTTAAAGTAACTAGAGCTTTTTTACATTGAGAAAAAAAGTTTATTGTGGATATAATGATTTGTCAAGTATTTAAAGGTCTAGTATATTCAAGAGATAGTTTACTTTGTTAGTTTGTTGCTTCAAAACATAGAAACAACACTAATGAATGAGTTACCATGGATTTTAATTCAGTAAAATTACTGGTACAAATAACAATGGAGAGTAGCTCTGAAAATGATGGTTCTGCAGACAGTGACATAGCACTTGCCTTAAGGAACTGTGAACATTGGGAAAAGTCTTTGGGAGTCAGTGATTGTTGTGATGTGACAGGGAAGGAGATGTAGTAATTCACTTTGGAGATATGAAGTCTAATTTTTTTCTTATCGACATCTTTAGCGAGAGTAAGACTTTTCACGATTGAGGGTAGGGTGCTGAAGAGTAATATACTATTGCTCAATTATTCCAGGAATCCCTTCATTACATTTCCTAAGTTAGCCCCTCTCTCATCATGTCTGAGTCACGGTAAATGAGGCAAATCATTTGATACTTGAATGATAAATCATCATGCTAGGCATTATAGTAGACATAGCATAAATATAAATACAATCTCTTCTGTAAGTTTACCATTTTGGGGAACAAGAAATTTGCATGAAGCCATCATGGTAAGGGAGATAGAGTGACTCCATGGAATGATACTGGACTGAAATTCAGAAGATCTCCCGGTTTTGCCATTAGTTCATTCTGTCATCTGGCCAAGCCACTTTTCTGAACTACACCTCTCTCTCCATCTGCACCATGAAGGCATAGGAGGAAGGTAGTGGATTAGGGTATCTTTAAGAGCCTATGAGTCTAGTAGAGAACGGTAGAATCTAATTCTTGGATACATCATAGAAGTGACATATTTTGAAATGGAGACTAAGCATTCTAAGAGTTCAGAGAAAAGACCTTAGCACAGTCTGCAGTAGAGATTGCTTCACGAAAGAAGTACATCTGGAGTGGGGCTTTGGAGGATATTATGCTATTTGGAAAGACATTGAAGAAATAGTTGAATGTTTCATCTCTATTTTAATAATTGCTGTCCTCATTCAGATTAAAATGGGTTGGAAAGCCTCAAGGCATGAGAAAAAGTGGAGGCTGCAAAGGACACCAAAGGGACTTTCTTGGAGTAGAGGGTTTGCTTTGGGTAATACTGGCAAATGAGATTAAATGAATAGTTTGAAAATAGTTTTACCGAGACACTTGAATGACCTAGATGAGGATTTTAATCCAGTAAAAGAATGGCCAATAGATTTAATGTGTTCACTAGTGACTAGTGAGAGTAGGAGCCAGGGTTATGGTAGATTTGCAAGATTATATGGACTGTTAGAACTTTCTGCTCCTCAGCATCCTGTCTAGCACCTCTGCTGTGTGATACTTAAGCTATAACCTGGGCCTTTTTCTCTATCGTTGACTTCAGTCAGTCAAAAACTATGTGACCAGGTACTGTACTATGTACTAGGGATAGAAATACAGAGAATGAAATAATCCCTACGCTCAAGACACTTAAATTTTAATGGAGGAGATAACAAATGAATGTAAAGATATGTAGCATAGACATGAAGTGAATAAATATAAATATATACAAAGTAGTTAAATACAAGATAATTTGAGAATGAATGAAACATCAGGCATTTAATACATGTAAACACTGTGCTAAACCCCAGGGATATGGATAGAAAAGACAATAACTGTTGTCAGGTAACTCACATTCCTTTTTTTTAATTAATTAATTTCTTTTTAGTTTTCAGCATTCATTTCCATAAGATTTTGAGTTCTAAATTTTCTCCCTCTCCCTCCCCTCCCTCCATCTCCCTTCCCGAAGACATCATGCAGTCTGATATAGACTCTACATATACATTCACATTAAACATATTTTCACATTAATCATGTTGTAAAGAAGAATTAGAACCAATGGGAGAAACAAGGAACAAGAAAAAAGAAGCAAATAGTATCCTTCAATCTGCATTCATACAGCGTAGTTCTTTCTCTGAATTCCAATGGATAGCAATTTCCATCATGGGCCTTTTGGAATTGTCTTAGATCCTTGCATTGCTGAGCAGAGCTAAGTCTATCAAAGTTAGTCATAGCCCAGTGTTGGTGTTACTATGTACAATGTTCTCCTGGTTCTGCTCACTGCACTCAGCATCAGTTCATGTAAGTTTCCAAGTTTTTCTGAAGTCCACCTGCTCATCATTTCTTATGGAACAATAGCGTTCCATTACGTTCATATATCACAACTTGTTCAGCCATTCCCTAATTGATGGGTATCCCCTCAGTTTCCAATTCTTTGCCATCGCAAAAAGAGTTGCTATAAATATTCTTATACATGTGGGTCCTTTTCCCATTTTTATGATCTTTTTGGGATACAGACCTAGAAGTGATATTGCTGGGTCCAATGATATGTATAGTTTTATAACCCTTTGGGCATAAGGAACTCACATTGTGTAAGATTACACTTGTGGAAGATTTTAGTTGCAAGTCAGATGGAAAGGTCTCATGATTCTTTGGGTGCAGCAGCAAAACAAATAGTAATTCCTCTTCTTTAACATCATCTCCATTGATAAAGTCATATCAGTATCTAATGCTGAACCATTGAACAGTACCAAAAAGTTTGATGACAAGAAATTTCTTTTTTAGGTCGTTAGTAGATGTAGCTGTAGTCCCTGCAGGAGTAGTTACCAGGCTGCATCTCCACAGGTGTCAGGATGTTACTGTGGACACTGGGCTTGAAATATTGCTATTCCAGATACTCTTGGGTTCAGGGTCCTGGGTTGTCTCCATCAGGGACTAAGGGAAGGTGGTTATTCAGATAGTGGTGATAGTTTGACTTGCCTGGAACATGCTACATCTTGTCGCTTCTTCAGGGTGTCTTGCTAGACTGACTTACCTGCCCTGCAAGTGACAGGAAATGAATTGGGAAGGAGGGAACCAATAGTTTGGAAGGGACCACGAAAGGCTTCATGCAGAACATGATTTTGAGCTTCATCTTAAAGGAAGACAGACTTTATAAACGTGGAAGTACGGAGAGAGTACATTAAAAGCATGTTAGATGGCCAATGTAAAGTAAAGGAGATATGAGTGTGGTGTGTGAGGAGCACAGAGAACACCAATTTGGCCAAATTGCAGAGTTCAGGACAGGGAATGTTGCCCCGTGAGGCTGGAAAGATTGATTGGGGCTAGATTGTGTAGGTCTTTGAAAATTAAACAGAGAAGCTTATATTGTGCCTGGGCTACCACCCATTTACATAGATTGTATGGAGCAGTTACTCAGATCTCAGCCTCACTATTCAGCCACCTGGGCTGGATGGTGATGAAAAATATTATATAGAACACTGAAAAGAACTTTTAACTCAAGCCAGTTACTTTAAAATCAGATTTGATCATGTCACAGATAATAATGTCATCAATCAGTTCATGGAGTGTCATGTAACTCTCAAAGCATTCTTGAACCAAAATTTAACTGACTTAAATATGTAAATAGTATATTTTGCATTTGATTTGGTGAAATCAAACACTGAGTATCTCAAAACCAGAATATTTAGTGATTGCTTCTTGAACGTGATCGATTTTTTTCTGTGTCAATTTTTATTCTCTAGTCAAGAGAATCTTAGCAGTCATTGTCAGTGTACTCAGATTTCTTGTTTGAGGAAATGTAATCACCTTTTTGTGATCTCTGTATAGACTCTGCCATTCCCAAACCAGAGTTGATATCCCACATTGAAAAGGGTGAAGAGCCATTCATTAGAGATCATGGGAACTTAATGAAAAAAGAAATGGCAGTTCGATGTTGTCCTGATAAACTGCGTGACTTGAAGAGTGCGTCAACACATCTGTTATGGGGTGAGTGAAAAATTGTGGCTATGAAATAGTGAAGTTCCTTAGACCTTTTCTACAGTGTTTAGACCAAGCTTTATTTTGGGTGGAAACTAGATTAGCAAAGTCTGCTAACTGGATTTAAGAAAATCCTGATAACATTCAAAATTTGGTTAGTGACAGAATTCCCTTGTTACAGTAGACTGAGGCCTTCCTTTCTTAGGGTTTTTCCATTTGCAGATAGAGAAAGTATTTTATTGACCTACTGAAATAGAATGCTAGACAGTCACAGAGAGGAAAGAGAATATCATGGGGAGAGTAGGGATCAAAAGAACAGTCCTCTATACTCTGTAAGGCCAGATTGATAGGATTATGTAATTTGGTTTGATCTTATACATAGGAAGGAAATATTACCATGGTCCACTGAGGGCATAAGTTGAACTCAACTATTCAGAGCCTTTTGGATGAATCCTGGCCTTAGTTGAAATATAAAAGGGTCCGTATTTTACCCATTGATGTGTTTACCACAAACCTAGAGTCTTTGGCCTCTTTTGCCTATCATTATTTCTGCCATCTTACTCCTTAGACATCTGCTTTCTCTGAGTCCAATTTTGAGCAGCTAACTACTGTTCAAGAAAGTCATGAAACCAAGATGATTGTATCCATTATAAATTTATGTCTCATATGGACCTTTGCAAATTCTCAGCAATTTACTTTTCATCAACCTATCCCATTACCCACCGTTTTTGTTCCAAGACTTCTTTGTTCTCAGATACTGGTGTGAGCATTCCTGCTTTTTCCCCAGGTGTCTATATAAGGAGTGCATAAGCATATCTCTCACAAAAGAAATTGGTTTTGGTCTTGTCTGGAAACAGTTTTTATCATGTGACTGCTGCAGAATTTACTTACTATTGGGTCTCTCTGTTGTCACAGGAAGAGAAAATGTTAACTAATGAATTATTCATACCTGCTTCATGATTACAGCTTGTTTCTCTTTTCATCTGTCACATCTGTTGGACACCTCCTAAACTTGGCCTTTCTTCTAAGTTAGACCCATGTTTCCCACTGCTTGCTCAATTTCTTGACCTAGGTTTTCTGCCAGCACTCAGTATATGGAAAGGTGAACTCATCCTTTTTTCCTCACAGTGTGTTCCATTTTGGTTAATTCTCAGTTGTCCATGCTGGAACCGTAGGTTTTTATTCTTCTCATTGTCTCCTCCCTCAGATCCATTCCTTTATATTTCCATTGACATAGCCTAACATAGACCCTCATCCCCTCTCATTAGAATTCCCACAGTAGTTTCCTAATCAGTCTCCTTGCCTCCAGTGTTCCCATTTTTCCCTTCAATGATCAGTTAATTTTCCTGATGCACTCATCTGACTGTCATTCCACTGCCACAATTCCTTCAGTGGATTCTGTTTTCTCTTTGATGAAAAAGATGTACACAGTAGGAATCAAATAACTTAGCTTTCTTTCTGTCATCTGTTAATTTTTTCTGTCTGTCCTAAGAAATGGTCTTATTCTTCATTCTTCGTACTGTAAACATAGATTCAGTTCTTAGTTCTACTTAGTGATTTTCCTCCACTGAGGTCCTGCTCCATGATTGACTCCCAGGAAGGGAGGAGTTGTGATCTGCATTAATTGGAGGGAGGGTACCAACACTGATGAAATCACATATCCTTGAAGAAGGAAGAAAAATTTCTCACATAATTCAGATCATTCTGACCATCTCCATTTCCCCTTGAACTTCCTTTTATTCTCTTCTGTATGTTTTTTAAAATGCTTCAATGACACTCTTTTTTTTCCTTTCTTCTTTTTTTGTATCACTGTTAGCAGTTAAAGATATGACCTTGCTGTTCTCTGCAGCTCCTTGTCAGAATAACTTGACTCTGTTCTGAAATATATATGTGTAGATTTATATTAGTTCATTGGGCTCCTGTAATACCCGTAGCTTCCTTTGAACTGTCAGCTGTCTACAATCTCACCCTCTCTTTTCTTTAGGTACTGTAATAATTCCCCAAATGAGTTTTACTATTTTGTCTCAATTATAGCCTTTGCCAAGCATGAGAGAGAAAGAAGGTGCTTTGAAGAGTAGTATTGCACATACTGTACATCAGTACTGTAATCTTAAACACAGTGAATGGTCATGTTCATCTTTTTTTTCAATCAATAGAAAATAATTTTGCTAGCTAAGAGGAGAGTGCCATCTCCTTCAAATAATATATTTAGTTTCTAAAAATGTACAACTTGTGCCATCAGCCATAAGGATTTCCCTGTTCAGTACAGATGGTTCTCTTTTAAAAGAGTTTGGTCTTTTTAAAGGCATCATATATTTTAAACATTTAAACAATATAAGACAGTTTTTGAATAGAGATCATGTCAGCATAGAATAGACTTAACAGCCAAGAGCTGGAAGGAATTATAATATAGAAGTGAATAAGGACAGGATCTTTGTTTTTCATTTCAGGGGACCAAAGAGTTGTGAATACTGACCAGGAAGATTGTCATTTACGTGGTCTTCAAAGCCAGAACCCATCTAGACCTTTGTTAGATAAAAAGGCAGAGTTTGGCTCTAGTCCTGAAGGCATGTTGAAGAACCAGTGCATGCAGGACACACTTTCCCAAAAGGAAGAAATCTGTGGCACTAAACCATCCCTACAGAGTGAGGGAGAAGAACCATGCCACAAAAGCCAGGATTCCTCTAAAGTCCAGGAAACTCTCCCAGAACAGAGCATCTACCCCCGTCCTGTCTGTGGAAAAAGCTTCCAGGTGAAAGACCACCTGGTGAGCCACCAGAAGAGCTGCTGCCAAGACCAGCCATGCAGATACCCAAAGTTCAAGAAGAAGCTCAACAAGCTATCTGATCCCCAGCTACCCCAAAGAATTCACTTAAGAGATAAACGTTTTCAGTGCAATGAGTGTGAAAAGAGTTACAGGCGCCAAGTAGACTTGAGGAATCACCAGCTTGTGCACACAGGGGAGAGGCCTTTCCAGTGCCCTGATTGTGACAAGAGCTTCCGACAGAAGGGACAGTTACTCAACCACCAAAGTTTGCATACTGGTGAGAGGCCATTCCAGTGCTCTGACTGTGACAAGAGCTTCCGACAGAAGGGACAGTTGCTCAATCACCAGCGTCTGCACACAGGTGAAAGGCCCTTCCAGTGCCCTGAATGCAAAAAGAGCTTCCGTCTGAAGGCTGTCATGAAAGCCCACTTAGGATTACACAGCAGAGAGAGGCCATTCTCCTGCAGTGACTGTGGAAAGGGCTTCACCCAGCAGTATAAACTCACTGAACACATTAGAGTACATAGTGGTGAGAAGCCTTACCAGTGTCCTGAGTGTGACAAGAAATTCCGCCTGAAGGCAGTCATGAAAGCCCACCATCGAAGGCATAGTGGAGCAAGGCCATTTTCTGACTCTGGTCTTGGCAAGGGTTTTACCAAACCATCTTTACTCAGTACCCACATCAGAAATCTCATGGGGGAGAAACTCTTTAAGTGCCAAGAGTGTGACAAGGGTTTCTGCCAGAAGAGGGACCTTCTCACCCATCAGCTTACACACACAGGAGAAAAGCCCTTTCAGTGCCCTGAATGTGAAAAAAGCTTCCACCTAAAGGCTGTCATGAAGGCCCACCAGCGCTTACACAGTAAAGAGAGGCCGTTCACCTGTACTGATTGTGGCAAAGGCTTTACCAAACAGTCTGCACTCACAGTTCATATCAGAGTGCACAGTGGGGAGAAACCATTCAAGTGTTCTGAGTGTGACAAGACCTTCCGCCTGAAGTCTGTCATGAAGGCCCACCAGCGCAAACACAGTGAGGATAGACCATTCACCTGCAATGAGTGTGGAAAGGGCTTCATTCAAAGGTATAAACTTACCACTCACATGAGAATGCATACTGGTGAAAAGCCCTTCCAGTGTCCAAAATGTGACAAGAGTTTCCGTTTAAAGAAATACCTCCTCAAACACCAGGTAGTACACACTGGTGAGAGACCTTTCCAGTGCCCTGAGTGTGACAAGAGCTTCTGTCGAAAGGCCTACATGAAAGTCCACCAGCGCCTCCACAGTGGAGAGAGGCCCTTCTCTTGTGGTGAGTGTGGTAAGGGCTTTGTTCAAAAGTATAAACTCACTGAACATTTCCGAGTACACACTGGTGAGAAGCCCTTCCGTTGTGCTGAGTGTGACAAGAGCTTCCATCAGAAAGGCCACCTGCTCAACCATCAGCTTGTGCACACAGGAGAGAGACCCTTTCAGTGCACTGAGTGTGATAAGAGCTTTCGTCTGAAGGCTGATATGAAGGTCCACCAGCGTATTCATAATGGGGAGAGACCATTCTCTTGTTGTGAGTGTGGCAAGGACTTCACTCAGAAATCTGCACTTAATACCCACCTCAAATTGCATGACAAATTGAAACCCTATAGTTTCCTTAGTAAGCCAGACATCGATCCTAACAGTGCCAATCATTCAATTCATTAGAGTTTTGTTGGTGTTAAGACAAAATGGGAATTATAAAAAATATAGCAGAACTGACTGACTGGGAAAACAGCAGTGGGCAGATTAGCCTAGTAAGCGGAAGACATTTCACTGGAAATCACTTGCAGTTTGGATCTTAGAACTCAGAATCAGGACTTGGAATCTGTAACTCCAAAATATGTTACTCTACCCCTCAAATATACCCAGACTACTGTTAGGGTCATCATGTAACTTCCAAAAAGTGAGACTGTTTACCTTCTCAGCTTCTCAATGGAGAGAATATATTCCACTGAAAAACAACCAATTCAGTTTCTTAAGAATGAACAAGTATAGATGAACTATACAGCAAACTGAGATGCAAAGTGTTAAAACCACGGATTAGTCGTCAAGTACATCAAGAGAGACTGGATGGATATCTTTATGGAATATGTATCTAAAAGATCCAAGAAAATTAGAACATCAGTCTTGAAACAAATATTAGAATATTGAAGGATTTGAAGTACTAGAGATTAGGAATTAGTTTTGAGATAATTTTTTATTTAAACAACTAAATCTCCTACGTATTGCAAGAGGAGAGACCTAGAAAAGTCAGGCCTTCATTTCCTCGTGTCAACTGAGATTCTGAAAACTGTTGAGGTCCTAGGAGCACCAGGGGGAAAAAAAGCCACCAAGATCATACCATCTTGCTGGGAATGAGACCAGAAGGTAGCAGATTCTTAAAAACTCTAAATGAAGGCCAGAGAAATATTCTTTATTAGCAGTTTTAAATGACCCAGGGATTTCCTTATGTCATTAAAAGGAATCAACTGAAGATAAGGCAGTGGGAATCAAAGAAAAGTCAAAGGTATAACTGTAACTTCATGACGGAAGGGGTGATAAAGAGTTGGAATGATGCTGACAGAAATGGGGTTGTTGGGAAGGGAAACGGTTTGATTGATGAGTCTGGATTCAGAAAAATGAGGTGATTATGCAAGTGGCGAGGGACTAACTTGTGAAATACAGAATTGGATCTTGGCAACTGTTCCTAGTCTTGGTTTTGTGAGGTTTTATTGTTTAATTCTTTGAAGGAGTGTCACCTAATTTTGTAAAAATTCTTCAAAACAAATGCATATTACCTGCCACATGGCAGTTGTAAAATAGAGGGGAATTTGATAAGAACAAATGATAGACTTTAAAATCTAAAATAATTTGAAAATCAGTGCATTAGAGAGTAAAAGGATATTTCATCTCTAACTTCTCAAGACTATATTTTTCAGTTATCTCTTCATGTGTAAGAGACTCTGGTATAGGGGGAGGACTCTAAAGTAAAAAGATATGGGTACTAGTTCTGGTTTTATTATTAATTAGGTGGGTGGTCTTGGGCAAGGTTGTAATCTCTCTAATCCTTAATTCATTTATCTGTAAAATCAGATTTTTGATTCAGAGAGTAATTAACAGTTTATTTGTGATCAAGTTTTTCAGGTTAAAGTATATAAAACTATCTCTGTGTGTCTTTGTGCAGATTCAAACCAGATTGAATTCCAAGATTGAGTGAAGGGAAGGGATGTACCTCAGTGATAAAGGAAACTCAGTAAAAACAGAAACAGCTCTGGTACTGAACAATGTAATTTGGAGTCCTTTGGGGGTAAGTAAGATAGGAGTATGACCATGAAATATGGACCTATTCCTTAAGGTGTTGAAGTGAATATAGCACCTGAATTTTAGCTATGTAATCCTTTATCAACCTCAGTTTGTACATTTGTAAAATGGGAATGATAATAGCACTTATTTCACAGGGTTATTGTGAGGACCAAATGCATATTATATCTCAAGTGTTTCTGTAAACTTTAAGATGATGAATAAATATTAGCTGCTATTATGAGCTAAGCCTTATGTTTGAAGAACATTGCACTGGCTGGCAAAGAGAACAGTGAGAGTCTAAAAACACTTCTCTTTTCAAGTCATTAATGCACTGGGTATAATTGGTCTTTTTCTTCCTCGGTCCTAACTTTTCTGTTTGTAAATAGGGATACTGCTATGGTATCAGTGTACTATTGATCTACTCTACATAATGCAAGAATGATTACTAGAAAGAGCTATTAAAGGAACACAGGCCCATGTTCTCAAAGAGAATTAATTGTCTTCCGTAACAAACTTGATAACATTTCTTTCTGCATGCACCTGGATGAGTTCTTTATTTTTCTTGTGAGATTTAAGGAACTTAAAATTTTGGATTAGCAAATTTAAAAACCACTGACAGAGGGGAGCCATATTTAGGCCTAAAGATCCATTTGCTTATAGGTTAAATATGGAGTACAGCCTGCTTGAGATTTTAGCCAAAAAACATCTTACCTAATTAACAAGTAAGCCAATAGGAACCAGGTCAGCACAACTTAAGGCTGCTACTTGCAACCATTGTTATCTTGAACAAATCATTTAACTTTTGGGCAGTGTTCCTTAGCTGTCCAGTGATGGCTTTACTTAAGACTAGATGATATCTGAAGTTCCTTATAACCCCAATTCTATGATCATAAGAACAGGTGTCATGCTAGCAAGTATTGACATTGAATTATAATTGAATAACTGAATTGATGCAGCCCATATATTTCTGATCACTGTTGAAAAGCTTGGATTCCTTGGTTGTGAAAAGAAGGCTCAATTAAGTTAGCATCTGAGGGTCTGAGTTCAGATTTTGATTTTGCCACTTACAGTCTATGTGAACCTGGGTGCAAATGACTTAACCATTCTGGATCTCATTTTCAGCATCAGTAAAAGAATGACCTTTGAGGTCCCTTCCAGCTCTAAGTCTATGACATACCTTGTTCTGAGGGTATTCTTGAGCTGATTATGTTGATAAATGAATTTCATTTCTATTGTGGTTTTTTTTTTAAGCCAAGACTTGTATAGGTCACCAGGAGTCAGTGGTTTAGGATGATTTTAAAATTAACTCATTGCTCAATCAAAATCTTATTGCTGCGGGCTGGAGGGATAACATCCTGAACTGTGTTTAAGACTAAGTATCATAATTGACAATTTGAAGTCTTAATATGACTTGTGATTCTTGACGACTGTTGTTTTCTTCTAGATAAGCAGGAGACAGATCTCTGTGCCCTAAGGTAAGACTTGTAAGAATGAATAATATTAAATCAAAGAAGAGAAGGTGGCCATTTAGTCCCTTGTTTTACACATTGGTAGTCTTTTACTAGTCCTTCACTTTCCCATAGTCTCATGTTGTTATTGTTTTATGAAAGTAACATTGGTGGCCACTTGTAAACATTTATTTAGTACTCACTGTGCCAGGCGCTGTACTAAGTACTGGGGATACAAAGAAAGGCAAAAGGCAGTACTTTGGAACTTCTCCACCATACCCCAGGAAGTTCATTATTAGGATAACTTCATCATTGTCTGCGATTTCATCTGCCTCTTTGATTGGGGGGCAGGGTCATAAACTCCAAACCTCCATTTAGGGAGAGAGCTCATGTCACATATCTCATTTCTCACTTGTCTGTTCTGGGACTTCTCCGATGGACTTCACTCTACCCCTGCATTGGACACTTTCTCTTTCCCTCTCTCCCTATTTTTCAGCTTCCCCATTAGATTGTAAGTTCTTTGAGGGCAAGGACTGCCTTCTTGTTTTCATATTTGTATCCCCAGTGCTTTACAGAGCACCAGGTATGGAGACAATTAACAAGAGTTTCTTATTGCTTTCAAGGTGCTCACAATCTAATGAAGAAAAATGGCATGTAAAAAGAAACTGAGAAGGAGGGAAGTAATGAGGGTGTCTAGCACTGCTGGCAGGATGAAGTCCAGGAGAGAGCAGCCTGGTAGGAAATGATGAGATGGTTGCCCCCTAGATGCTCCCCTTAAATGGAGGAGGTTACCACTTTCCACCTCTAGCCTCTCCAGCTAGAGGGAGAGAGTAATCCTTGGGGCAGGAAATACTGAGGAGAGGTGTGAGAGTTCCAAGGTTAGAATTATCTTGCAGGATGATGATATCTTGGAGAGCTGATAGAGTCCAGCAGAATGCAGCTTGGTGGGAAATAACAAATAAGGACACAAAGGTCCTTGGAAATGAAACAAATGCTGACTGTGATGCAGTATGTAGTTCTGGCTCCTGGGGAGACTGAGGCAAGTGGGTCACTGATGTTCAGGAATTTTGATCTACAGTAGGGCTAAAGCAGATCATGTCCACACTAAGTCTGGCACCAATTTGGTAAACCCCAGTGAGGGGGACACTGGCCCATGTTGGAAATAAAGGAAGTCAATTCTTCCAGGAAGATCTACAGTAGCATCAGGCCCATGACTGGCTGCTGCACCTCCAGCCTAAGTGAGATAGGGACATCCTATATGGAAAAAAGAAAAGAAACCAAAGTTCATTAGGTATCCCCTCTGTTCCTTAAATTCTTGCTAAAACCCACACCCCCTCCACTCTCACTTTCATTTTCCTGAGCTTAATGGTAGAATCACATTTCTGAGGCCTTCCTACTTGGTGTCTGTACTTTTCACTTAGATTGGAGAAAATATGAAAGGAATATAGTCATTGTTCCTTAAGTAATTCATTTCAGTTTCTATCACTGCTAATTTCCTCCCTTCCTTCCTTACTCTCTATCTGTGGGCCCATAAGATATGGTCTTGGTATTACTTTACACTTAGGGACCACATCCCACTGTGACCCTGTTGTCATTAGGCCTATTCTTGTATCTAATACGTGAAGTTTGTGAACTGAAGTGGGAAAAAAATTACATCTTTATTTCATTATAAATGGTTTCTTTTTCAATCCTATGTGTAGGCTTTACCAGACTGCCAAAAGTATCCATGACACAAAAAAGTAAAGAATATTTGATATTATGTGATTGTCTAGATTAAAGAGCTTTATTCTATGTCTATTTTTTGTTTTAGTGGTGAAAATTACATTTCTGATAAGAAAACATCAAAGGAACTGGATTCTCCCAATAAGCAGTGGTCGCAGTGTTGTTTTCTGTTTTTGTTAGTAACATGGAGATGCTCTTTGCATTTCCAGTGCTCCAAACATGACAAGTTTCTCCTTGTTATATTTCATGATAATCCAGCAACAATTGCATTGCTATTGCTGGAGAGTCCCCTCAGCAGTGGAGCACAGGGGATGAAGCAGAGCTACAGTCATTGACCTGGAGAAAACCTAGAGAACATGAGATGTTGTCCTTGCTTTTCTCTGAAAGTTCCATTCAAAGGACTTAGTCTAAGGTCATCTATTCCTGTAAGAGAAATTGGCTGAGGATAATAATAATGACAGTAGTAATCCTTATACTAACTACCTTCTCACAGGGTTGTTATGGGGAAAAACACTTTAGAACATCTTAAATAAAGGCTATATAAATATGAGCTATAGTAAAAATGCAAATACTTTTTCATTGAGTGATTGGGAATAATTGTGTCATCTTTAGATTTTAAAAACATCTGGACAGAATTTTAGAAAACTTAGGAAAATAGTGATTGCTGGGTTCCCTTGTTACCTGTTTTAGGTGGTACAGTGACCATTTTTTGTGTTCTCAGGCCATCAAATATATGACAAAGTTGAATTCCTCTGCAGGGATCAAATACAGAGTGCTATGGTGCCAGATTTTTAAAAAAATAAACCAAATCACAGAGAGGTCCTGGAACTCAGTGAATGGGAAACATTCACTTTCTTGCTCCTACAGAATGTGGTTCCAATTTCTGTGCTAAAAACCAAGTCTTGTTTCAGGTAGTGGTGTGATTTAACAAGCTTGTTCAGTTTTATTGTGTTAATTACAGCAATAAACAAAGTATCTCTGAATACAAAAAGTTTGCTTTCATAATTGGGCAGGGTTCAACTTCCTCCTTGGGGTACTATGGTGGAGTTTTGTAGCTCTTGGTTACTAACTGTTAGGGATTCCTGCAACCCTTAATCATTGTATGGTGTTTGTGTAAGATGGCAATGATTTCTGAAGACTAGAAAGCCCTAAATGCTTCTGACAAATATGAGTGGTCATACTGGAGCCACAAGAACACCAAGTCTTCAGCTTCCTCCTGAAAGGACCAGAAAAAGTCCTTAATGGGGTACATCGTATTGAAGGAGCTCAACGGTGAATTGAAATTGCAAGCTAAAAACTTGCTGAGCAGAGGCAAGTTTGGAAGTCCATAGTAACCATATCAAAATGCCTGTTCTGATCTGTCTGTCAGGGCAGGCTTACATGGAAGTGCTCTGAAGTATAAAACATTGCACAAAATGTAAGGCATTATCCTTATTTGGGAATTTTTCTTATTCCTTTGCACTAGGTGGCACAGTAGATACAGCCCCAGGCCTGGAGTTAGAAAAACCTAGTTTTAATCCAACCTCAGATAGACCTTTGTCTCCCTGAGCAAGTCACTTAACCTCTGTTTACCTCAGTTTCCTCATCTGTAAAATGAGGATAATAATAGCACCCACCTTCCGGAGTTGTAAGGATCCAGTCCAATATTTGTAAAGTGCTTAGCACAGTGCCTGGCAAATATAGAAGGCACTATATAAATGTTTTTATTATGTTTTGAAGTTCTGCATTTGTCATACTGAATATGAAAACTACTCCCAGGGAAGTTTTTTTGGTTTGACCTCACAATTCCTTGAACAAACCAAGTTTATTTTTAAGTTTGCCCTTCCTTTTCCTTCTGCCTAGAATTCCTTTGTTGTTCAGCTGTTTTCAGTAGTATCCAACTCTTCATGACTGTTTGGGGTTTTCCTGGCAAAGATACTGGAGTAGTTTGCCATTTCAATCTCCAGATCATTTTATGGACGAGGAAACTGAGGCAAACAGGGTTAAGTGACTTGCCCAGGGTGACAGCTAGGAAGTGTCAGAGGCTAGATTTGAATTCCTATTTCCCTTTTATCCCAATGTTATCCATCCTTCATACTTTAATTCAAGTCTTTCCTCAAGAAAGCTTTCCCTGACTAATTTGACTCATACTGTTTTCCTTTTAACTCCTCCAGTATGGATCACTCATTTGGCACAGAATCACACGCTGTCTTGTGCTGTCATTTATTTCATGTATGTACTCATTACCCTTCAGAGCAATTTAAAATTCTATCATGATAGGAACCAAGTACTATTTGTTTTGTTTTTGTTTTTAAATATTTCCCCCCAATTACATGTAAAAACAATTTTTTGCATTTTTTAAACTTTTGAGTTCCAAATTCTACTCCTCTCTCCTTCCCTTCCCCTTCTCTGAGACAGTAAGTAATCTAATATAGGTTATACATGTGCATAAAACATTTCCGTATTCAGACAATATCAGTTCTTTCTCTGGAGTTGGATAGCATGTTTTATCATGAGCCCTTTGGGATTATCTTGGATCATTGTATTGCTGAGAATAGCCGAGTCATTCCCAGTTCTTCATAGTGCAGTATTACTATGTACAGTGTTGTCCTGGTTCTGCTCACTCATTTTGCATTAGTTCATACATGTTTTTCCAGATTTTTCTGAAATCATCTGGCTCATCATTTCTTATAGAAAAAAATAATATTCCAACACAATCACACACCATAGCTTGTACAGCCATTCCCTAACTGATGAGCATCCTCTTGATGTCCAATTCTTAGCCAACACAAAAAGCTGCTATAAATGTTTTTGTACAAATGGGTCCTCCCCTGACCTTTTTTTTTTTTGAATCTCTGGGATAAAGACCTAGCAGTGGTATTACTGGATCAAAAGGTAGGCACAGTTTTATAGCCCTTTAGGTATAGTTCCAGATTGCTCTCCAGAATGGTTGGATTAGTTCACAATTCCACCAGTAGTGCATTAGTGTCCCAGTTTTCCCACATCTCCCAACATTTGTTATTTTCCTTTGTTGTCATATTAACCCTTCTGCTAGGTATAAAGTGGTACGTCAGAGCTGTTTTAATTTGCATTTCTCTAAATAATAGTAATTTAGAACATTTTTAAAATGACAATAGATAGCTTTGATTTCTTTGAAAACTCTTCATATTCTTTGACCGTTGGCCATTGGGAGAATCACTAGTATTCTTAGAAATTTGACTCAGTTCTCTATACATTTGAGAAATGAGGCCCTTATCAGCCAAGTCCTATTTGTCAAAGGAACATCCAAATTTTAACTAGAGACCTGTCAAAATACTCCTTTTTCCCCTGCCATCAACTTACTTTGAGCTGTTATTTCACCTCACCTTTGGAATTCCATAATCACCTAATAAAGCCCCCTGCCTCAAGTCTTTTCATCATCAGTCTATCCTGTCCACTGTCATCAAACATATTCTTAAAATATTGCTTTGATCCCATTAAGGTTAACTTTTGATGATTCTCGCTGCTTCCATAATCAGACCAAATTTACTACATTCAAGACTCTCATTTTTAGCCTCCTCAGTGACTAACCTTACAGAAACTGTTCAGACTGAAACGCTGTCCTGTTCCTTCCAATACCTGCAAATCTGCCTTCTCTCCTCAAGGCTTTTTTGTTCATACCTACTCCCTGGAATCATCTCCTTCTTCTTTGCTTATTTAAATCCTATCCCTTCTTTAAGATTTAGCTTGATTTCCTTCCCAAACCACCTAGATCTCTTGAAATTTCTGTAGCCTTTACACCAGTTACCATTCATTTGGCAATTAGGACTTTTCTTGGGCTGCTAGGTGATGCAGTGCATAGAATATGGGTCAGGAGGACCTGAATTCAAATTTTGCCTCAGAACTTGACACTCACTAGCTGTGTGACCTTGGGCAAGTTACTTAACCCCAGTTGCCTCATCCTGGGTCATCTCCAGTCATCCTGATGGATATCTGATCACTGGATTCAGATAATTCTGGAGAAGTGATGCTGGTGACCTGCACAGCCCTCCCTCACTCAAAACAAAGTCAAGTGCAAGTCATGTCATCCTTTCTCTGATGGCATGGTCTTCTTCAGCAACAAAGGACAAACACACACACACACACACGGACTTTTCTTAATTAACTTGCTTTGTTTTATTTCAGTTATTTTGGAAACTCCTTGAGGAAAGGTGGCCTTGTCTTATACCTCGAATATACTAGATTTTCAGTAAATAACATCCTAAATGATAAATCTGTAGTCCACAGTTCAATCTCTGTTACCCAAAACACCTTTTGCCCTGATACCACTACCCTCCCTCACCAGTTTTTCTGGGGTCACTGGCACACTGAGCTCCTCTCCTGCCTCTAAGACCTCAGCCGTTACATCTTTTCCCCTTTTCTTGGATTCCTTAGGAATCTGAGCCAGGCCTGCTGTAACAGATACTCTGATATTTAAGAAGCAGTGCATTTCAGGGCAATGACCCTGGTTTCTGCAAACATTAAAATACAGCCTCAGTGGAAAAATAAATAGGAATAAAAGATAGCCCAGTCCTTAATTATAATGTCTTCCTTCTGACACTACTCCCAATTAATTCTTGTTTGTACATAATTTTTTGCATGTTGTCTATCCTATTAGCCTTTGAGCTCCTTGAGTGCAGAGACTGGTTTTTGCCTTTCTTTGTATGCTGAGATACAATAAATAAATGAATGAATAATAAGTAAACATACACATATGCATATACATATAAATATACTGGCATATATTTGTGTATGTATATATTTGTGTATATATATAAATGTATATGTATGTATTTACTTATACATTTATATGTATATTTGTATGTGTATATACATAGCTTTTATTGTGTGTGTATATATATTATATATATACTTTGTTATATATGTACAAATGAGCATTTACTGTATATATAGTAAACGTATGTACACATATATTAGCATTTATTGTACGTACCTAATGTGTGTACCTACGTTATCCAATGTCTACTATATGTACCTTATATGTATATATTAGATTATGTACGCTACCTACACATATGCATGTATATGCGTATTGTGTGTATACGTGTAATGTATAAGATACATTGTATGCTAAACCTGTAACTTACATATCACGCCCCAAGTGCTCGCTGACGGACCGCCTGACCCGGATTGGAATCGCAGCTCTGGGGGCCCCCCTCATCCTCCCGATCCCTTTCAAAGTCCCGCTGGGAGGCTTTCTCCCCCGGGCTCCCTCTCTCCCTGCTTCCCAGCACCCCCGCCCCTTCCCTTCTCACTCGGTGGGTCACTCGGGCCCCTCCTTCAGCGCGGCATGAGCGCCCACTTCCTGGGTGACCGTCCCGGGCGTCCTCTGCTCCAGCCCGCGGTTCCGGGTTTTAAATGATTCTCGGGGTAAAGCCTCTCCGGGCACCCCTGGCCAGGGCAGCCTCTCCGCGGAGGCTCCCGGGGGAGGGGGAGAGGCGGCGCGGCTGCTGTTCGCTCTTACCGCCGGCAGAGGGCGCTGTGGGGCCCGGGCCTGCCGGGAGAGCCGAGGGGCGTCTCGGAAGGAGCCAGTTCCCAGAGTGCACTCGGGGTCCACAAAGCAACAGCTGGGCAGCTGCGGAGGAGCCGGAGCTTGGCTGGATTTGGGGCCGGGCCTTGGAGGCGGAGGTGGAGGCGGAGGAGGCGCAGCTCGAGCCGGCCCTGCGGCGCTCCCAGCGGCCCTCGGGTCCCTGGCCCTCGCCTTCCCTCCCGGAGCCCGGGCCGAGCCTGCCGCAGGGAGCCCCCACGGGGGCCGGGAGCGGAGCGAGAGGAGGAGGAGGGGACGGGCCGGACGCCCCGGAGCCCTCCGCGCCGCAGCCTCCCCGGGCCTGGGAGCGACACCGAGGGCCATGGCCGAGGCGGCGCCTGCTCCGGTGAGACGAGACCCGCGCGGGCCCAGCCGGGGGGCGGGCGGGCGGCGGCCCCGAGGGACAGGCCCCGGCTCCTGACAGCGGCTCCCACGGCCCAGCCCTTGCAGGCGCGCCCTCCCCCGCCTGGCCCAGGGAACCCCCTGAGAGCGGGAGAGGATGCGAAAGCAAGCGTGCTCCCGGGGCGCGGGCGGCGGGCTTCCCCCGGCAGGGCTTAGGAGGACGTGTCTGTGTCACCCACCCCCAGTCCCTCCAGAGCCCCTGGTGCTACTTGGAAATCTTTCTCATGGTGCAGGGGTGTAGAGAGGGAGGAGGAGGGAGAGAAGGAGGAAGAAAGGGCGGGTGGAGAGGGGGAGGGAAGGAGGGGAAAGAGGGAAAAGGAGAGAAGGAAGGAGAAAGAGGGTTTCTCCGTACAACTAAGCCCACCACAACCTGCCGCCTGCGGGCACACCGAGGGAACGGTCTCCAGGAACATTTGGAACCGCCCCCCCATTCTGCGGACCCCTTAGACCGTGTGAGCTCTGCCTTTTTCGGTATCCCCAGCACCCAGCGTAATGTCTGACCCCCGCGAGGCGCTTAACAAATGTTTGTTCATAGACAGACCCCTCTTGGCCTCGAATCAGGAAAACCTGATTCCGAGGCGAAATTTGGATTTGACATTGCCTAGCTGTGGGGCTCTGGGCGAGTCACTCAGCTTCTGTTTTCTTCAGTTTTCTCATCTGTAAAGTGGAGATAGTGACCGCACGTTTCTCCCAGGATTGTGGTGAGAGTTAAATTAGGTGATATTTGTAAAACACCTGGCACAAAGTAATGATTTGTAAAATGTTAGTTTTTTTTTTAATTTTTATTAACTGACTTTAAATACATAAGAATTTCTTGATACCACCATAGTATTGAGTTAACATTATAAAGTTCTCCTGTAAGGTGAACAGAAAAGAATCTGTAATCCTTTAACTTTCTGTGAGAGTTTATAACCATGGCCTCTCCTTCTGGAACCAAACGCCCTGGGATGAGATCCATGGGGTAGAAGAAATGCTGTATATTGTAGTAAACAGGTTGGTAGTGAGGTGGGGTTGACCTTGAGAGGTCAGTGGTACAGATAATTATCCCCATTTTACATCTGTGAAAATAGTTTTATTTTAGGTGATTTGCTTATTTTAGGTGATCACAAATTTAGAACCAGAAAGGGCCATAGAAAGTATATAGTCCAACTTCTCCCCTTCCCCATTTTACAGATGTGGAAATTGAGGGGCAGAGAGATTACATGACTACTAGGGTGACATGACACAGGTGGTGACAAATATATGTTTTAACCCATATTCTCTGACTCCAAACCACCAGTCTTCCATTTCCATATTGGTGCTCAGTTACACAGTTAACAAGTGTCCAGAGGAGAGGTTTGAGTTGCAGATCTTGTTCTTCTGTACATACAGTAAGACAAGATTGGGGATCCACTATTTATTTTTGCACAACTATGATGAATATGGAAATATGTTTTACATAATAGCATATATGTAAACTATGTAAAACTGCCTACCATTTCCAGAAGGGGGGGAAGGAGAAAAATTTGAAATTCAAAATCCTGTAAAAATGAATGCTAAAAATTTTCATGACATGTAATTGTGGGAAAAAAAAATATTATTTAAAGCAAAAAAAAAAAGAATGGGGATCCATATTCTTGTTTGATGTTCATCTGTCCACCTCCATCCAGCATGGTAGGCAAGTTCTTCAAAATACCAGGTCCATGTCTGGAATTTGTGTATTACTACTCTCTTGGAAAAGTGTGGGTTTGCCATGTTTAATGTACCATTGCCATTGAGTGGATGCTTTAGTCCCTGTCTAGGGGAATTCATTGGTCCTGTGTTTCAGAAGGTACATTGCCAAACAAATATAAGATGGCAAAACATCTGAGTTACTAAATACAATATTAATGTTACAATCTACTAATTTTTTCAGTACCTGTTTGAGTTTCACAGTGTAAATTCAAATAGGTCATTGCCCACCAAGAGTTTCTGATTCATTTATTCATTTATAGGATCATAGATTTAGAGCTAGAAGGAATGATGGCTAAGGGTTGTTAGGTGTTAGACACACAGAGATAGAAAAGCTGACCTCATTCTCTAGGAACTTAGAATGATAAAGAAATGGTAATAATAGCAAAGAAATTAAATGACTGTTGTGGTGTTACTGCAAAGAAGAAGTCTAAATAAAGTGCTGTGCGAAATCTGAAGAAGAGAAAGATTACTTTTGGCTGAGGATATCAGAAGTTTTCATGAAAGAAGTGACATCTAAGTTGGGCCTTGAAAGGAAAGGGAAACATTAACAGATGGAGGTAGGGGAGGAGGAATCATGGGGGATTAATATAAACAAATGTACAAAGTTGAGTTAACAACAAAATAATGAAAAATAGTCTGTTTTGACTGGGAAAGTAGAGGGTATTAAGGGGGAGGTAATATGAGATAAGACTGGAAAAATATGTTGGAGCTACATTGTAGAAGGTTTTGGTTCCCAGGATCTGGAGTTTGTTTTGCAGGCTAACAGTACTGAAGATTTTTGTTTAATGAAGTGGCTTGATCAAAGCAGCCTATTAGATAAATTATGCAGACAGTGTTGTAAAAAATGAATTGGAGAGGGTATAATCTGGAGGCATGAATTTATTTGGCTGCTATATACTCGACATACACTAGAGTATGTGTACAGCTGAAGTGGACAGAAAGAGACTGCCAAGGGAGGAGCAATAGGACTTGACAGCTGGGGGCAGGGAGTACAGGCTCCAAGGTGATTCTGAGGCTTCGGGTTTATTGATGAGGACAGTAGTGATGCGTTTAGGAGAAATTAAGGGGAAAGCCAACAGTAGTAATTAGTAGATTGTAACATTTCTACACCATCTAGCTGCCTAGAAAAAAAAGTGGAAAAAAACCTGATGGTTACATAGAAAATATGAAAATACATGCAATGTACAACACTTGGGGACCTTCCATTTCTCAAAAAGGGTGGGAAGGGAGTATCTTCTCATATCTCTTCTTTTGAGCTATGTTTGTTCTTTATAATTTTGCAACATTGACTTTTTAAAAATTCTTTCTTTTTACATCGTTGTAGAAATTGTATGTTATTTTCTTAGCTCTGCTTACTGCACTCTCTGCAGAGAGGATCCGTGACCTCTCAAAAATATTTCTATAACTATAGTTCAATATCATTTTCTTTCCTTTCTAATTCTATATATTTTATTTAATGCATTTAAAAGTATTCTTCTAAGAAGGGTTGCATAATACCAGACTACAAGACAGGCCCAGTACACAAAAAAGATTAAGAACCTTTGCTCCAGGATAAAATATAAATACTTCTATTTAGTTTACAAAACCCTAAATAATTTGATTCCAACCTCATAGGAGCTTTCCCCACTTTCGCATTCTGTAATGTAGCCATATTGACCTTCTCTTTGTTCTTTAACATACAACACTACATCTCCCATCTCCCTGCCTTTGTACTTGTCTACCCGCATGCCTGGAATGTACTCTCTCTTTATTGCTACCTCATCGTGTCTCTGTCTTCTTTCATGACATAGCTCAGTATTCCCCAGTTGATTAATGGACAAAAGATATGAATAGCCAGTTTTCAGAGGAGGAAACTCAAGCTATCAAAAGCCATATGAAAAATAATGCTGTAAATCACTAACAGAGAAATGGAATTTAAAACAGTTCTGAGATACCACCTCATATCCATCAGATTGGCAAAGCTGACAGAAAATGAAAACAATAAATGCTAGAGAGTCTGTGGAAAAACAGGTAAATTAATGCATTATTGATAGAGCTGTGGAATGGTTCAACCATTTCAAAAGTGATTTGGAAGTGTACTTCAATATGTATACCCTTTGACCTACTGTTACCACTACAAGATCTATACCCCATAAAGATCAAAGAAAGAGGAAAAAGACTTACATGTACAAAAATATTGATAGCTCTTTTTGTGGTGGCAAAGAATTGATAATTGAGGGGATTCCCATCAATTGTGGAATGGCTGAACAAGTTACGATATATGAATGCAATGGAAATTTTTATACTGTAAGAAATATGAAGGGGGTGTTTGAGAGATACCTGTCAGAACCTGGAGAACAATGAATACAGTAACAGCAATATGGTCAAAACAAATAACTTTGAAAGGCTTAGGAACTCTAATCAACCCAATGATCAATTAAAATTTCAGAGGACTCATGATGAAGCCTGCTACCCACCTCCAGATAGGTGATAACTTAGAGTGTAGAATGAAATGTACGCACACACATAAAACCAATGTGGAATTTCTTTTAGTTTTTTGTACATGTTAATGGCAGATTTTTTGCCCTGATTTCTCTGTTGGAAGGAGGAAGAGTATGAGGATATGAAAATTTAAAAAAAAGAGATACGGCTCAAACACCACCTTGTGCACCAGGTCTTTTCTGAGCCGCTCAGCTCTTCCAAACTGCGTTATAATTTAAATGCTTTGTATATACTTGTGTTCATTTTCTACTTAGCCATACGTATTCATATCTGTGCTTGTTTTATTCCCCCGTTAGACTGTGAGCTCCTTGCAAGAATTGTTTGTTCATTTACTTGTGTCCTCAGTACCTGAAGCATAGTAGACACTATCGACACTATTGATTAATTGAAGAGAAGTGAAGCCGGAATAGGATTTATAGAATTAGAAAATAGGGAGAAATTGAGGTACTGACCGCTCTAAATAAAGAAGAAGAAAGAGGGAGGGAAGCTTTATTAAGTGGCTACTGTGTGCCAGATACTACGCTAAGCATTTTTACAAATATCTCATTTGATCCTTACAACAACTCTGTGAGATAGGTGTCCTTATTAATATCCTCATTTTACAGTTGAAGAAAACTGAGGCAGACAAAGTTTACACAGCTAGTTGCGTAGCTAATAAGTGAGGCTGTTTTTGAGCTCAGTTCTTCCTAACTCCAGGCCCAGTGCTCTATCCAACTTACCACCTACCTGCCTACAAGAACAAGTATGGGAGAAATAAGGGTAGGAGAGACAAAAGCACAGCTGGTTATGGTCAGAGAGGAATTTCCGAGTTAAAGATTTTGGAGATAAAGCATTTTGGTGTAATGGTGAGTTCTCAAGTTGGTCATTGCAGTATGTGTGAGGGGGTGTGTGTGACTGGAATAAAAGGAATAGAAGATGGTGGTCATAGGATTTAAGGGGTTCAGTAAATTGTGAGGATAGAGTGTTAAAAGGTCATTGGACACCATGTAAAAATCATTAAAAGTAAAGAGCTGTTTAAAAAAAAAAAAGGTGAAAATATTGAAGTCTCCCAAGTTGATGGCAAGAAAAGAGTTGGAGGCAAGGACTATGAACCAGGCACCAAAGTAATGAGAAAAGTGGAAGAGTATCCAAGAAGTTAGTGACAAGGACCTAAAAGAATGCTGTGTTTGGACTCAGAGAACCCAGTTTTCATTCCTGATTTATTTGACCTGGGGCAGGCTACTTCTCCTCCTTAATTCTCAAATTCCTCACCTATAAAATGAGATAGGATTATAATACTTGCGAGATCTACTGTATTATCCATCATAAAGATCAAATGAGATGATGTATGTAAAATGCTTTGTAAACTTTAAAGTTTACAGAACAAGTGCTCTTTTTTCTGAATAGAAGGCCTTTAAATACTTGAAGATGATTGTCATAGTTTCCATTAATCTTCTCTGAGCCTCAGTTTTCTCATCTGAAAAATAAGTGATAATAGATGGCCTACCAACTTTATAGAATTATTATAAAGTGCTTTGTAAGTTTTAAAAGTATGTTATTTTCATTTTCAGCTTCATTCAAACACTTCTAGTTCCTTTATTCTTTGTCTGAATCAAATGGTCTAGAGTCGGTCAGTGAAGACTTGGACTGTGAAAGCCTCGTTTATATTTACCTCTGGCCCTTGTACCTATTAGGATCTTCTTCAGAGGTCATTGAACCTAAGGAGAATGTGTGTGCATCTTGCCATGTCATTTCAGCTTGACAGATATAGATGGAGTAATAATGACTTAAACCTCCTGAGTATCTCCAGAAGATACCAATTGGCTTTATTTCCTATCTTAGTTATCCTAAGTTAATCCCAAAGATGGTGATGTTATCCCTAAGTACATTCATATGCAAATGCTGTATTCAGATGAGGACTTAAAGAAGCATCATTCTTTATCTGAACTTGTCATGGAAGGAGATTTCATACAATTTTTAGTTTTGAACTGCTATTATCCCTAATGCTCACTACCATATTCTTTTTCTTCTGGCAAACAGATTCCAGAATGGGAATCAGAGTGTACCACTTCACTGCAGTCCCTCCCACTGCCTAGTGAGGCCCACCTGCAGACAGCAGCCATCTCCCTATGGACAGTTGTGGCAGCAGTTCAGGCTGTAGAGAGAAAGGTGGAGGTGCACAGTCGGCGGCTTCTGCATCTGGAAGGGAGGACAGGAGCAGCTGAGAGTAAGCTGAACAACTGTGAAAAAACCGTGGCAGACCTTGGGAACCAGCTGGAGGGAAAATGGGCTGTGTTGGGGACCCTGCTCCAAGAGTATGGGCTGCTGCAGCGGAGGCTAGAGAACATGGAGAACTTGCTGAGAAATAGGAATTTCTGGATCCTCCGGCTTCCCCCAGGTATTAAAGGAGATATCCCAAAGGTAATAACATCACATCTGTGACTCCAAGTAAAATGAAACCTTGTACTAGTAAAGGGTGTTCATTAATTTTGATCTGTCAGTTAATTGAACTTTTCTATTTCAGTTTTTTGTTGTTAAAAAGAGTACTAAGCTGAGGTAATCGTGAAGTCATTAAATGTATTTAAATCTCACAGATGTTCTCCTGTGGCCTGTGCTAGTGTCCATTTGAGTTTTAGAGTCTCAAATTGGGGAAATCCTTCATAATATTAAGCCTAATTCTGCTGCTGCTGAATGGCTTGTCTCTTTCTCCCTTCCCCAACTCTGAGTCATTTTGCTTTTCATCAGCTAGCTAGGGAAAAGCAATGGAGAGAAATTACAAATCAACCTCTTTGAACTTGACAAAGTTGACTGAATGATAGAATAGACCACCCCTTGACTGAGAGATGATAGATTCAGAATGCAGACTGAAACATTTTTTTAGTTGTCTGACAGAACTTTGTTTTGCTTGATTATATATTATCATTACAAGGGTTTTGTTTTTCTTTTTACATTTTCATAATTGAAAATAAAGAATTAAATAAATATTTAAAAAATAAAAGTTTGGCAGGGAAAATATAAAGAAAACCAAATTAAGTACCAGTTGCTTTGAGCCTCTGAAAGTAAATTGTTAAGATGTTTCTTCCCCAGGGGAAAAAATTTAATTAAACAATGGGGGAGGCAGTTAGCTTAAACAGACAAAATGAGGTGTTTGCATTAACTGTGAATCTCCATATTTTCCATCAGCATCTTCTTACAAAATAAAAGATGATAAAGTGGTCCAGGGATAAGAAATCTGGCTTTGGAATTAGTTGCTTTGAAATTTCAGCTGTGCCACTTTCTACTTGTATAATCTGGGAAAAATCACTTAACCTCTCGGGGCTTGAGCTTTGTGGTCTGTAAAATGAGGGAGTTGGACTAGATGATTTCTGAAGTTCCTTCCAACTCTAAATTTGATCCTATGACCCTAAGAATTCTGTCAGAATGAGTAACATGCTAAAAATCATGTTGTAAGTGCACAGAAGACTATTACTGACAAATCAATCTATGAATAGATCACTTAATTAGCAAGGAAAAAGAAATCTGACAAGGTGTGAGGCCTATAATCCATTTTCAAACCGTGCTCATTGTCAGGCTCAACAGCAAAATGCACCAGCTCTTTCTCCTAGCAAATTATCTATCTGTGAAACCCTTGGTATAAAAATTTCAGTTTCAAAGGGTGGTGTTGGAAAGGATCATCGGGAACAAACTTTCTGGGAACCTAAGAAAACTAAATACCTAGTACATTGTTTCCAAAGTGGGGTAGGGAGATGGGGTGGTGTGCATTCAACAGAAATACAGCTAAGGGCACTTTTACAAAGAACTTTCTGAGAGTCCTCCAGGAAAGATCAGTCAACTATAATTCTGCCATGCTTCTGTGCCATCAGAAGTGAGTAAGGGAAAAGTACTGGGAGATTTCATAAGTTCCCATTGCTCCAATCATCTACCAATACCTGATACCTTGTCCTCAGAATACATTGGGGTGATGCAAAAAGAAAAGCACTTAACTCACCAAACATTTATAAAATACCTATTAAGTGCAAAGCAGTGGCTACACAGATTAGAATGAAACCATATGAAAATGATTACATTCTTCTGGAGTAATCTGATGTAATACAGATAAGGAAATGTAGGGGAAATGTAGGAGAGGAGAGAGAGCACTGATAGCTGGGGGGAATCAGGAAGGGGTTTGACTAGGAGATGATCTTAGTCACCCTTGGAAGGAAGATAGGGATTCCAAGAGCTATGGGTGAGGAGGGAGGGTGGTCCAGGAATGGGGAAAAATCCAGTGCAGAGGTGCAGTGAGAGATGCAATCCTGTCTTTGAAAAATAGCTAATAGGTGAATTTGGCTAGAATACAGAATGTATAAAGGTTAAGTTGCACCTGTAGAAATAACTCATTCATGCTCAGAGGGGTGAAAATAAAAGATAAGTTTATTACACAACTACAGTGGTGGATGTCTCACTCTCCAGAAGCAAAAGTAAGCCTTAAAAACCTATGCCCTACCGCAGTCCCTCCCCTGTCTCCCCAATGGCTGGGTAATACAAGTTGTACAACTTTTCTGATACACCTACTATATAGTTCCCATTGATATGTTTTCCCCTCCCACTTCATATATTATATGATCATTAAAATGAACCTTCTAGAGGAGAGGTTAATATTCATAAGCATGAGCATTCCAAGCAAACCTTAACTTTTACTCTACTTAGCTGACTTTTAACCTCAAAACAAGATAAACACCAGTTGGATCCTTGCTTTGCCCACTATGTTCTGTGTGAGACATAACTCCTTCATTGTGTCGCCCTTTCTGCTGATTGTTATTTTGAACTTAGGGAAGCACATTTCTGTTATATCTCTCAATTTCCCTCTTCTTCTGCTAAAAGATAATCTAGTAATAATCTATGTTTATAGTTTCTTCTACAATCAATTTATTTTCCTGCATTTGTTGCAAGTCAAGAGCCTTTCTGATATGTATGGATCACCTAGGTTTCATAATTTGTATACTACATAATTTCTGTGGAAATAAAAGTTTTAATCATTCCTCACACACCTAAGACAGTGACATTTAGGAAGGAGGGGAATCAGCCTTTGTTCAGTCTGTTTAACCATAATAAAGGTTATAGGACCTCTCGGTCTATGGTTCTCTGGTTTCCTCTTAATTTTACAAGCAAAAGTCCCTGGTTAATGACTATCCTTAGTGAACCTTTCAAGTTCCTTTTTTCTGGCTCTGATTTGGAGACCCTATCTGAAATTAGAAATTATTCCCAAAAAATAATTCTAATTAGTATTTCCTCTCAAAAAAAAAATCTATTATATATATATGTGTGTGTGTGTGTGTGTGTGTGTATATATATATGTGTATATATATGTATAAAAGTTGTTTTTTGTCTAATTTGGACATGTATGCAGCTGTTAGTCTTTGTTTAGGTTGACTTTCAGCTAAATCTGTTTTATATATTAGTTTAAAACTTTTTAACTTATTTTTTACATATGTGAAATTAATTAGGTAGTTAGTAGGTAGTAATTAACAAGGTAGTTTAATGGATAGGGTGCTGAACTTGGAATTAGGAAGACCCGAATTTAAATCCAGACTTGGTCACCAGCTGTGTAACCCTTGGCAAACTTTTTTTGTCTCAGTTTCTACAATTATAAAATGGTGATTATGATAGCATTGACCTCACAGGGTTGTTGTGTGAGGATCAAATGAGATAACATTTGTTAAACTCTCAGGACTGTGCTTGATGAATAGGAGACACTTAATAAATATATATTTCCTTCCTTCCTTTGCTCTTTCTCTGGTCCCCAGTTTTCTCATCTGTAAAATGAGAAGATTGGCTTCTAAGGTCCTTTCCAATTCTAAATCTACAAATCTTTGAAATCACTGGGGCAGGGGACTGTTGCCTGTCTGACTGAGTCCGTCTGGCACAGCTGAGGCAGTAGATCCCAAAACTTTTCCTCCGACTGTATCCTATTAAGTTCTTGAAGTTACCAAAGCATAGAATGTCTAGGAGCTTTGGGATAGGGCCTCTAAGTTGCCTATTGTTTAAAGAAGGACAGGCCAATCTGAAAGATTTTTAGGATTAAAATGAAGATTTACAGGATTGAAATATGCTACATTAACTAGAGGAAATTTCTTAATGTTAAAAAGATAAATAATCAAGTTAGGAAAAATTGACAGTAGTGGAAAAACTTAAATTATAATCACGTCTAAGAAGAAATTATTTGCTTCCATGTTCTTAACAGTGACTGTTAAAAGAAACAGGAACAGGGGGCCAGCATGGAAGGAATTAATCAAGTATTGTGATTGAGAGGCACTTAATCCTGGGCTAGTCTTTTTGTTGGATACCAGTAACCCAGCCTGGATTCAGGGACCTTTATGCCCAGTAATGAAATGTGTTAGATGCAAAAGGACAACTGAATTGAGAGAAAAAAAGGGAAGAATTTGAAAAGAATATGTTTGACTCTGATAATGAAATGGAGGAGGGAAGGGAAAAGAACATTTATAAGCCTGTGTAGAACCTAACCACAAACCGAGATTTGAAACCAGGTTTTCTGACCTCAAATCCATTGCTTTTTCCATTATGCCTTGGGGAAAAAGGAGGGAACTCTAGAAATGAAACAATAGTTTCTATAAAGTAGTAAATAATAGGAATATTTGTTATATATGCACAGGACAGTGGGGAAACTAGTCTTATAAAAATGTTTTGTTAATAATTTCAGTTCAACAGCTATTTAGCAAACATTTAAATATCTACTATACCTTAAGAACTGTACGTGTCAAGGACTTAACATTCTTCCATTCCTCCTCCTCCTCTGTATTGTAACACTTCCTGTTTAACCACCCCATTTCCTTTTCCATTCATATATTTCCTTTATGATAACTTTTACAACCCTTTTTTGCATGCAGGTGATCTTCAGTTATGCCACCCTATGTTTTAAACCATTTTATTGCCCTTTGGATCATCCACAGTTTTGATCCTTTGGAGATTATGACTTGACTGTGTGTTTGCTATATGGGTTTTGTTTTTCTTTTAAGTGAGAATGGGAGGGAGAGAAAAGCAAATGCTTGTTATTGAAAAATAAAGAAAATTTTGAGAAATATATAGGTCATAGAATTTGAAGAACTTGAACTTAAAGACCAGAGTGTTTAAAGGACCATAAAAACATGTATATTGGAATTCTCAGATATGAAAAAAAGGCACAGCTGGAGAGGCAGACTGAGCTAAATACTGAACTCCTTAAGAAAGAGTCACCTGGACAGCGGCAGTAAGGATTTGGACCTAGGGATGGAGATTGATGGAATAAGCCTCCAAGGAAGAGGGGTTGCTGAGGGATAGCAGCAGAGAAAGAATTGAGAGTGTGGAGGCAAGGAATCACTAGGGAATGTAAGAGAAGGAGCAGCCAGAACTGGTGAAGGTAGTTGGTGATGATGATGAGTTAGCTAGCATTTGTCTAATACTAATGTTTGCAAAGTCCTTTACTTACATCATTTAGTTCTCATAGCAACCCTGTGAAGTATGTACTACTGTCAATCATTCCCATTTTATAGATAGATACCTGAAGCTGAGAAAGGTTGAATGATTTGCCTAGAGTCACATAACTACTTAGTTCTGTGACTAGGCAAATCATCTGCTCTAGCCTCCTTATTTTACAGATGAGGGTCAGAGGGGAAATGGCTTGCACAAAGTCACACAAGTTATGAGTGGCAAAGATGCGTTTTAGATTCAAATGTGACTCCAAATCCAACACTTTTTTTCCACTGTCTCTGATACAGTCTTTCTTAAAATGTGGTGCCCAAAACCAAACACTATTTCCAAGGCAGTAACAGCCTCTATCTTTCTATGCATTATACTTTACCAATGTAGCTTAAGATTCTATTAACTTTTTTGCTGATATGTGTGATAATATCACACTGTTGACTCATATTGAGATGCAACTAATTAAATCCCCAGGTCTTTTTCACATGAATTCTTGTAAAGCCATTGCTCTTTTTCCTATACTTGTGCCTTTTTTTTTTTTAACACAAATGTAGAACTTTACATTTGTCCTTATGAAACTCCATCTTACTAGATTTCACCTGCCATTTTGCTTAGTTGAAATATTTTTAGGAGGTTATTCTGTTAACCAGTACTAGTTTTTCCTCACAATTTGATGTAATAAATTTTATAAGGATGTCATATCTGCCTTCAGATTGCTGATAAAAATTTTTTTTAGCAGTATAACTTCAAGGATAGGTCCCTGGGACACATCTTTAGAGTTCAATCCATGGTGACCATGTTCCCATTATTTACTACACTTTGGACATGGTTATTCCATTCATCCAGTTGTGAATCTGCCTAATTGTACTGTCATTTGGTCTAAGTCTTTTTGTTTTTATTCACCAGGCTTTTGTGAGAGACGTTTATCAGATGTCTTGATAAAATCCAGATATATTATGTCTATACATTCCCATGACCTACTTTGCCAGTCTAGGAACTATGTCATTGTCAAATTAAAGAAAGAATGGTTAGCCTGGTATGATCTGTTCTTGATGAACATACTGCCTTTTCATGAATACTGTTTCCCTTTCCTAAACACTCAAAAACCATACCCTTAATAATATGTTCAGGAATTTTTCCAGACCTGAAATCAAAGTCACTGGCCTTTAATTGAAGATTTGATATAATTGAATTGAAGATACCTAAATCTCTTTTTAAAAAAAAATGTCATACTCATTTATCTCCAGTTTTTTAGTAACTCTCATGTTTTTCATTTTTGTCCAGCATTTACCTACAGCAACTCGGCAGTTGCATCTTCTTACTTCTTTAAGTACTCTTGGGATTCATTTGCTTAGCAACAAAGTAGAAATTCTGCATATTAAAGAAGATATTAATAAAATTGAGAGCATAAAAACCATTAAACGGATAACTGAAAGTAAGACTAGGAGCTGGTTGTTTTTAACTAATAAAATAAGCAGTCTAATTTTTAAAAAAAGGAAAACCAAATTGTTTCTATCAAAAATTAAAATGGAGAATTCACAACAGTTGAGAAAAATTAAGAAAATCAACAGCTATTTTACTCAGATGCTAATAAAACTAATAACTTAGAGGAAATGGATGAAGGCTTAACAAAATATAAAATATCCAAATTAATAAAAGAAGAAATAGACTACTTAAATATACTAGTATTACCAAAAGATATCAAACAAGTCATAGACTCCTAAAGAAAAAAACTCCAAGAGCAGATGAATATAAAAGTATATTCTATGAAACATTCAAAGAATAATTATTCCAATATTGCATGTACTGCTTTTCAATAATAGTAACAGAAGGTACCCTTTCAGTCTCTTACTCTAAATTTTGATAACTAAGCCAGGGAAAGACAAAGCAGAGAAATAAAGCTATAAAACATATCCCAACTAAACAGTGACACAAAAATTTTAAATTATTAGCAAATAATCTACAACAATATACTAGAAAAATTATACAAAATTACTAGGTTGGATTTTACCAGGGATACAGAGTTGGTTTAGCATAAGGAAGACTGTAAGTATAATAAAATTAATTATATAAATTTTTTTAAAAGCCATCCTATCAGTAGATGCTGAAAAGACTTTTGATAAAAATCCAACACCCATTTTTCTTTTTTAAAATTTTTAGTTTTTTTAAATTACTTTGTTTTCAGTGTTCTACCATCACCACCCATTTCTCTTAAAAAAAAGAACAAAAAGAAAGGATAGAAATAAATGAACCTTTCTTTAGCATAGTAAATAATAGCCATCTGAAAACACTTTGCAGAAATAAAGATCTAAATCATTGGAAAAATATTAATTGCTCATGAATACATTGAACCAGTATAATAAAAATGACTATTTTACCTAAGTTATTTTACGGTGAAATTCAGATAGAAGAACAAAAGCTCAAGAATTTCAAAGGTAATAATTTTAAAAAGGAAAAAATGGGAATGCGAAGGAATGAGGTCTATTAGTATTAGATCTGAAGCTATGCTACAAAGCAGTAATATTAAAACTATTTGGTGCTGGCTTAAAAACAGTGAAGTCAGTCAGTGGAACAATTTAGGTACATAGTATACAGAAGCAAACAAACACAGTAGCCTATTTTTTGTTAAACACAAAGACCTCAGTTACTAGGGGACGAACTCACTACTTAAAAATACTGCTAAGAAAACTGGAAAGCATTTTGGAATACAGGTATAGACCAACAACTCATACCATGTGCAAAGATAGGCTTCAAGTGGATACATGTCCTAGATATTAAAGGCCACATCATAAGTTAGAGGAATAAGGAAGAAATTACTTTTCAGATCTATGACTGTAGGAGGAGTTCATGACTAAAGCATACAGTTAAAATTAGAAGCAGATGACTAAGAAAAACTTTGCAAGTTTCTCTGATAAAGGTCTCATATTCAAGATATATAGGAAACTGATTATAAGCTTGAAAGCCATTGACTGGTAGATTTTTTTAAAAAATGAAGAATATAAATAGGCAGTTTTCAAAGAAAGAAATCAAAGCTATCAACATCCATGTTAAAAAAAATACTCCAAATAACTAACAGAGAAATGCAAATCCAAGCAGCTCTTAGGTTCTGCCTCACAGCTATCAGATTGGCAAAGAGGCTCAGATGTAGAGAGGCTCTGAAAAAACAGGCATATATCTACTGTCTTAACTGGCCTAGCCAATTGCTTCTGGAAAGCAATTTGGAATTATGTTCAGAAAGTTACCAAACTGCTTAATAACTGTTACCAAACCTTTGACCCAGCAATATCACTACTAGGTTTACATTCCAAAGAGATCAGAGAAAGAACAAAATGTCTTAACTGAATAAGGATATTTCTAGTAGTTCTTTATATGGTAAACAAAAACGGAAACTAAGAGTAGTATCCACCTATTGATGGCTACCACATTTTGGTAAGGTAATGGAATATTATTGTGCCATAAGAAATAACAAAGTAGTTTCAGAGGAAACTGGGAAGACCTCTATGAACTAATGCAGAGTAAAGTTAGTAGAACCAGGAAAATAATTTATACATGATAATAACATCATAGAGAAATACAATTTTAAAAGACTTTAGAAGTCAGATCAATGCAATCATAAACCAGGACATTTTTCTTCTATCTACCCTGCCCTCTCTGTGATCTTCCTATGGTCTCCAACATAAAAAACAAAACCATTTTTGTTGTCCTTACCACTCATTTCCATCCTTAGCTTTTTTTGGAGGTTTAATTGAAACATTATTCCTACAGGACTGTTCCGCTTTTTTGCATTATGTTATCTCTCTTCAGTTCCTTTTTCTTTCCGTACCATTTGAAAATCTAGGTTGCTCAGTAAATTTCCTGTGTATCTATATTAATCACTTTGGACAGCTGTTTTCTCTCCTTTCTCCCCCCTGCCCCGTCCCCATCCTCACATCATCCCACCCCCAACCAGTTCTTCCTTGGAATCATTCACATATATATTACAAAAGCAGTTTCCTTGTTAACAATCCCATTTCTTTTGGACCTTCTTCCTCTGCACATTTTAAGCCATGGGAACGTACTTCTTGATTTTCCCTGAATTTTTTGAAATCCATGCTTCTTGAATCCAGGGTGTACATTAGCCCATACCCATCTTTCCCTTTCCTATCCCAGACTTACAGATGAAGTCATTTGCTTCCTCTTCTTGTTACATTTACTTTGCTGTTAAGTCATTCCTCTAGAATGAGAGTTTCCCTTGTTACTTCCTATATCTCTTAAATGAAATGACTATTAAAGCAAGTCAGGAACTTGTCAGCTGCTCTGATTTTGGCAGAGAGATCCAGCAGGTGTCCAGATAGTCATTGCTAGATCATCTCTACATGCCAGATTTTAAGTGTTTCCTGAGTTTTTTACTCATTTCTTCTTACTGGCTAAATCCATAGTATGTTTGTATCATATTGCATTTTTACCTCTTTTCATTGATCCACATGCAAATACTCTCTGACATGTTTCTCTCCAGTTTGTGAATTCAGTCTCTCCCCTTAGGATTCTAGGGTGTTTGTGTCTTCCATTACTATACAGAACCTCCATCTAATGTACTCCCCCCAATTTTGACTATCCAGTTTATATCAATGAGCTTTTTCAAAGGGGTTATTTACTAAGAAGGTATAGCAAGGACAGAAGTTACAAAAACTCACTCTCACCCAAACCAGGGACACACTCTTTCTTCTTCATACCCTTGGTTTCTTGGGAGAATGGCCTCAAACTTGGAGCGCAAAGTTAGTTCCTACCTCATGTAGGGAACACATGTGACTGAGGAGTATCTCCTGGCCCTGGGAGTCTTCTCTCATCATGGAATACCTACTAATTTAATTTTTGAGAGTTGCTAAAATGTATGAGTCACTCTGTTATAAGCTAAGGTAGCTCCTTGTAAGACACAATGTTTCTGTTGCCAGATCAATCCGCTGCTGGGTTGGGTCAAGCAGATCAATCTCTGGAGTTAGGCCATCACTAAACTCAACTACTACGACTGTTGACATCAATGATCTTTTGCTATCAGCTTTGTTTGCAGATGGAAACTCTGATAAAGCTTCTGATCCTTGGGAGTTCCTAAGGCGATAAACCTGGTCTATTCCACCTCCAGATGTTCATTTAGAATAATCTCTCTCTCTCTCTCTCACACACACACACACACACACACACACTCACTCTCTCTCTCTCTTTCTCTCTCTCTCTCTCTCTCTCTCTCTCTCTCTCTCTCTCTCAGACTCATGATGGCCATGTGGGGAAATCATGCAGGTGCTGCCTCACCATATTTCTTCCTTTGAAAGCTACCAGAGAAGAAGGAAGCACAATAAGGCCAGAGAGGCTACTCTGTCTTTTTGTATGTGGACTTGGTTCCAGCTCTTTCATCAGTTCTTCTAGCTCTGATGACAGTTTGAAAACTCATCATGACGCAGCACCATCCCATCAGTTACTCTTGTCTGGAAGAAGGCTTACCAAGCCTTCCTGTGTTGAACTGATAGCAAGCAAGGACTACTGTAAATACACCAAGAACTGGGTCCCCATTGGCTCATCTCTTATTACATTAAAAAAGAGAGAAAGATGGAAGGAAAATGTCTAAATGTGCCAGAACTTCAAGTACAGCAGCAAAGGGAATAAAAACAAAAGCACTTTTTTGCCCATTTATTCATTTGTTTCTGCTTTCCAGGAATGGGTTTTGGGTAATATGTATCACCTTATTTGTTACGTTTATTTTTGTTGCTATTGATTGTTACTGAATTTAAAATAAAAAGTTCTTACATTAAGGTTTTTAGTATACTGTATTATCCCATACTTAGTGAATTTTCATATGAATATCCAAAGTCCTAAGTTTTATTACTTATCCTTCTTGTAGATGTTATCTCCTAAAAATTATGGATAATTTTCACGGATATTTTCCCCGTATCATACATGCTACTCTATTTCTGGTATAATGGATGTATGTGGAGAATTTTCTCTTTTCTCCCCATTTCTTCTTAAAGCCTTCTTGAACAGATCTTTACTGTCTAGCATTAGATGCATTCATTTTTTGGCTAAGAGCCAGTCATCTCTGCATCTTAAGCTGAGGTCCAGAAATCTGAATCCTGTGTTTGGACGGCATCATCTTTGTAAGTTTACTTCCCAAATTTTCTTTTCATTTCTGAAATGTCTAACTTTAATCACTTTGCTAAATTTTTCATTTCCTTGCTCAGAATTTTATGATGCCTAGAGATGCTTTCTAAGTCTCTTTTGTAAATCTCACTTATCCCCAGTTGATTAACTAGAGGTAGGTATATTTAGTGATTAGGTCTTAGTAAGCAGTCCTGTGTCATGTCAAAGATACAGAAAGACAAGACAGCACATGACTTCCTCATTGCCTATCAGCAGAAGACCACCCAAACTCATCTCTTCCTTCTCTGACCAGTACAAATTCCCCATCTCTTGATAGATCTAGATCTTCATCATCATTCCTTAGACTTCTTTAGGAGGGTTGGGTCCTTCTAAGAATCCAGTTCTACCCTCCTTAGGTTTATACCAGTATAATTAATTAATTAATAATTAATTGATAATTAATAAATAATAATTCGTTCCCACTCATTTTTGTAATTGTGATTCATATTATTTCCCTTCACCCATTCTGTTGTAATCAAAGCGTCCTGCCAACACTGTTCCCTACAGATGGTAGTCTCCCTCTATTCACCATTGGCCAAATGGTTCTTCCACATCTGGCTTGTCCTGTCTTCTCAACTCTATCTCTCAGATTCTTCAGACTCTTCCAAAACCCAGCTGAGGAGCCAGCCCTACAGGAGGTCTTTCAGATCCCTCCAGTAGTTCTCTCCCTCTTGAAATTGCTGTGAATATACTTGGTATTTAGTAGTGTGTACGTGGTATTCCTTTAGTTGAGATGTGAGCTCTTTGAGTACAGGATCTGTCCAATCGCTGTCTTTAGATTTCCAAAACCTAGCACCTACCTTACACTGGTAAATGTTTATTGGATTGAATTGTCACTTCATGCATATTCTTCCAAACTCCTCCTAGGTTTTCTACTGCTTCCTCTTTTCTTTCCTCTTTGTTTTCTTGAAGTACTTCTGCATTCTTTAAGGCAACAAGTTATTCTCCCTAGTCAGATTGTAAAAGGGGTCTCCATTCAATTCTTTTGCCTTCCCTTTTTGTTTAAAACATACACGGTTATTACTTGCCATTAACAAAAGCACAGATAGAAAAGTAGCATGATTTCTCATAATTGAGATGCATTTGAAAAAGGATATATAAATACTGGGGCAAGGATGGTAAGAATGGACATCAGATGAAGAAAAAGGAAGGGAAGAAATAAGCACTTATGTTAGCATCAGCTTTGGGCTGGCACTGTGCCAAGCACTTTACAAATATTTGATAAACTTAAATTTTATCTGAAATGGAGAAATGACGGTTGAATACACATACAAAGTATTTGATTTCAGAGGATCGTGTGTAGTATGAACTGACACAAAGTGAAGTGAGCAGAACCAGGAGACTAACTTATACAAGGACAATATTATTATAAAGAAAAACAACTTGTTGAATTTATAAGAATACAAGTCATTTCCCAATTGATAAATGGTCAAAGGATACTAACAGGCAGTTTGCAGAGAAAGAGATTAAAGCTGTCTAAAGTTATATGAAAAAAATGCCCTAAAGCACTACTGATTAGAGAAATGTAAATCAAAATGACTCTGAGGTACCACATCTCAGATTGGCTAATGTGACAAAACAGGAAAATGATAAATGTTGGAGAAGATGTGGGAAAATTGGAACACTAATGCACTGTTGGTGGAGTTGTGAATTGATCTGACCATTCTGGAGAGTAATTTGAAACTATGCCCAAAGGGCTGTATAATTGTGTATACCCTTTGACCCAGTAATATCACTTCTAGGTCTGTATCTCAAAGAGATCATAAAAAATGGGGAAAGGACCCACATGTACAAAAATACAGTGGCTCATTTTGTTTTGGCCAAGAATTGGAAATTGAGGCAATATCCATCAGTTGTGGAATGGCTGAACAAGTAATGGAATACTATTGCTCTATGAGAAATAATGAGCAGGCTGACTTCAAAAAAAAAAAAACAACTGGAAAGACTTACGAACTGATGCTGAGCAAAAAGAGCAGAACCAGAAGAACATTGTACACAGTAACAGTCACATTGTGTGATGGCTGACTTTGATAGACTTAGCTCTTTTCAGCAATGCAAGGATCTAAGACAACTCCAGAAGACTCACAATGGAAAATGCTATCCACATCCAGAGAAAGAACTTTGGAGTCTGAAAGCAGATAGAAACATACTGTTTGCTCTTCTTTTTTTTGTTGTTTTGTTTTGTTTCTTCTTTCTCCTGGTTTCTCCCATTAGTTCTAATTCTTCTTTACATCATGACTAGTGTGAAAATGTGTAAGCACAGCCATGAAAGAAAAACAACTGAAAGTCTTAACTGTGTTCAAAACTGTGATCAGCTGTGAAGGGACCTATGATGAAACATTACCCCATCTATCCCTAACCAAAGTTCCTTCTCCCAGCTTTCAAGATAACTCAATCATGAAGTCTTTCCCTGAACACTCATGTCCAGTTGGATGCCTGCTTGTTTAGTATTTACCTGTATTATTTATTTTGACACTTCAGTCATATATATCATTATATTTTGTGCAGTTATATCTTATTTCACCAATTCATTTATAAGCTTCTGAAATATAGGAGTGCCATCTTACCTGTCCCCACTCAGTAGCACTCACTAGTACAGTCTTATTCCTATAGTAGTCTCCTAACAAAAATTTGAAGTAAATGAAATGATAGAGGGAAGAGCTGAGCCCCACATGCTTTTGATTGCAGGTGCCAGTGACGTTTGATGATGTCTCCATCTACTTTTCTACACCAGAATGGGAGAAGTTGGAAGAATGGCAGAAGGAACTTTACAAGAACATAATGAAGGGCAACTATGAATCTCTTATCTCAATGGGTGAGGCTGAGCTGGTTTCTGTCAGACTAGTGGTCCACAGTTTCAAGTGAGCTCAGCAGTTTTGTTTATTGTCCCATTCCCAACTTCTCATCCTCTCTCCTTTTAGATACTAAGCCTGAAAATGTACCTCCTCCTCAGCCTTTTCCTCCCATGAACATAGAGTCACTATAAAAGCTATGGTTACCTTGGTGTATCCCTCCCTCCTTAACCCCAGATGATAAGAGCATGGTTTAGGAGCAAAGGTTACATTTGAAACTGTGCATGGGATAAATATGCCAACTGCAGTGGGTGTCCTGGACACTATTCTCTCCAGAAACTACTGATGCCACTTAGTGAAGGTAGGATGGATTTTGGAAGAGAACTGGTTAATTTATAAGTGTAGGTGGGATAGGGACTGTATAAGGCATCCCTAGCTCCATGGACCTATATGCCCTCAGTTTATGACTGCTTAGAATTAATGCCATCTTCATCCCCATGAACTTTTACTTTCTTTTCTCCCCTTTGCCCTTTAGATTATGCCATGACACAACCTGAAGTTTTGTCTCAAACTCAACCAGAGTCAGAACAGAATGCAGAGAACCAGGCGAGACCAGATGAGAGTGAGATGACTGCAGAACCCAGCGATGGTAAGTAGAAAAAAAATCCCATCACATCTTTTCACTACCCAGGCTGTCTTGCACTTTCAGGGTTTGATGACAGCCTAGCAATTAAATATTAATGACTTCTGATTTCAGCTTTGTCACTGACTTTAGTTACAAAATTGCTCTATTTTTTAATTAATCAATGGGCGTTATACCTACCCAGATACTTGAGGAGGCCCTGGAAATACAAATAGAAGAGTGAATCAATCTCCATCCTTATGGAGCTTATAATATAACTAGAAGAGTCAGCATGTACATACGTAGGTATATGCAGAACAGGTAAAAGATAATTTGGTGGCAAGGAGAGGCATTAGCGGCTGGGCAAACTTCATGTAGAAGATGGTACTTGAGCTGGCCCTTACAGGAAAATAGGAATTCTAAGAGGTAGAAGTGAGGAAGACACATTCCAAGTTTGGAAATGGGTGATTATATGTCATTTATGACATATAGTAAAAAGACCAGTTTGGTTAGAATATTGTGTCATGGTGGGGAAGAGAGGTGGCAAGGGGAAGCAGGGGGAAACTGCTGCTATACTGTAAGGCTGGCTGGAAAGGTAAGTGAGGTCCAGATTTTGAAGGACTTTAAATGCTATAGGATTTTATATTTGCTCCTAGAAATAATAGGGAGTGCCTAGAATTTATTGAGTAAGTTATGGCATGGTTAGATCTGTGCTTTAGGACAATAGCATTATCACTTTCATGAAGAATGGATCTGAGTAGAGAGAAATTTGAGGCTGAGATCAATTATAGAGGTTATAATAGTGTAGGCAAGTGATGAGGACCTAAACCAGGGTGATGACTTTGTATAGAGAAAAGGAAAAGTCAAGAGATATTTTAGAGGTAGAAATGGCAGGTGGGTGAGTAAGAGTGAGGGCTTAATGTTGACACAAAGACAGAACTATTAACAGAATCTTGTGTCTCCCAACTTTGAGGTTCTCACTTTAGTGATTAACTAAAATTAACAGTATTAATTAATCCCTTAGGTTTTGTCTATTTCTTATCTCATTTAATCTCCCTTCCTTCTCTTTGTCCTCTCCATCTTCTTCCATTTCCCTGTCTCTTTCTTTTTCTCATCTTCTCTCCCCTCTTTGTAGCAGCAAAACTTGGTTCTTTTCAGATTAAACCCATTTCCCATATGGCCTGTTGGGCCTCAGGCTGACTTGACTTCGTCTTTCCTTTGGAGAGACTATATTACATTGTGATGAGTTTGTACTTCTGAAAAGGTATTTGACAAAACAGTAAAGAGAGAACCTACCTTTGAAGCTTTGTTTAGTCACTTTCATCAGAGCGAGCGCAGCTAAGGATGAGCTAGACTGAGGGGCTGAGAGCTTGTCCCTATTAGAATTCAAGACCCTCAGAGCTAGGTGGGATTGTTAAAGTTATCCAGTACAACCCCTTGTATAACAGATTAGGAAGCTGAAATCCAAAGGGTGAAGTGGTCATCCAAGGTCACATAGGTAATAAGAAGTAGAATCTAGATTCTATCCTAGGTTCATTGGCTCCACATTCAGAGCTCTTTCTGCTACACCATATTCCCAGTGGACTAGAAGTCAGCAGAAGACTTTATAGAACTAGAACTTCCTTAGGACTTTACCTTGAACAGGGTAAAAGCAGGGTAATTCTGGGCATTTCGGCCTCTCTAACCCATCTGTTTCCCCCCTCTAATCTCAGAGGATCGTGGCTCTCTCTTCCTCAACAAAACTAACTCCTTCCATTCATGCCCTTGAGTTCATCCCTTTTATCTACTATGAAATCTTGGTCCATCAGCCATTGCTTCTTATTTTCAGTATCTCCTCATGTAATTCCCCTTCTTCTACTTGAAACATACTCATCACTTTTTTTTTTTACCTCAACCTTTGAGCTCCTCCAGGTGGGGAGCTCCCATTGAAGAACTTCCTTTACCAATACAGATAAGCTCCTTCTATTCCGTTTAAAAAATTTCATAGAACAGAGATTTTAGTTAACGGCCTTGGTCAGGATTCATTGCCAGTGGAGGTGTGAATTAGTACAGTCATTCTACAGTGGCTAAAATGTTCATACCTTTGAACCTGAGATTCTACTACTAGACATACTCCAAAGAGGTTACTAAAAAATAAAAGCTCCATGTACACCAAAGTATTTATAGCAACATTTTTTGTGGTAGTAAAAACCAAGAAGAAGCAAAATGGATGCCCATCAATTGGAGAATGGCTAAACAAATTTTAGTGTATAAATGTAATGGAATATTGCTATTAAATGATGAATATAGAGAAATAAGGAGACTTACATGAACTGCTACAAAGGGAAGTAATTTGAGTCCCTGAGTCCCCCAAAAAATACACACACACACGACTACAACAATGTAAATGAAATAACCACAAAACAATGAGAAGTGGAAGTTGTGAAATACACAAAAACAAACATGTCTCTAAAGAAGACATTGGAAGACACCCTCATCCTTCTCCTTTGCAGACTGGGAAGTCCATAAGTATGGTATTTTGCACATATTTTGATACCTTTTCTATATGTAATCAATTACTGGGGTTTTTTGCTTTTTTATTTTTTAAAAAATTAATTGCTCTCTGGAAATGAGAGGAATGCCAGGGGAAATTTTCATGGTGTAAAAATACACACACACACACAAACACAAACATGATTTACTTAAAAGAAAAGGAATGCTGCAAAATTTCAAAGAACAAGCTTGGCCTCAAAGAAAGGGAAAGGTGGTTGGAGGGGTCCCCAGTAAAAATATATTTAGAAGAAACAAACCAAAAAATTTAGGCTTTTTATTTAAAAAGGACTTTCCCAAGGTCACACAGCCAGTTTGGGTCAAGGGTGGTACTTTAACCCAGGGAAGTTGGACTTGAGCTTTGGAACTAGATTAAAATGTAATTGGGAAATGCTTAACAAAATTTAAAAAAATGCATTGCAACATAGACAATGTTAGTTTGTGGTCTTCTAAATCAGTATGCAACTGGCAAACATCCCTTTCCATTTGATTTTGATACCACTGCTCTACACCATGTTCTCTCTCACCGAAGTCAGCCTTATCCTAAAAAATATATATATTTTGCCTTGATACTGTCATCTCCTCAGCTGTTGTCTTGTATCTTTCTTCCCCTTCACTGCTAAATTTCTAGAAAAAGAGTAAAATCACTGTCTCCTCTTTAAGATCAACCCTCTACAATTTTCTGGAGTTTGATTTCTGTTCCTACTCTTAGTTGCCAAATCTAGTGACCTTTTCTTAGGCCTTGTGTTTCTTGACTACTTTGCAGCATTTGACACTATTGACCACTGCCTTGATACTCTTTTTTTTCCCTTTGGCCTTCCATGACATTGTGCTTTCTAGTTTTTCTCCTACCTTTCTTTCCACTCCATCTCGTTCCTCATTTTTTCCATCTGGTTACTATCCCCTAAATGTTGGTGACCTCACCTAGCTTCTCTTGCGTTTTTATCTTATCTCCCTTATTGGTTTTATCCAGTCTTATAAGTTTAATTATGACTTATGTAAAATGAGTCATATTTGTAAATCAAGTGATAATCTCTCCCCTGATGTCTAGTTGAATATTGCCTCTTGGATCTCTCCATCTGAATGTTTTGAGTACCTTTAGCTCAGCATGTCCAAAATTGAATTATCACTTTCCCAAAATTTCTTCCCTTAACTTTCCTAATTCCAATGTCACCATTATCCTGCCAGGCATTTAAGCTGGAAAACACAGTTATCTTTAACTTTTCCTCTTCCCCAAGCCCTATATCCAACCAAGTGACCTTGTCAGTTCTTCCTTACTAATGTCTTATTTTGGGCCTCTCCTCTTCGTTCCTGCTCTGCCGCTCTAGTGTAGATCTTACTGCCACTGGCATTGACAATTATAATAATCACCTACAGGTCCCACCTTTCCTATGCATCTTTCACATAGTGGCCAGATGAATCATCCTAATGTATAGATATGATTACACTATTCTCCTACCCAAAAACTATCAGGGGCTGTATGTTGTATCTTGAATCATAAACAGACTTCTTATCTAGCCTGACATTTAAAGCCCTTCCCAATCTGACCACAACATGCTGTCCCAACCTTGTTTCATATTGACTCCCTTTACATACTCTCCATTCTAGCTAAACCAGACATGTTCCCTAATCTTCCCTTGTTCTCTCCTGCCTCTCTCCATCCATGTAGGTCATCCCTTATGCTTATCCCTTGATGTTTATCTCTGTTTATAGAAGTCATTCTTTTCCTTTAGTGCCTGGCTGAGGTGATACCTCTTCCATGAAGCTTTTGATGATTCCCTTCTCTTCTCCACCATCATTCTCACCATTACCCACTGGAAAGTGATCTCTCCATCCTTAAATTTTCTTATAACGTTGTGTATTTACCTTTCCTTTTTCTTTGTCATGTTCTATCCTATGTCACATTTATTTGTCTTTGTGTCTTTCCTTAGCATAGTATAAAATTCTTGAGGCCTGGGACTGTATCATTTTCTGTCTTTATATCCATAGTACATACCATAGTGCTTTACACTTAATAAAAATTATATTTGTTATGTTACATTAAGAGATTTTGTTTTGTTTTTCTTCATTATGGGACTATTGTGAGAGGAAAAGAGATTTAAGATAAAGGCAGTTTAAAGGCAAAAGTTCAGTAGAACTAGAGGACACATTGTTAAATCACTTTAGGACATCTCTAGTACAGAAATCATGACTGATTTAGCAAGAGTTTTGTCTACTACTTAGTTACAAATGAATATTTGGGTTGTTTTAAATTAACTTAGCATGTTTAATTCCAGTTTTTGGTTCAAGATTCTGTTCTGTTCCCTAATAGAAACTCAAAACAAAGTGCTCTCCTTATCTTTGCCCACCAACAGAGCCAGGCATTTCCACATCAGACATTCTCTCCTGGATTAAACAAGAAGATGACCCCCCGGTGGATGGTCCACAGGACCCTGAAGAAAGTGACATTTACAAAGGCACCTATGCTGGTGAGTGATGCCTTCTGTGTTTGGCAGCAGAGAAACTCAGCCTTGACAGGAGCCAAAAAACAATCCAAAGCAAAGTGAGTACTAGGAAAACCATGGATGTGAATGAGGTTCCTTACAGGGGTTTGGAAAGAAGGGGGAAGTGAAGAAGGAGAGCAACCCTGTTAGACCAGAGGATTTATATTGGGGAAGAATCAGAAGAGCAGATGAGAATGGTGGGATGAGGCTGGATCATTAGGTGAAAGGGATGAAAGAAAGCTGTGGAACAGGAAAGTGACATGAGGAAAGCAGTCTTAGGAAAATTTAATTTAAAACTTTGCTTTTTCCCATCCCCTCTCAAACCAGGGAATATCATAATGCAGAGATGACACCTTAGATTCCTGGATTCTCACTTCAGAACTTCACTGAACTGTTTCTGTTCCTTTGAACTAATCACTTCCCTATACAATCACAGTGAATAAAAGCACAGAGCAATTTGTGAAAACCAGGTAGAATGTAGCTTCTACTTTGTGGTGAGAATTGCTAACAAAGCAGTTTCTGTGCTGTGTAACAACTCTAATCTTCTCTTTCAGATGATGAGCTTGCCATCAAGGCCGAAGGGCTTGCTGGAGGCCCTTTATGTTCAGATCCCCAGGTTACCTCTGTCAATCCTCCAGTAGTGGCAAAAGATGCTTTCCCGGATGCAGCTTTCAAGAGCCAGCATCCTCCAGCTGTACTGTCCTCTGCCCCTCCACTTAATAACCCCATTGACCCCCTTGGGGGACAAGCTAGTTTCACCCAGCTGGGCAACCTTCCCCTTCCTACCCAACCAGGGGAGCAACAGCAACTCTTCCCTTGTCGTCGTTGTGGCAAGAATTTTAACCAGAAGGAAATGCTGATGGACCACCAGAGTAGTCATGCTGGTGAGCGTCCCTTTGCATGTGCCCAGTGTCCTAAGCGTTTTGCCCAACAGGCCAACCTCAGCAATCATGCCCGTGTGCACACAACTGAGCGGGCCCATACCTGCCCACATTGCTCCAAGAGCTTTGTGCATCCCTCTCGGCTTACCTACCACTTGCGGGTTCACAGTGGTGAACGGCCTTTTCCATGTCCAGAATGCCCCAAGCGTTTTGCTGACCAGTCTCGGCTTACCAGTCACCGACGTGGCCACTCTGGGGAACGGCCATTTCGCTGTGCTCAGTGTGGTCGGAGCTTCAGTCTAAAGATTAGTCTTCTGCTCCACCAGCGGGGCCATGCCCAGGAGCGCCCCTTCTCCTGCCCCCAGTGTGGCATCGACTTCAATGGCCACTCGGCACTGATCCGTCACCAGATGATCCACACGGGTGAGCGACCCTACCAGTGTGGCGACTGTGGCAAGAGCTTCATGCGTAAGGAACACCTGCTGAATCACCAACGGCTGCACACAGGCGAGCGTCCCTTCCACTGTGCCCATTGTGGCAAGAGCTTCATTCGTAAGCACCACCTAATGAAGCACCAGCGCATTCACACGGGTGAGAGGCCCTACCCCTGTCCCTGCTGCGGCAAGAGCTTCCGCTACAAACAGACGCTTAAGGACCATTTGCGAGGAGGCCAGGATGGAAGTTGCAGTGGTGATGGAGATGTACCAGGGCAGCCTCCGGACCCCCCTGGCCTCCTCCTACCAGGGCTTGAGCCCACAGGCTTAGGGATTGGAGCTGATGGCCTAGAAACCAACCACTGGTATGGAGAAGGGGGTGGAAGTGGTGTTTTGTAAGTCTTTCATCTCTTGTTTTTCCAGTAAGTGGAGAATCCCAAAGACAGGGGGCTCAAGATCATTTTAAACTGGCTCTTCAGTGCATTTTGGCATCATACATTTAACTAGGGACATACCTAGTTTTTTGGAACTTCACAATATTGCAAATAATGAAGATACATTGTAAAATTTGGAGGAGCTTGAAAAGAATCCACCCACCTTGTCCTTATGAAGAAATTACATGAGTTGAAGAGGTAATACTGTTGCAAAGAGGCTGAAAGCCAGAAATTGGTAAATCACTGGCAGATAATCCAAGTTATTTGTAGGTTGAAGTCCAGGTTAGGGGCAGGTGGCATGGGAAAACCCCTCAAACTTGATACTTTCCCTGTACTATGAGGTTGATGGGACATTGAAGCTTCTCCCTAACTCCTGGGTGGTTGAGGTGGTCATTAGAGGGGAGAGTTGGGCATGGAGCTGCCAAATGGGGACTGTTGCTCTCTCCTCCTGGTTCCAGCTTAGACCCACCTACTCGTACTCCTGCTCACCTTCCCTGAAGTAGACCTAGCATGATGGAGATTCCCATTCTTCATCCATGTCAACTCAAGACTTGGCCTGCTATGAGTTTTCTTGGATTTTAATCAATGTGATTTTCTTTAGCTATTAAATCAGCGCAGGGTAATAGATCTGAATTTTGTAGGTTGGGAATCTCCTTAAGGAGAATTGGTTGGTTGATTTTGAACTTTGCAGTGGCTTGGTTTACAGTCTTCCCTCTCTAGTATTCAGGATTTTACTGAAATGTAATGCATTCTCAGCTTATATATAGTCCCTGACCCCAAAAATCTGAAAAACAGCATTCATTGGAGTGATTGACAGGCCATGTCTCTAAGGGCATAACCTTAGATTTGTGACTAGGCCATCAACTTTAAATATGAGTACATTTAATGTATTCATTTTTCTATGTCTTTACAGAAATAATAAGCTGGCTTTTCTCTTTCTGGTATTTTGGACATTTGTGACTATAGGTAGCAGGAAAGATCACAATTCACAGCTTTCAAACTGGCCGAAGACTGTCACTATTTGCTTCACATGCAATGAAACTAAGCCATTTTGTTATGTGACTGGCTCAAACCATTAGCGGAAGTGTATGTTCACCCCCATTTGGCTCTACCATGGGAAAGTGGTAAGATCAAGAAGCTTCCTCCCTAGCTGGTAGCTAGCTATCCCTTTCTTGTACATAAACAATCTATCTGTCCCATCCATATTATGCTCTCAGGGCTACTGGCTATTGTGTGCACAAAGTCATTAGTTGTTAATATATGGGTCCCCCAGTCATCTGGAGCAACTGAAACACCTGGTTCTATTTCTTGCTGAGTCTAGGCCACTTACTTCCTTCTCTGCACCCTAATTTACCTTTCTGTAAAATAAGAACAGTCCCTGTCCAGTTCACTTCAAACAGCTGGTATGAGGAACAAGTCAGAGCTCTACAGAAATGCACATGAATGTGATTGCCAGGAAGCATATCCTTCTTCTTGCCAAAAAGACCATTTAATTCTTTTTCAGCCTCTTATGGAGGCAGACTTGAATAGGACAGCAAAGTCAAGGTGGAGAGACTGCTGCCGGCAGCTTGACCCCCATCTAGAGTTGTATGTGCTTTCTTAAGAACTGAGAACCTCTGGAACATATGGGTAGTATTGTCATACAGAAGCGGCAGCCCTGCACATTGGCAGGTGAGGCTGCTAGCCTCAGCCAGGAGGAAAGTGAGTAACCTCTCTCACCAGTATTCTCTGTCCCCAGAGAACACATTGGTCCATGGTGTTCAATGACAAGACCTTTACTTGGTGGTTTGAACGAGGGTCTTTCCCTCACATTCTAACCTTAATTCTTACCCAGATGGCACAACTGCCTGTGACCTGGCTGAGGAAAGATATTTTCCTTGAGCAGCTGTGATACTGAGCATTTTGAACAAGAAGGCAATGTAATATGTAGTAGGAAGAGCATTGGACAAGAGCCTAGGACACCTGGATTCTGCCATTAAGTAGCTTTGTGACTTTGGGCAAATCACCTTTCTGTCTCAGTTTCCTTATCTGTAAAATTGTTAGATGACCTTCCAGATCTAAGGTACTGTGATTCTATGAGGTACAGTCAGCACACTGAATGAAAAAGAATGCACAGATTTTCTAGGAAGAAGCCACAATAGGACAGCAGCAGGTATGGGGCTCTCTCAGCACTGACACAAACTGGGATTTTAACACGGTCTCATGATCATCTCATCTACTCTCCCACTCCCTGACTAGTGAAGAAAACCCCAGGCCAGTAATTTTTTTTAAAAAATTGTTTTTTGAAGGTCAAAATGTGGATAATCAAATGCTAGGTAAACAGAAGGACTAATCTTATAAGTAGAAAAATATCTGGGGGACAATTTTTACCTTGATCTTTCATGTCCCTCTCAAGGACCAAGTTATTAGACTGGCATTTGAAAGGGTGCTTTTAAGATATAAGCCCTCATAGACAAAAAAGATGGTCTCCAACCATAGGCCCTAGATCCAGCCAACCATGTTTCACGTGGATTCTTTCAGTAGTCTTCATTTGTGGCAGAGAAGTTTAACAAATATGCTAGCCTGTCCCCACTATTCACTATCTTGCCTTCCCTTTCAGTTAAAAGTCCATTCCTCTACACACAGATGTCACCTTTCTCCTTAACCATTTTCAACCACTGTAATTGTCACTTGCCAAGTGGCAGCTTATATCAGTGATTGATCCAACTGGCTTATTAAGGAGATCAGAATAAACAGACTCACACTTTGTTGGGTATTTTCATTGTCTTTCATGGGATGATAGTTAACCTACATGCAAATTGGTGAACATTGGTAAATGATTAGCCTGTAAACTAGTTTGTTACATAATAAGAAAAATGGTCATTATCCTTCACTATTGACCCAGTGTTGGTTGTACCTCGTTGTGGGCCCTGCGGTAATAGCAGGAACCTCCATGACTTACTGTCATCAAAGATTTTTTCTTAATAAAAGGAATCTTTAGAACCTCAGTGATTAGGAGATCTAGGCCTTCATTCTCACTCACTTCATATAGTATAAAGATAACTCATGGGTTTGTGCTCAGACCGTCCTCTGCAGAAAGAGGAGACTGAATCAGTAAGTCGCTCTAGAAGTCTGTCTGCAGTACCTGAAGGTGATGTTAAGGGAATGAATAAGCGAGTGAATCCTTCAGAGACCAGTAGGAGATATTTCCTGGGTCTCTTCTGGGTTCTGGTGGGGCTGGTAAGTTGCTTGTAAAGCTTTATCCTCACTCTTCTTCAGTTCCATCCCAGAAAGGAGCATATTTCTAGATTAGAGCAGCCTGTTTGGCTCATAGTATCTCGTGCAAGGAGCATTTTTTTGTCTTAGCAGTTTTTGTGACCTGAACATGAGAATTCTGTTTCACGAGCAAGGGTAAAAAGTGTTCTCGGAGCAATGTGTACCCCTTCAGACTGTCCCTTCACAAACACGACTCTGTACTCTAGTTTTTCTTTCAGTGGACAGAAACAAAAATGTACTTCATGTCACAGTGTATGTTGACTACAAAGGTTTTAAAAGGAATCTCCCAAACAATTAGATAGATTCATAAGTACCAAAAGAATAACCAACTCCCCACTAGAGAATGCATACATGAAGTAGGGAAAACATCTGTGCCCAGTCAGAAGCAGAGGGCCATACCAAAAATGAGACTAGGGTGCTCTGAGTGACTATTGAGTAAGCAGTTCAAATAAAACCATAGGAGTTTTGATAGTTTATCCTTTGAGTTTTCATTTTTGGTAAAACAATCCAGTGGGGAGAGAGACAATGTAGAGTAATAAGTGCAGAAGCATCTTTGGAGTCTGTCCTGCTTTTGATAGTTACTGGCTGTGTGACCAGGCAACTCTATGAAACTGTACTTTGTAGGTGAGCTGCCAGTATGAATTAGGAGAGGGAGATTCCATGTGAGAAGTTCCCCACATATGAAATCACAGGCATGGGGAACATGCTATTTATAAAGTCTAGAAAATGGAATACCAGTGGTCTAAGTTCCCCTAGAACAAGGACTTGGCTTTCCAACTGTTTTATATGTCATACGAGCTAGCACAAAACTGTCTATATAACATTCCCTAAAAACCAATTTAGTGATTGTAATGGAAAAACAAAATGCTGAAGACAAAACACACAGCAGTGTGTTTAAATCAACACTTCTCTGGCTCTCTGCTTCATCTGTAAAATGATGGTGTGGAATGAGATTCTGAAGGCCAGATAAGACTTATGTGATTCTACATAAGCTTCTGGTTTTCGAAGTAGTTTCATATGTACTCTCATTTTGTCTTCATAATAACTGCGGTGTAGACATTATTAAATGAGATAATAAGCAGGAGATGCTCTGGAAACTACAGCATCAGGTAAGTGCAAGGTCAGAGTATAGAAGTGCTCAAGTCAATTATAATAAATTATAATTGTCATTATAATTGGGTCAGTTATAATCAACTTACTGTTGGTGATGCCCTTTGGGAACTTAAAGCTGGAAGAGGCATCAGAAATCATCTAATCTGACCCCCTTATTTTATAGATAAAAAACCAAGCCTCAGGAAGGTGTGAAGTTACTTGCTTAAAATCACACGGGTTTTAAATAGCAAAACTAAGATTTGAACCCAAGTTCTATAACTTGAACCAAGTCCAAATTTGTTACTCAGTTTCAACCGGGACCTTTCTGCCTCAAGGCAATTCTTTTATACCTCCCTAATTGATTCACTATCCCACTCACCCAAGCAGTTTTTCCAAACCTCTTTATCCCTTCATTCAGCCTCCAGTGGCACCATGGCCACCACCCTACCCCACCGCCAGCCCTATTTCACTGAAAACATTGAAGCTCTGTGACAAGAACCCTCTCTTCCCATCTCACAATCAGATGTCTTCTGCCATTTTTCCATCCTTGTGTCATCAAAAAGTGGCCCTTTTTGCCAAGGCAAACCTTTTTCACAAGTGTTCACATTCCATGCCATCTTCTTCAGCAGATTGCCCACTCTTTCACTTATCTGCGGTCTCTATCTACTGACTGCTTCCCTACTATCCACAAACATACTTACTGTCTTTCTCATCCTCAGAAAATTCTCGCTTGATATATTTGTCCCTGCTAGCTATTTTCCTAGATCTCTCCTCCCTTTTGTGGCTAACCTCAAGAAATACCTCCACTTCCTTTCCTCTCACTGTCTTCTAAACTTTGCATTCTGCTTTCCAGCCTCATCATTCAACTGAAAACTACTGTCTACCAAATTTCAAATTTTTTTTGCATTTTACTTTTTAAATTGTTTTATTTTCAGTTCCAAATTCTCTCCCTCCCCTACCCATTAAGAAAGCAGGAAAAAATAAGACCCATTACAAATACATATAAAGATGCCAAATGCATTTCCACATGAGCCATTTTCCAAGGGAAAAAACATAGAAGAAAGTATATTTCACTCTGTACTCTGAATCTATTGCTTCTCTTTCTGGAAGTGGATAGTGTGGTTCATCATTTGACCTTTAAAATATTGCATTACTTATAAATTGTTTTCTAGATTCTGCTCACTTCACTTTGTATCAGTTCATATAAGTCTTCCCAGGTTTTTCTGAATCCATTTCTTTCATTATTTGTTACAGCACAATAATATTCCTTCATATTCACATACCATAATTTGTTCAGCTATTCCCCAAGTGATCTTTTAATTGCCAGATCTAATGGCCTTTTAAAAACCCTCATCTTTCTTGACTTCTGCACACCTTAACACTGTTAACCACACTCTTCTCTTTGATAATCTCTTATCTAGGTTTCCATAAAACTCTATACTGGTTCTTCCACCTATCTGATCTCTCCTTTGCTGGATCTTCATCCAGTTCACACTCACTAACCAGGAAAATCCCCAAGGCTCTGTCCTGGGCCCTTTTCATCCACTGTTTTTCATTTGATAATCTCATCTGCTCCCAGAGATTCAGTTGTTTCAATGTAGATGAATTGTCGATCTGTTTATCCAGCCCTAACCTCTCTTCTTATTTCCAGCCTTACATCTCCAATCCATCTATTGGGTAGCATCAACTGGATGTCTTTGACTTCTTAAACTCAACTTATCCAAAGCTGAACTCATTATCTTTTCTCCAAAATCCTCCCCTCTTCCTAAATTCTTTATTATTATTGAGGGCCCAGGTACCCAGGCTTACAACCTAAGAGTTATCCTTAGTACATCGCTCTCCTATAACCGATCAGACTCCAAGTCTTGTAAATTTTATCTTTGAAACATTTCTCCTTTCTTTTCTCTAACACTGCCACTACTCCAGTGCAAGCCTTCATCACCTTATACCTCGACTCTTGCAATAGCTCAGTAGTTGGTCTCCCTCAAACTTGTCTCCATTTGTTTACCTTTTCTGGTGGTAAGTTGGTCTCAGGTAGTTATTTGGGGTATTAGTGGGTTGGGGACTTTGTGGTAGGTATACGTTTTAACCTGAGTTTTGCGCAGACAAACTCAAATTAACCTTACCAACCATATCTATAACTTGTGATGTGGGATATAACCAGTTTCAGAATACTATGATGAGGGGATAAGAGTAAATTAAAATAAATATTAAGCACATGAATGATGCTATAAAAGATGTTGTACACTTCCAGCTTAAAAACTAGCCCTCGAGCAGCATATAAACTAAGAAAGCAAAATACTTAACCAAAAAAAGAGACACAACTGGATAAATACATACTAATTCAATTCTATATTTGTAGAATAAACAAGGAAGCATCAGCTTAGTTTCCTGTCAGTGTTTTTGGGATGTAAAGTCTTGGGAATTATACGGGAAGCCAGAGGGGAGTTAGTTAGAAAGATGTCAGAGGATATTTTGTGGGACAAGATAAAAGGAAAAAATAAAGCAGAAAGGTAAAAGGATGGATCCAAGTCTGCTTGGCTGGAGTAGGACAGGATATTTGTTAGTGAAGGATCCTTGACCCCCCTCCCCCATATTGATGAGTCATTATTAGATCCTAGCAAGAATTTCAGGGCTCTGAGTTGGAAATAAGGCAAACCGAATGATGCTTTAGTAAAGCAACCCCACCAGCATTAATAAAACAGCACCTCCTACTCTCTTCTAGGAGTTTGGATTGGAGGCAGCAGGTGCTATAATAACCATGTCCACTCCAGATGGTACTCACCAGCCTGAAATGTGAGTAATGATTATATTATGAGTAAGGGAGGAACAGATTTAGGATCAAAATGTTTTACCAAGTGACACTCCTAGATTGGCTTTATAGGGAAACATTTCAGGTAAGGTTGAGGCAGACAAAAGACACCAAACAACACTCTCGCCTTGGTGACTCCTTTACCAAATGAGACTTAATACTTCCTTAATTTTTGATAGTACTGATGACCTTCAAAAGTGTTTTCACATGTGGAGATATCACTATAAAATAACATTGTCATATATGCCAGAATTGATGTCCAGTAAATGTTGCATCATTTTTAATATGATTATGTATTCCAACAGTGTGGCTGTTGCCCATAACACGCTTGGAGTTGCTCTTCTAGAATGACTTTCTGCACCACCATCTCTAGTGGATGCATCAACCCCAGCAGTAGTAATATAACAGGTTCACCCTGGATTCCCGGAGCCTCCTCCAGAGTTCTCCCAGCTCCTGCCTCTCCCAGAGGTGTCTTGTGTAAGTGAATAATAAAGCTTCCAGTCAGGACTTTGAAGGCACTGAAAGTACCTTTCCTCCACGGTCTCCTGAAGGGCATAAAGAGCCTCAGTGCTAGAAAAGCGTGGGTCACTTGGAGTAAGGGAGTTGTCCTGCCAGGGGTGTCCAGTAGCTAAGCCTTTATAGAACCCCAGGTCAGGAAACTGAAGCAGGTAGGCGTGGAGGGAGAGAGTGACCGATGAGAGACGTTGCTGCAATTATCCCATTGTAGTTGGTCTAAAGACTAACAAGAAAACCAGTCTCTCTAGAGGCAGGATTCCCCTTCGTGTCCCACCCCACCCCAAAAAAACACTTTGGATTATTTTTTTCGAACTCAGAATTGACAAGACTAATTTCTGTTTCCAAATATAAAATCTGCTTTCAAACAAGGGAAATTTGTCCCTGTTGAGGATATTCAAAAGAAAGTGCCACAGGCTCGGAAGACAATTACCAGTAAATGGCATCCTCTACAAATATATGAATTCTGCACGCAAAGGTGTAAGTGCATGAAGTCCATCATACTTTTTTAGTGCAAGCCTCGCTGTGGGTTCTCTTTGTTTTAAAGCTGCTATCTAACTCCTTCACATGGTCAGGCATTATGAGGGTAGGCATATAGCATTTGGAGGTACTGACCCTGGATGAGAAGTGCTCTTTTTGTTCTACTTCTGGTAATTTTTCAGATTTTCCATAACTCTCTTGGAGTCTGCCTCAGCACAATTCTTGGAGCATATATGGTCCTGTCACCTAAATAAATACCTGTGTCAAATAGAATCTGTAAAGGAATAATAGACATTCAAAATCCAAAACAAAATTAAGCTGTTCAGAAAGGTGACTGATAATGCAAAGTCAAAGTTCCCTGAGAATAAAATACAGAGGGAAGAATCAAAATTTTCTCTGCAACTTTTTTCAAAAGAAAAAAAATTATAATTTTTCTTTTTTTTATATTAAACATTTTCACATTAGTCATGAGGTAAAGAAGAATTAGAACTAAGAGGAATCATGAGAGAAAGACAAAACAAAGCAAAAGGAGAGCAAATAGTATGCTTTCAAAAATGATCATTTTTCAAAACTACCATTAGTAGAAACTAGAAAACTTGGTCTGTAAAAAACAATGGGATTTGCATATTGCTTTCGTCATTAAGTATAAATAAAAATGTTGACTGAAGTAAAACCCTGTAACTAGGTGAGTGGAAAAGTACTTTTAGCAAAAGGTAAATGGTCCTTTGCAAACTCTAAACTGAGTCAAACACCCCTCTGCAATCATCTCCCCTGCCTCTTTCTTTCCCCAGTCTACTCTCAAGATCTCTGGTGTCTTTAGACACTTGCTTCATTCTCTGTGTTCCTGTTCAGCCCAATTAACCAAGTGACAATTTCATAAGTCTTTTCCAGATTCACTTTTGTTAAATTCAATATTAAATGCCTGTTCTGTATATGACATCATGCTAAGTGTCAGGGATACAAAAACAAGTACAACACAGGCCTTACTCTTTAAGATACTAAAGAGTAATTTATCTTTTGTCTTTTTTTAAATAATTATTTTATTTGTTTTCCATTTTCTACAATCACTTCCATATATCTTAGACTTTTTCCCCTCCCTCCTCCTTCTTCCCCCTTTCCTCTCCTCTCTCTCCCTTAGACAGTGTGTAATCTTATATAGGTTCTACACATATATTTCTATTAAATACAATTTCACCTTAGTCATGTTGAATAGAAGAATTAAAATGAATGGGATAAACCATAAAACAAAACATAACACAAAGGAAAATGGTCTGCTTCATTCTGTGATCCAATTCCATAGTTCTAGTAATTTATCTTAACGAAGCATAGCTGCATAACGTCTTCTCACTTAGAGGTCAGAAATAGAGCAGAATTACCTATTCTTTGATGTTGATACTTATTAAGATCAGTACTTTCTCCAGTGGTACAAATCACAATGCCTCTGAAGCTCATCCTGTGACCCTTTTTGTCCCCTAAATTCTCCATAATGGGTCCACTCAACCTGTTGAAAGCTTTTCTCTAGATTTCTTGACATATGTGGGTATCAGTGGAATATAGGCTGTCTATCTCTTACCCCTCGCTTTTAACACATAACCGATCTTCTGGTTATCATAATTTTTATATCCTTTATGCTATTTCTGGTGTGTTCAAGGATAACTTGCAGTCTCCTACTTACTTATCATCAGGCATCTCTCTGTTGCTCTTTTTGGTGACTTGAAATAAGAGATGACAAGATATCTCATTATATGTTGTTTTTTGTGGCCTTTGGATGAACAATAAAGCCAATTTTACCAGTTCCTTTATTTGCCTTTTCAAAGAGAACTTCTATTTAGCTATAACTTATTTTATTTTCTGGTTTTCATTTATAGTATGTCAAAGAAGACTTAATTTTTCTGGTAATGTGTCAGCTTGTTGGTCATTGGACATGATCTCTCATTTAGAGTACCCACAGTTAAAGTAATGTTTATAGATGACCTTAAAACTATAATTCTTAGTACTCTGTGTCCCTGTGTTGTATTTTTTGTTTTATGAGTTGCCATGGTCATGGGAGATTTATCACCCACTATCAGCGTACTGATCCTCAGAAAGAAGACACAGTCTGTACCTGGGACCATATTTAAAGACTTTTCAGCTTGATAGAACCTGCCAGAGCTTGCAGTCTCCTAGCATAGCCTTCAGGAACCCAGGTTTACTTTCAGACCACAAGGAAACTTCAAAGTAGGATCTTTTGGACATCTTAGACCAATAAAAACATGAAATTAAAAACTTTACCAAGAAAAAGATATCATGACAGATTGGGACAATGGGCAGAATCCAGAGAGATCAGTGTAATAAATTATTATATTTAAGTTCAAACAGTTTCCAGAAGACAAGATAAGGAGACCTGGTTTAGTTCCAGGAAAAAAGACCTGAGGGATTGAGTTGCATAGGTATCAACAGGATGACTTAATTGCTATTAAAAGAAAAAGGCTATTATGAAGTTGCATTAATAGAAGTATAATGTCCAGAACAAAGAAGGTGACTGCCTTACTGTCTTTTGTACCATCAGACCACATCTGGGGCACTATGCTCAGTTCTGGGTTCCACCTGTTAGGAGGGTGTCCCAGTCTGTTCCCCATTTTTCTGGTTTAGGGATTTATAGGAAATTTTCAAAGAAGAGTCAATCAGGCCAGTAATTCAAAGCAATAGGCCTTTATTTTGATTTGTTTTAACTTAGAAGGGAAGGTTTAAGGCCCAATATATGACATAGGAAGAGTATAACCAGGGAGTTTGCCAAACCTTGGGTACAATGGTCTCCAGAACATGATGGGAGGATCCAAAAATTAAAAAAAAAAAAAAAAATTAAGTGCTAACCGTACCAGATACTAGAGGGGTAAATTGTGGTTCTACAGAAACAATACTCTTATATTTTGGCACACTCAGTTTCCCCAGCTTTGTGACTCCCCCTCACTGATGTGAAAGATGATTGAGGTCCTATTGTCTTCTACTCCAGGATAGTTTAATAACAGGCAAAATTCATAGATTTTATTGGAAGGAGAATGTCTGGTAGGTTTCCTATCTCTGAGCTCACAAAACTGGGAGAAGCAAAGGTAAGGATGTAGCTACGTAGACATGAGTCATAGAAGTTTTCAGGGAAAATAAAGAAGTCCTGGATCCAGAGCACAGGCAGTCTACACCAAGAGGGGAAAGGCCATAACAGGATAATTCAGTGGTTCAAGCATACCCTGAGACCAAGGTCTTGAGTTCAGTTCTTGAATGGGCCAGTTAACTTTGCCCTGCCCAGTGATCATGGAATTCGTTCTCATCTCAGCCAGCTGCCCTCAAGTTTATGAGTACATTCCCCCTACTAGAAAGTAGCTCAAAGTCAGTAGTCTGTTGATGGCATAATCTTCACATGGGAAAGAAGGCAATAGCTTGTCTAAATATTCATACCCATGTCCCGACCCACTCTCTGAACTGTCTCTGGGATAATAATGATAACAGTCATTTATATTTGCAAGGTATTTCATTTCATTTTATCCTCACAACAATTCTGGGAGGAAGGCACTATTGTTATATCCATTTTACAGATGAAGAAACCAAGTTACAGTTTAGTGAGTTAGGGTCTAACAAATGTCTTTAGCAACTAATGGGTATCTGAGAGAGGATATAAATTTCCATATTCCTGATTCCTGATCCACTAGAAATTAATTTACACTGAACCATTCTAACCACTTTATGAGAGGGAGAGTAAGCCTAGGAAGCTCTTTGATATCAAAGACGAGCTAGTTTTTCCCTGACGCTGAGAAGGCAATGATCTGAGGAGAGGCCCAAGGCCTCGCTGCCTCTCCAGCTGTCCCCCAGCAGCAGGTCTCCCCGCTTCAGGGTGCAGAGGAAGCACCCACTGTGCTACAGGCAGTGTGTGCGCTAAACGCTTCCCAAACATTGCATGATTTGATCCTTACGGCAACCCGGGAGGTAGGCGCTGCCATCATCCCCATTATACAGTCAAGGAAACTGAGACCCGCCTAACACACAGCTCGTAGGCGTCCGAGACCACGTTGGAAGTCAAGTTCTGCAGATGGCAGGGCCCGTGCTCTGTCTGCATCCCTTCTCCACGTACCTCCCTGACCAGACCACGGAGCCCGGGCCGCCCCGTGCGGGAGCTCGGACCGTGTGCGCTGGGCCCCCAGGTGCGAGCCGGGGACTCGGAGTCGGTTGTGCGCTTTGGGCTACGGTCTGGGGTGCACGCTGAGACTGGCGACCCCGGGTGTGCTCTCGGGCCCCCGTGCCCGTGCCCGGGGGCCCCCTCCCCACGCCGCCCGGGGGGCCCCTCCCCACGCCGGGGGGCGCTCTCGGACCCCCGTGCCCGGGGGGCGCTCTCGGACCCCTCCCCACGCCGGGGGGCGCTCTCGGACCCCCGTGCCCGGGGGGCCCCTCCCCACGCCGCCCGGGGGGCGCTCTCGGACCCCTCCCCACGCCGGGGGGCGCTCTCGGACCCCCGTGCCCGGGGGGCCCCTCCCCACGCCGCCCGGGGGGCGCTCTCGGACCCCCGTGCCCGGGGGGCGCTCTCGGACCCCCTCTCGGCGGCGCGGCCCGGGCCGGGGCCGGGAGGCGGGGCGGGGCCGGACGCGGGAGCCCCGGCAGGCAGGCGCGCGGGCCGCGGGGAGGGGGGAGCCGAGGGGGACTGTTTGCTCCTACGGGCTGTAGATGGAGCTGTCCGGCCTCGGCGAGGGGGAAGGAGGCTGGGAAGCGCTCCTCCCTTCTCTGGCCGGCCTGAGAGGGGAACAGGACTCCCAGGATGCAGTTTGTGTCAACACGGCCGCAGCCCCAGCAGCTGGCCATCCAGGGCCTGGGACTGGACAGCGCGAGCTGGAGCTGGGCCCAGGCGCTGCCCCCCGACGAGGTCTGCCCCCAGGAGCCCGGCGCGCCGCGAGCAGGCGAGATGGCCGAGGGCATTCCTCCCATGCAGGTGCGGACCCCCCCGGCCCCTAGGCCGGCGGCCGGGCGTGGGGGCGCCGGGGAGGCGTTCCGGCCTCCGGCCCCCGTCCGGCCGTGGGTGGGGGAGCCCCCGCCAGCCCCGCGCCGGCCCGAGAGGAGCCCCCCCCTCGTTCTACAGAGCAGGAAACTGAGGCCCGGAGAGAGGAAGGGGCTGGCAGCGCAGCATCAGGCCTCTGGACCTCCAGGGCAGGCGCCCGCCCACCTCCGCCCGCCGCGCCGGGCCCGCCTTGCCGGGGGTGGGGTGGGGGGCTGCCGGGGGAGGGGCGGCTAACCACTGCTGGGGCTGGGGGCCCTGCCGGCCACACCTGGGCAAGGGCCACGGGGCCCGGCAGGGATGGGGCAGGGCCGCTCCGGCAGCCTGGCCTGGCTCGGGCCGTGGCCAGGACTCCCTCCCTCCCTCCTTCCCTCCTTCCCTCTTTCCCTCCTTCCCTCCTTCCCTCCTTCCCTCCTTCCCTCCTTCCCCCTTCCTCCCTCCTCCCTTCCTCCCCTCCTTCCTCCCTCCCTTCCTTCCCTCCTTCCCTCCTTGCTTCCTTCCTTCCCTCCTTCCCGCTTTCCTTCCTTCCTTCCTTCCTTCCTTCCTTCCTTCCTTCCTTCCTTCCTTCCTTCCTTCCTTCCTTCCTTCCTCCCTTCCTCCCCTCCTTCCTTCTTTCCTTCCTTCCTTCCTTCCTTCCTTCCTTCCTTCCTTCCTTCCTTCCTCCCTTCCTCCCCTCCTTCCTTCTTTCCTTCCTTCCTTCCTTCCTTCCTTCCTGATGCAGCAGAATGTAAACTGAGGCACCTTGAAGCACTAAAGTGGGGTCAGGAGGTGATGAGAGCTGGGAGTGATTGGTTTCTAGGTGTTGGCAGACCAAAAAGGCCAGTGCTTTAGTAACTGTGGCTTTGGTATCACCTGGTATGTTTGTATGTACCCTTGCATGTGTGTGCACTTACATGAAGAAAATTGCCTCCTTGAATAAGTGAATTTTCCAGATAATCAAAGCCTACCTCTTAAAGTACCAAGAATGTCTTGGGGGTGAGAGGTGGGAGTGGTTTAATTCCTTTAACTGTTATGGATGGAAATCTTTCAAAAATGTATCCCATGTATATCCCTTGCCTTGTTTAAGAGAATATGCTTAATTTTTCCTTTATCTGTTGCTACAGTCAAGCTAGTCTACTTATTGTACTCTCTCACCACAGCTCCCCACCCACTGCCCACACACCAGCACATGTGAAAAGGCAAATTGATCTATGTGTACTTTAAAAGGTAGTGTAAGATGTTAGACAAGTATAAATGTTTGTTTATGTCCAGCCCTTAGGGAAAGTGCCGTCCTACTCAGACAGGAATATCTAATACTCTAGGCTGAAAGTCTACATTGTTTTAAAAGTGACTTGTCAGGTTGGTGAACACCATACTTCTCTCCTTGCTGGGGGTAGGTAACAGTGTGTAGAAATATGGTGTCAACTTGTAGGAAGCAGGGAATGTGAGGAAGTCTTGTAAACAAGGAGAAGGATGTGTGATGGTGATGAGTAGCATCTGATGCCCAATGACCAGCTCCAGCACTCAGGCTTTTACTTAGACCAGCCTCTTGCCTTTCAAAAAGATCATCATCCTCATCTTTCTCTGTTTCTTCCTCTGTCATCAGGCTCAAGAATGGGACATGGACACCAGGCGTCCAATGCCTTTCCAATTTCCTACCTTCCCAGAGAGGACTCCAGTTTACCCTGACCGAATGATGAGGGAACCGCAACTGCCCACAGCTGAGATCTCCCTCTGGACTGTGGTGGCTGCCATTCAGGCTGTGGAGAGGAAGGTGGATGCCCAAGCCAGCCAACTGCTGAACTTGGAGGGGCGAACAGGGACGGCAGAGAAAAAGCTAGCCGATTGTGAGAAGACAGCAGTGGAGTTTGGGAACCATATGGAGAGCAAGTGGGCCATGCTGGGCACTCTTCTCCAGGAGTACGGGCTGCTCCAGAGGAGGCTGGAGAACATGGAGAACCTGCTGAGAAACAGGAACTTCTGGGTCCTCCGTCTCCCCCCAGGCAGCAAAGGCGAGGTCCCCAAGGTATGCCATGAACCATGTTACAGGCAAACAATATGTATCCCTTTATCATAATACTCCATAGCTTCAGAACCTCCCATTGATCCCTATTGCCTATAAAATGAATAAAGGCCAGACTCCTCTGAGCAGATGAGGCTCCTTTGAGACTGACAGATATTGCAGTTTGGCTGACACGTAGAGTGTGTGCAGTGTAGTACTGAGAGGTAAGACTAGAAAAGTTGATTGAGGCCTATTTTATTCTTTATCTGCAGGTAACCACTGAGGCTTTGAGGGAATGATGTGGGACAATGGTGTCAAACTCAAACAGAGATGGGGGGCCACTAAACTATACCCTTAGGTATAGGGTCCCTATGGCCCAAATATTTAATTAGTTCTAAAATTTAATTTTTATTTTATTTTTTAAAATTTATTCTGTTAAATTTTTCCCAATTACATTTTAATCTGATTTGGACAGCACTCAGGAATTTCTTGGGCCACATGGCCCCAGACACACTTGCCATCTCTGGTGTCAGAGACATGCTATCTTAATTGTATTTAATCTGGTACTAGGGAGCAGAATGGATTAGACGAAGGAAATCTAGATTTCATTCGACTAGAGAGCAAGCCGACTATGAGGAAATAGAGGAAAAAGAGTACAAAGTTTTTAAAAATCTCACTGCAAAAGTAAAGATGGAAGTTCCAAAGGGGTAGAAAGATCAAGGGCAGGTGTTTTTGTTTTTGTTCTTTGACGATAGGGCAGCCTCAGCATGTTTATGGGCAGGGAAGAAATTGAAGGCAAATTGAAAGGGAGAGACTTGAGGGGACAAAGGAAGTAATTGATGGACTGTGGTCCTGAAGGAGGTGAAACCTAACTGCTCAGACAAAGGAATGAGCCTTGGCAAGGAGGGAGGGGCATTTATTCTTCTAACATGGGAGGAAAGAAGCACAAGAAAAGGTTTAAGAATTCATATCATATATCCCTGATCTCTAAGTGGAAATGAAGACTCCGTTAAAGTTATGTGGAAGAGAAACAATCTACTGTTATTTTTTAGCCAAATCTGCCGCCAGACACACCGGCGTATGCTGGTAAATGTTTAATAACCAGCTCTCAGGGAAGGGGTGGAGGGAGATGTTCACATTTTTTCAAGTTTAATCTGCGTTGTTAACATTCTCTCCATCACTTCCTTAATTCTAGACAAGTGACAAAACAATAAACCCAACCCTGATTTTGTAGCATTTGTTGGTTTGAAAGGTGTAAATGCTCACACTGACCATTTAATAATGTGCTCTCTCCAGCCCGTCGGAGGTGGCTCTGACACATTCCTGGATCAGGCATATCTCTTAATAAATGTATGAGCAACTAGTTGGAGAGAGGCTCTGGCCAGCAAAATTCTCCCTGCTAGTTCAGAAAAGAACCTCCCCCCACCCACCCCTTTCCTCAAGCACTTCCCAGCACTCATTCTTACAGGTCCTTGTGAAATAAAAGTGATATTTTGTAGCAGCAGTGATTTTTTTAAAAAGTGCATCCTTCCAGTTAAGGTCACTAAACAATTTAGGAATAGCATGTAGAAATACTAAACATGATCCACAGATCAGGTAACTTCACGGAACAACTGGCTCCTTCTTTCAGTCTGGTCGTTGATAAATCGAAACCAGAGGGATGTCCCTCCTTTTTTGGTTAGCAAAAAGACATTCTCACTCTCCATTTGTTTGGCCACCATAATCCCCTCCAATGAGTCTGCCTTCTTTGAGGAATCAAGTACACTTCCCATTTTCAGGACACGGTCATGGTATTAATTCTTAACTTTAATGACACAACTGAGGCCTCCATGTAGCATGCTTCCAGAATTAGATCACATCCATTTTGGGGTATTAAGGGGTTCTGTTTTTGTTTCATTTTTTTAAGTTTTCATTTTTTACTATTATGAACTAAACAAACATGAACATTTTCCCATACAAAAAATAGAAAAATGAGAAATGTGTATAAAATGGATGATATATCTTTTATGACGATACATGTCTTTTATATATAAATATATACAGTTTTCCATGTTCCAGTGAGAAACCTATAACTACCTGTTTGGAGGTGATTTGCCCTACAAATCAACCTGATTAGTGCCTCATATCAGGGCTTCATTGTGCTTGGGTGACCGAAAGCATTTCCAAGAACTGATACCATTCCTTAATCCCATTGGACTCCGAATATTTAATGATATGCCTCCTATAGCCTTTCATTCCAGGGCCCACTGTACACAGAAAGCTAAGTAAGGCAGGGCAGGGTGTGCTAAAGTCTCTCTTTCCCCCTAAACACTTCTGACTTTCAGATTTACTTATTATTGCTAAGGATACCACCATCCTCTCCATCACTCAGACTTGCATCCTTGGTGTTATCCTTGATTCCTCAGATTTTTACTTTCTCCACATATTCAAGAAGTTGCCCAAATCTTATTTCTACCTACACAGCAACTCTCATACATTTTAGTCTCCTCGCCACTCATCCAGTCACAAGCCTTGTTCTGTTTGTCATCCCATCTCATCTGGTCTACTGCAAGAGCTTTCTAACTATTGGCCTTGCCTCAAGAATCACCTCCTTCCAATGCATCCTCCACTTAGCTGCCAAGGTGATTTTCCTGAAGTACACGTCACCTCCACCACCCCACCAGTGGCTACCTGTTACCTCCAGGATCAAATATAAAGGCTTCTGTTTGCCATTTAAAGTATTGTGTAACCTGGACCCTCCTACCTTTCTAGACTTCTCACACCTCACTCCCCTCCACAAACTATGATCCAGATATACCAGTCTACCTGTCTCTGTTTCTGGACTCTGACCCATTACTTGCATTGTCTGTCTCCTAGTTTCCTTCAAGACTCAGCTCAAATCCCACTCTGACTCCAGTTTGTCATCCTCTACATGCTACTAGTGCCATCCTGTGTCAGATTACCTTCCTCTTTAACTCCATACATCTTGTATAGACCTGAATATTTACATGATGTCTCCCCCATCACAATGTGAGCTTCTTGATGGCAGGGACAATTTATTGTTTGCTTTTCTCTATAACCTTGGCACTTTCCACAGTGCCTTATATACAGTATACCTTTAATGAGTGCTTGCTGACCAATTAAATGAATAATACAGAAAAAATTGTTATTGCAGTTCAATGTGGTTTGCAGTGGTCAGGGATGGTTCATGGAGAAGGTGAGACTTGAGGTGGGGTCATGAAGGATGAATAAAACTTCCATAAATGGGGGGAAAAATAAGGTGGAATTTTTCCAGGCAGGGGGAATCATGTGAACAGTCACAGAAGCCAAATGGGTGAGAGAGAGAGATGCCAGCTGGAGTGGAAGGTGCACATTGGGAAATAAGAATGGAAAGGTAGGAGCCCAGAGCCATGTTGTAGAAGGCCTCCTCACAGACTCTGGACTTGGTTCCGGCAGCAAGTGGGGAAAGGCAGATCTGCGGGGGAGTGATTCCCAGAGACACGGAACAATTAGGATACTTGCCATTTCAGGTGCCTGTGACTTTTGTCGATATAGCTGTTTACTTCTCTGAGGATGAGTGGAAGAATCTGGACGAGTGGCAGAAAGAGCTTTACAATAACCTCGTGAAGGAAAACTACAAAACCCTAATGTCACTAGGTAAAAGCTGCCTTTCTCTCCTCTTTCTGTCTGTCTGTGCTTGACTGAGGCCGTAGAAACCTCAAGGTAATGTGAAGGAGCAATGGATGAGGAATCAGGAGAGTTGTTTTCTAGTCCTGGTTGTGTCACTGGCTTACTGCGTAGGCTTGGTCTATGCTATCTCCTCAGGCCTCAGTATTCTCTTCTGTGTAATGGAAATAATTCCTTTCTACCTCATGCTTATGGGCAGAGGCAGCATCATGTAGCGGACAGAGAACCAGCCAGGGAGACAGGAAGGCCTGGGTTCTTTGTGGTCTTTCTGGCATCCTGGTTCTGTGATCTTGGGCAATATACTTAAACTCAGTTCTTCAGCTCTCTAAGGCTATAAGTTGCAGAATATTTGCAGATATACATTGGTAAAAGGGGTTTCCTCACTGGGAGTTCCCTAAACCAATGAAATGATAGGTAGAGTCCTCCCCTATGGGAATATTTTGAAAAGGATAAAGCCCTACCCCAGTGGAAGATGTTACCCAAATCTCTATGCCTACTGTAAGCACCTAGAATATCTTGGAGGGACAGCTTGTTGAAAACTGATATGGTAATTACAGTAGAGTTAATAGAAGTAGTATCTCCTTCTATACCAGTCCCACACCATTATCAGTTTTAAAGTGCAGTAAAATCCTATTAATTTGGATCCCACAAATTAGAATTTGTGATCCCTTGCAGAGAGACAAAGATATCTCTGCCATATCTCTGAATGAAAGGTTTACTAATGCGATTAATAGTGGGAAAAAAGATTTCCGGGAAATATTGAAATTGTTTAAGAGAACAAACTATTTCCAAACACTTTAGAAGCATGATTTTTCATACATTTACATACAATTGCCAACTATATGTCTCTCCTATCTGTTCTTTTTCAAATTAAGCAAAAATATAAATTTTCATTTGTTTTCAATGAACTTCCTACCTTTTCCCTCTCCATGGGGAGAAAAAAAAAAGACAAACAAAATCCTCATAACAAATACGCATCATCGAACAAAACAAATTCCTACCTTGGCCATGTCTAAAAAGTTTATGTTTCCATCAGCATCCTGAGTCTATCACTTCTCAGGAAATGGGGAGTATACTTCATCATGAGACTTCTGAAATCATGGCTGATCATTCCATTGATTAAGATTCTTAAGTCTTTCCAAGTTAGTTGTCTTTGCAATATTGTTGATGTATAAATTGTTCACTTGGTTCTGCATCAATTCATACAAGCGTTTCCAGGTATTATTTCTTCATTAAAGCAGTGCTTCTAAGAATATCTGCTTATTAATATTTTGGTTGCTCTAGTTGGAATATGTCTGAATATTTGAATAAGCCCTGTCTTTGAATAGTATTCTATTATTTAGACTTAGCGTTAATTCACAATTGACCTTCCTATCGCTAGCAAGTCAATTCAAAGTAATGATGTTTTATAATTCAGTATCTATACACATTACCGTCTGTTTCAAAAAGGAGTTGAGGTTGCAAGGTTATATCTCTGGGGAGTCTTCCCAGTGAGGATCATACCTATGTATCCTTGCAGCAGGCAGGCTGCTCATTCTAAAGCCAGCTGTTTCCCGTGGGTGATGGTAGTCATCTCCCTTAAAGGATATTACCATATTATAATATTACCTTTAAGGTGCTCATTACTTAGAATTTCTACTCCCCTCTACTTCTTTTCTTAAGTCTGATAGGCTCAGAATAAGTTGAAGTCAGTTTGATCAGTTGATTTTCTCCGAGATTAGCTGCCCTCCTTGCTGGAGATTTGACCATTTCTATAGCAATTTTTATGATTTCTCTGATTCATACATTTGCCTGGGCTGGTAATGGAGTTTTCATGAATGAAACCTGCTATGTGTCTTTATGACCTTGGATATAGTTCACTTGGTAAATGTTCTTGAATGTACATTCATTCTCATAAAATTTGTTCACAGGTGCTGAGAATCCAGTGCCTAAGCCAGATGCTCAGTCTCGGGTAGAGCCAAGGGAGGAACCATGTGTGTGGGATCAACATAACCCAGAGGAGAGAGAAATCCCAATGGATCCTAGCACAGGTGGGCACTTCTCTAGGCAGGCATCCATCGTTTAGAAAGCTCAGTTTCTTTTCGGTTTAAATGGGTTTTCCTAGTCGTGACCACTTATAATTAAGAGTTTTAAGCCCATGCAAGATGGCTATTGCTTCAGGGATACATCTGCTTTCCAAGACCCTTTTACTAAAAAAAAAAAAAAAAGACTTACTGAAGAGCTAGGGACTGTGGGAGGCAGGGTGCAGAAGAAAGGATGGAAAGAGAAATGAGGCCAAACAGTCTAAGACAGCCCTGACACAGAAGCCACTCCATCTGCTATACCTTGCTCCCACCAGTACCCAGGGGAATAGATAGGGAGTTCTCCAAACACCATGCCTTTGTGACTCCAGCCCTTCTCCTTCTTCTGCTCTCTGGTAACTCTTCAGCACAGTGTGACCTAGTTTTAAGTTTCCATGAGATGCGCTGAGTGCTTTAGGATTGGCTTGTCTGCATATAGGAAGGAAAGAAACAAGTATTTATCAAGCACCCACCATATGCTGGGCATTGTCTTAGGTACTTTACAATTGTTATCTCATTTGATCCTCATAACAACCCTGGGAGGTAGCTGCTATCATTACCACCATTTTACAGTTGAGGAAAGAGGCAGTTGAAGCAGACAGCAGTTAAGTGACTTGTCCAGGGTCACACAGCTAGTAAGTGCCTGAAGCCAGATCTGAATTCTGGTCTTCCTGACTCCAGGTTAAGTGCTCCAACCACTGTGCCACCTAGCTGCCTCTAGCTACCTAAACAAAGTTGTTGCTACTGAGCCACCATAAATAAGACATGTGCTTTTCCCTATAGAAGGAATGGGTTTGTACTGAAGTAACCCCACACTCTCCACCTGTCTTCTTTGTGATTGGCAGCATGCATTTATAGGAAATCTAGCCAGTTCCAGGGAGACTGTCTTTGGTTGGGGAAAAGAGCAAAGCCAGCTGCCTTCATGGAGATGACACCCACAGCTTTGTTGGCAACATGTTCTCATCATGAGTTCTCACCCAGGACCCCAGAACTTGGTTTTTATTTTGAAAAAACATTTTGATAGTTGTATTTAAATATGATCAGTTTTCTTTGCACTCCTATGTATTTGATTTTATGCTTAAAAAATGATTCATAAAAAGGGTCTGTAACCTTCACCAGGCTGCCAAAGGGGTCCCTGACACAAGGAAGGGTGAGGAAACCCTGCTGTAACTGCTGTACTAAGCAGGAGTCCTGCTCATGCATGTTACTGCTTTTGGTGCACCCTTCCTCTGATCTTCTCCCACTTTGAGAGGCAGGGTGGTATTGAAATGACCACTGAACTGGGAGACCTGCCTTTGAATCCCACCTCTGGCTTTAAGTAGATCTATGACTATGGGTAAGTTTCTGGGTTCCAGTTTCCTCCTCTGTCAAATGGAACTAATAATGCCTGTGTCATATACCTCCCAGGGCGTTGTTAGGAGCATCCAAGGAAATACTTGCATGTCAAGTGCCTTGCAAACACTAAAATGATCTGTAAATGTCATGCATCATTAGGATGACCACTCCTTCTTTCCATTTCTCTTTGTTGTACAGGATCCCCCATGACTCTGCTCTCCATTTTACTCTGTCAATCCAGTTTAGGCATGTTCTCCCTCTGTGGTTCTGCCAGTTGGCTGCTATTCTGGACTCCATTGTGGAAATGATAATTTAGAAAAACTGCAAGGGAGAAAATAATGATATAATAATTCTGTTCTTTGTTCCTAGCTATAGAAGCTCTGATCCAAGCCCCAGCTGCTTCCTCTCAGGTGAAGAGGGAAGAACCATTGTGTGCCAGGGTTCAGAGGTGCTCAGAAGAAAGAGAAATTGTTGCAGACACTGTTACTGGTAAGTGAGCAAAAAGAACTTCTACTGACTTAAAGGAGAAGGGAAGGAGGTGGGGAGGCAACTGTGACCCAAATGGGCACTGACATGGAGACATGGGTGAAACTCAGTCACCTTCTTCAAGGCACCTTTCTACTCTAACCTTGTGGGACTCATATTGATAACATGCAGAAGTCTCTCTAAAGGTCAGATTCGAGGAAGTGCCACCATGGATTATATATCCTGTAAGTGATAAATGGCCTCAGAACAGAGGGTAACAGTTGTCACAAAACCCATTCATTTCACTTTGTAGGGAGAGGTGGGGAACTACCCCCAGATCTTCACCAAGGAATCTGTATAAGAATGCCTGGTTCCTCTTATTTCCCCACCCATGGGACCTTTCTTCTTCAAGGCCACTGGAATCAGATTCAGCTGACTCAGTTCAGACAAATAGTACGACACTAGGTCTGATTTCAAAGCTGCTATCATTTGTGATCCCAAAGGGATGAATCTGTGGAGCTACCAGGGCAGCCAAGCCTTGATTTGCAATCAAGATACACACCTGTAAACACATATTAGGGAGATGGCTTTGGGTTGCCATACCTCCCGGATTTTCTTGGTCCTTCCCCACATGCAGACTTTCTTTTCATATCTACAAATGCACTGGTCCTTTGATCATGGTTCATGCCTGACTCTCTCTCCAGTATCAATACCCCATTCTCTCCATATCAAGACTAGTCCCAATCATCCACTTTCTCATATGCCAGAAGTCTTCCAATAGATTTGAGGACCTAAATGCCATGGGAGAACTGTAATTAATTAGGCAGCTAAAGGACTAATGGACTGAACCTTGGATGTAGGAGTTTGGGAGATAGGAGTTCAAGTCCTGCCTCAGATATTCAATAGCTGGGTCACCCTAGGCTGGTCACTTAACCTCTTACAGCCTCAGTTTCCTCATCTGCAAAATGGAAATAATAATAGCACCTACCTCCCTGGATTGTTGCGAGGGTCAAATGGAATAACAGTGCTTCATGAACACTAAAGTGTTATATGAATGTCAACCCTTACTGCTATCAACCTGTTCCCAGCTGTTCCAGCAGAGGTGAGGAGTTTTCTGTGCTATGAATGTCAACAGCTATGTGCCTTGCCCCTCTTCAAGCTACTCAGCATCAATATATCCTAAGAAATCATCCTAAACAAATTAATAGATTAAGACAGCACAGAATAGAGGCAAAAGGACAAGAGAAAGGAAGATTACATTATATAAATATACATATACTTATATATATTTCATCAATATCTTTTATCTTTACATCACAATAATTTCAACACTTCCCTTCCCTCCTCCCTCCATATAAACCCTCCTGACAAAGAAAAGCAGGCAAAAACATCTGATACAGAAACTACATCTAACAGCGTATGCAGGAGTGTACAGACAGCATTCCATCCTTGGGATCCCTTCCCTGTCTGCCATAAGGTGGTAGGTATGTTTATCACCTGCTCTCTGGAACTTTTCTGAAGTTTTTGTTTGGAGGTCAGCTTCCTTTTAATGACCTTTTCATTTATGTTTTAGTCAGGGTACACATTGCTTTTTTCCCTTCTGCTTATTTTGTTCATCTCCAGGCCATTATAAATCTTGCATTTAAAAAAAATGCTTCATATTTGTCATTGCTCATTGTGAAATAGCATTCCATCCTAAGCGTGTACCATACTTCTGTCAGTCAGCTTGCAATGCAAGTTACGCTGTTCACAACTGGCTAGGGAAAGAATTCCTAAGAAGATACCAGATACAGAAGATTATAAACAACAGAATAAGTTATTTCAAATATATTTATTTAAAAGGCTTTTGTCAAGAAAACAGCAACAAAATCAATGGAACTGAAATTGGAAGAAAAGAAATGTATGGGAAACAATATTTGTGTCAGACATCTCTAATAAAAGTCTGAAATCCCAAACGTAGAGCAATTTGACACAAATTATTATAGACCAAGAACCATTCACCAGTAGATGTTTGGTTAAAGGATGAACAGTTTTCCAAAAAAGAAATGCAAACTACCAGCAACTATCTAAAAAAGATAATAATCAGAGAAATGCAAATTGAAACAGCTGAATTATGACTTTATGTCCATCAGTGCTTAGGACATGCTTGGCGTATTAATAAATGGGGAGCTAGGTGGTAGAGTGGATAGAGCCGTGGGCCTGGATTCAGGAAGGCCTGTGTTCAAATCTTGCCTTAGACATTTCCTAGCTGTGTAACCCTAGGTGAGTCACTCAGCCTCTGTTCGAGTCAGTTTCCTCATGTGTAAAATGAGGGTGAGAATAAGAGCAGCTGTCTCCCAGGGTTGTTGTGAGGATCAAATGAGATAACATTTGCAAAGTGCTTTACATCACAACAATTTATATAAATATTATTTATTAGAATTAAGTGCTCTGTATCCATCATCAAACTGATAAAGGTGGAAGGAGGCAACGTCAGAAAGGCTGAACTGCATTGAGAGACGTAACTTCTAGACCAGGAAGATGATCATCCCACTCTACTCTGATCTCAAAAGACCTTTTGGATGCCATGGTTTAAGAAGGTCATTGATCATTTGGAGAATGTTAGGAGGAAGGCAACTGGGCATGTTAGGCTGGAAGACACAGTAACTGTGTTTAAGTTTTAAAGGGCTGTCATATGAGTAAAAAATTCAGCTGATTCTGTTTGACCCCAGAGAGCAGAACCAGGAACAGTGGGCAGAAAGTGTAAAAAGATAAATTTGGGTCTTGATATTTAAAAAAACAAGAAAAACCTCCTAACAACTAGAGCTGTCTCAAAGTAGAAAGGGCTGCCTTGGGAGGTGGGGGAGCTCCACATCTTGGAAGTCTTCAGTCAGGGACTGGATGGCCACTTGCCATGTAGGAATTGGTGAGACTTCCTTTCATACACAACTTAGTCGAGATGGCCTCTGAGTTCTCCTTTCCAGCTCTGTAGTTCTTTGAGTTTGTGATTCACAGTTAGTGGGACTGTGAATTGATCTAACCTTTCTTGAAAACTATTTGGATTTATGTGATAAAAGTTACTAAATTTTTCATCTCTTTTGACCTAGAAATACCACTACTTAGTTTATACCCAAAGGAGGTCAGTAACAGAAAGAAGGACCCATTTCTATCTGAATATTCAGAGCACCACTATTTAAAAAAATAAAGAGCTAGAAACAAACTACACACCCAGCATTAGGGAACAGCCAAACAAATGTTAGCATAGAATTCTGTACTATCAGAAATGACAAGTGAATAATTGAGAGAAACCTGTGAAGATCCGTGAACTGATACGTGATGAAGAAAGAAAGGCCAAAAAAACGATGTCAAATGAAGACCACAATAAAAAGCGGCAAAACTCAGGTCAAATGCAACGGGCAGTTTGGGTTCTAATGATTACAGCACACACCTTTCCTTTCTGTTAATAAATGATAAATTAGAAAAGTAGAAAATACTAAACTTCAAAATTAGAAAGCAGAATGTATCACCAATCAAAATCACTATATTAATTGGTTTTGTTTACCTTTGCTTAGGGGAAAATACTATAGGAGAAGAGGCTCATGTGACAAGACTATATATCAGTATCAATAAATAGGAAAAAGAGATGCAGCAGGACATACTGATAACAATAAGGAGTGACATTGGAGAAGAGAAGGACTATAAAACCTGGCCAAAAAACCATCCAAAAAAGCACAGCAGTCCAAGGCCATTTGGGGTAGGGGCAAATAGCCTTGTGCACCTTGGCAACGTGTGTAAAGCACAGTATAATCAGTCACAGAGCAAGAGGACTTAGGGCTTGAAAAAGGGACTTTAGAAATTCCTACTAATGATTATGTCTTGCACACATACTGTTTAAGGATACATTTTTGAAAGATTTGCAACAAAAGTAGTTAGAATAAAAGTAAATTGGAAATGTGGTTCATTGGAGTAACTTGTACTGTTTGGCTGGAAAATTGCCATCAATCTTTTATAAAATGCTTCCTATATGCAAAGCGCTGTTAGGCACTGAGGAAGATGGAAAGATAATTAAGATATTGTTCCTCCACTACATGAAGGTCCCAATCTGATTGAAGGGAGAGTGGTATGAAACATACACTGATATTCAACAATTCAGCAATATATTGCAGAATTGAATGAAAAAGGCAAAATAGTGAGTCAGAGGAAATAAAGGCCATGTCTTACTGACCAGATCAGGGAAAGCTCCATGGAAGAAGTGGTATTTGAACTGGGTCTTAAAGAATAAGTAGGATTTCAAAAAGGGGAGATACAAGGAGGGCATTCCAAGTACAGGAAATGGCCCAAGCCAAGGTATGCAGTGGGAAAATGGTGAAAGTGTAAAAGGGATGACAAGTGGTATAAGTCAGCTAAAGTGGTGCACAAATGGAGATAAGACTAGAAAGAAAGGACACCATTCAACTTGCCTCTCAGGTTGAATTGTGTCCTGCTTGAGTTTGTCTCTAATTCCTCAAAATGGGGATGGTTTGAGATGGCTATAACCAACTCTAATAAGAAGTGAGAAATGAGGAAGCAAATTAATACCGTTTTTCCTCCCACAACAGACTCCCCAATTTCTACCCAGGACATCTTATCCCGGATTAAGCAAGAAGAGCAACATTGTGTGTGGGATCAGCAGGATTTGGAGGAAAGGGACATTCCCACAGACCCCAGTTCAGGTGAGGAAAAGTTCATTGGTTCCAGAATACCAAGCACAAGCTAGTATGTTAAACCTGTTTTCATGGAAGTTTGGTGGTGAGATTTTACTGAATTTGACTAAGAGGCTTTCAAAATATCTAAAGCAAACAGCAGCTATAATTTGATTTTTTTGAGTAAGATATAGATGTAAGAGTGAAGTTTTAAGCATTAATATATACAACATTCATGAGGAAATTTATAAAAATCAGAGAATCATGGAATGTCAAAAATAGAAGGGGCCTTAAGAGATCATTTACTACTCATTTTCCAGATAAGGGAACTGAGGCTTAGAAAGGTTAAGTGACTTATAAAAGGTCACACAACAAGTAAGTGGCATGGTTACTTAAACTTGAACTTAGATCTCCCACCTCCTAATGTACTTATCTTTCCATCATACCATACTAATCCTCAGAACAATACACTGCTGTGTTCATTTAACTGTAGAGCTTAATCTCTCATTTTTGAAGCAGCCAGGACAAAATAAAGAGATTCCAATGATTCTGTACATGTCTATGTCAGTGAGTAGCTTCCCTCTTTGGGAACTGATCCTAATTCTAATAAGAAATGCCAACTAGGATGTGTGGAGGTGATTGTCGAACACAGAAAATGAATAAAATAATTCAATTTAAAAGAAAAAATAATAAAGGAAATTTGAAAAAAAAAAAGGATTGCCCTTAAGAAACTTTTGGAGAAGGTATATTCTGGAAGAATAAAAGATATGTATAAACTCTTCTGACTGACAATTCATTGGGCTAGAAGAGTCAGATGCTACCTTGGAAGTATATTACTTGATAACTACAAAAGCTTAGCTATATCCGTCTATTTTACAGAAGGAGGAAGCCAGAGAAGACTAGTTCCCTTTGTAGCTCCTAGGTTTAGATTAGCAGCCAAGGAAACTGCTCCCTGATCCAGGACAGAAGAAAAAAGCAACACTTTAATCCAACCTTGATTATAAATTCTTAAAACTTTAAGATTTTTAATTGCAGCTGTTGCTAGTGACTTTTCTCCTCAGTCATGCAGTGTTTGCTGCTGATTAGTTATTGTTTTTGTTTCTTGTTTGTTTATTCTTTTTTTAAAATTTATTTTTAAGCTCTCAACATTCACTTCCACAAGAATTTGAATTCAAAGTTTTCTCCTCATCTCTCCCCACTCCCCACCCCAGGACAGCATGCACCCCCTCCACCCCTTCCTCCAGTCTGTCCCTCCCTCTGTTACCCATCGTTCTTCCATCCTCCTTCCCCTCATGTAGGGCAAAATAGATTTCTATACTCCGTTGCTTGTATGTCTTAATTTCCAGTTGCATGCTAAAACAATTTTTTACATTCATTATTAAAGCTTTGAGTTCCATATTCTCTCCCCCGCTCCCCACCCACCCTTATTGAGAAAACAAGCAATTCAATATAGGTCATACATGTGTAACAATGCAAAGCACTTTCATAACAGTTATGTTGTAAAAGACTAACCACATTTCCCTCTGTCCTATCATGCCCTCTATTTATTCCATTCTGTCCCTTGACCTATCCTTCCCCAATAGTGTTTACTTCTGATTATTCCTTTCCCCAATTTGCTGTCCCTTATATCATCTTCCCTCTCCTATCCCCTTCCCCCTTGCCTTGCTGCAGGGTAAAATAGATTTCCATATCCAATTGAGTGTGTGTTATTCCTCCTTAAGCCAAGTCTCATGAGAGTAAGGCTCACTTACTTCCTTTCATCTCCCCCCTCTTCCTTTCCATTGTAAAAGCTCCTTCTTCCCTCTTTTATGTGAGATGATTTGCTACATTCTACCTCTCCCTTTCTCTTTTTTTTAAATTTAAATTTAAATTTTTTTTTAATGTTTTACAATCATTTCCTTAAAGTTAAGATTTAATCCCCCTCCACCCTTCCCCCACTACCCCCCTCCCTCCCCATGACAGCATACAATTTTGTATAGGTTCTACATATACTTTCCTATTGAGCACATTTTCACTATAGTCATGCTATGTAGTCAAACTATGATAAATGGAAGAAATCATATAACAAATCAAAACATAATACACTGAAACCCACCCACACACAAACATGATCTGCTACATTCTGCGAATGACTTCCATATTTCTTTCTCTGAGTGTGGAAAGCATTTTGCCTTAGAAGACCGACATTTGGATTTTTTTTTTCTCAGTAAGTTCTTGTGTTATTACAAAGTTCCAAGTCTACCAGAAAAAACTCTCACACACTGTGGTCGTTGCTGTGCACAAAGTTCTCCTGGTTCTGCTCCTTTTGCTCAGCATCAGGTCATATAAGTCTTTCCAGGCTTTTCTGAAGTCTTCCTGTTCATTGTTTCTCATAGCACAATAGTATTCCATTACATTCATATGCCACAACTTGTTCAGCCATTCCCCAATTGATGGGCATCCCCTTGACTTCCAGTTTTTGGCTATCACAAAGAGTGATGCTATAAATATTTTTGTATGCATGGGACCCTTTCCTGTTTTTATAATCTCTTGGGGATACAGTCCTAGTAGCAATATTGCTGGGTCAAAGGGTATGCACATTTTTGTAGCCCTTTGGGCATAGTTCCAAACCGTTCTCCAGAAGGGTTGGATGATCTCACAACTCCACCAACAATGAATTAGTGTTCCAACTCTCCCACATCCTCTCCAGCATTTATCATTTTCTTGTTCTGTCATGTTTGCCAATCTTATAGGTGTGATGTGGTACCTCAGAGTTGTTTTGATTTGCATCTCTCTAATCAATAGTGATTTAGAGCACTTTTTCATATGATTATAGAGATCTTTGTTTTCTTCCCCTGAAAATTGCCTGTTCATATCCTTTGACCATTTATCAATTGGGGAATGACTTGTATGGTTATATATTTGAGTCAGTTCTCTATATATTCTAGAAATGAGGCCTTTATCCCCGAGCTTAGCTGTAAAAATTTTTTGCCAACTTACTACATCCCTCCGAATTTTGGTTGCATTGGGTTTGGTTGTGCAAAAACTTTTCAGTTTAAAGTAATCAAAATTATCCATCTTGCATTTCATAATGCTTTCTATCGTTTCTTTAGAAAAAAATTCTTCCCCTCTCCATAAATCTGACAAATACACTATTCCTTGCTTCTCCAGTTTATTCATGGTATCAATCTTTATGCCTAAATCATGTACCCATTTGGACTTTATTCTTGTGTACGGTGTCAGGCATGGGTCTATGCCTAATTTCCGCCACACAGTTAACCAGTTTTCCCAGCAATTTTTGTCAAACAGTGAGTTCTTATCCCAGAAGCTGGGATCTTTGGGTTTATCAAACAGGAGGTTGCTATATTCCTTGCCTATTGTGTCTTGAGTGCCAAGTCTATTCCATTTGTCTACCCCTCTGTTTCTTAGCCAATACCAAGTGGTTTTGATAATTGCTGCTTTATAATACAATTTGAGGTCTGGTAGCGCTAGGCCACTTCTTTTCTTTTCATTAGTCCCTTTGATATTCTGGACCTTTTGTTTTTCCAAATGAATTTTGATATTATTTTATCCAGCTCTAGAAAATAATTATCTGATAGTTTAATTGGTATGGCACTAAATAAGTAGATTAATTTAGGTAGAATTGTCATTTTTATTATATTAGCTCGGCCTACCCATGAATAACTGATGTTTTTCCACTTACTTAAATCTGACTTTTTTTGTGCAAAAAGTGTCTTGTAATTGTGTTCATATAATCCCTGGGTTTGTTTTGGCAGGTAAACTCCTAAGTATTTTATAGTGTCTACTCTAGCTTTAAATGGGATTTCTCTTTCTATCTCTTGCTGTTGGACTTTGTTGCTAATATATAGGAATGCAGAAGATTTGTGTGGGTTTATTTTGTAACCTGCACCTCTCCCTTTCTCTTAACTCCTAGTATATTCCATTCAACAGTAAATTTTATTTTTTTAGGTATTCTCCCTTCATATTCATCTCACCCTGTGCCCTGTCTATGTGTGTGTGTATACACATACATGCACACATACATACATACACATATATAATATACACATATATGTATACCTATAAACACCTACATATATATGTATATATATAATACGTACGTATGTGTGTACACACACACACACACATTATATCTATCTATATACATATGCATATATATTCCCTCTAACTGCCCTAATGGTGTAAACGTTCTCATGAGTTACAAGTAACATCTTTCCATGTAGGAATGTGAACAGTTCAACTTTAATGAGTCCCTTATAATTTCTCTTTCCTGTTTATTTTTTCATTTTTCTCTTCATTCTTATATTTGAAACTCAGATTTTCTATTCAGCTCTGGTCTTTTCGACAAGAATGCTTGCAAGTCCTCTATTTCATTGAAATTCCATTTTTTTCCCCTGAAGTATTATACTCAGTTTTGCTGAGTAGGTGATTCTTGGTTTTAATCCTATCTCCTTTGACCTTCTTTGATCCTTTAGTGTAGAAGCTGCTGAATTCTGTGTTATCCTGATTGTATTTCCACAATACTTGAATTGTTTCTTTCTAGCTGCTTGTAATATTTTCTCCTTGACTCTGGAATTTGACTACAATATTCCTAGGAATTTTCCTTTTGGGATCTCTTTCAGGAGATGATCGGTGAATTCTTTCCATTTCTATTTCATCCTCTGGTTCTAGAATATCAGGGAAGTTTTCCTTGATAATTTCTTGGAAGATGATGTCTAGGCTCTATTTTTGATCATGGTTTTCAAGTAAACCAATAATTTTTAAATTATCTCTTCTGGATTTATTTTCCAGGTCAGTTGTTTTTCCAATGGGATATTTCTATTTTTTCATTCTTTTGGTTTTGTTTTATAATTTCTTGTTTTCTCATAAAGTCATTACCTTCCATCTGCTCCATTCTAATTTTTAAAGAACTATTTTCTTTAGTGAGCTTATGAGTCTCCTTTTCCATTGGCCAATACTGCTTTTCAAAGTATTCTTCTCCTCATTGGCTTTTTGGACCTCTTTTGCCATTTTGGTTAGTCTGTTTTTAAAAGTGTTATTTTCTTCAGGATTTCTTTGGGTCTCCTTTAGCAAGCTATTGACTTGCTTTTCATGATTTTCTTGCATCATTCTCATTTTTCTTCCCAATTTTTCCTCCACCTATCTTACTTGATTTTCAAAATCTTTTTTGATTTTTTCCATGGCCTGAGACCATTGCATATTTTTTTTGGAGGTTTTGGATATAGAAACCTTGACTTTGATGTCTTCCTCTGATGATATGCTTTGTTCTTCCTCATCTGAAAGAATGGGAGAAAATACCTTTTCACCAAGAAAGTAACCCTCTATAGTCTTATTTTTCCCCTTTTTTGGACATTTCCCCAGCCAGTTACTTGACTTTTGAGTCCTTTGTCAAGTAGAGGGTATACTACCCTAGGCTTTAGAAGGTTTTGTGTATATGTTCTCTGAGATATCTCTAGGGACCTGTAAGTTCTTGGTTCCTTCAAGGTAGCACAATCAAGGGAGAGGAGTTTACTCCTTTCCTGGCCTGGGCTCTGATCTGTGAGCAACCACAAGCACTCTTTTCTTCCCTGGAACTGCAAGTAGGATACTCTCTCCACAGCCACCACCAGCTCCACCACCCCAGTGCTCCTGCTCTTCCCAGGACTACCATTCAGGACAGAGACCTAGATCAGCTGCTTGATTCCCCCAGGGTCTTCAGGTCAAAGGCTCCAACAGTAGATGCTGCTGCCACAGTAGCTGCCACCACCTGGGGGCCGGGGCTGTGGCTGAATGTGCCCCCCACTCACCAGGTGAAAGAGCTTTCTTACTGATCTTTGAAGCTGTCTTTGGTGTTTGAGGGTTGAGAAATATGGGGACTGCAGCTGCTACTGGTGATTCCGTGCCCTGAATTCTGCTCCAGTCCTGTCTGTGCTGTGTGGCCCAGGGTGGGCTGTGCTCTACTCCAAGCCTGGTGCTCCACTCTGAGCCTCATGTGATAGACATTTCCTGTTGGCCTTCCACACTGTCTTAGGCTAGAAATCTATTTCACTTTGTCATTTTGTGGATTCTGCTGTTCTAGAATTTGTTTAGAGTCATTTTTTACTAGTATTTTATGAGTTATGGTGGAGAGAGCTAAAGCAGGTCCATCATTCTATTCTGCCATCTTGGCTCCACCCTCCCCCCCATTTGTTTGTCTTTAAATTATGACATTAAAAACCTGGACACCAGTGGAAATATCCCACGGTTCCCAAAAGAGGGATCATAAGATTATAGACATAGAGCTTAAAGGGACCTCAGAGACCAGTTAGTTCAACTTTCCTCATCCCACAGATGGAAACTGAGGGGCAGAGAGGTCAGGTGACTTCCCAACAGGATCACACAGCTAGCAAGTGTTTTAAGAAGAATTTGAACTGAGGACTTCTAACTCCAAAGTGAGTGCTCTTCCCAGGACATGGGCTCTTTCATAATCTTCTGGCCTCATTGTCTTGTTGAGAAGGATTCTGTCTACTACTGCCCTATGGGAACCACAGGGAACGTAGTACTCAGTGTACTAATTCATTCCCTTCTTGCTGCAGCTTATTTTTTTTTTTTAAATTTTATTTTAGTTTTCAACATTTACTTCCACAAAATTTTGAATTTCAAATTTTCTTCCCATTTCCCCCCCTCCCCCCACCCCAGGGCAGCTCATATTCTGATTACCCTTTCTTCCAATCTGCCCTCCCTTCTATCACCTCTCCCCTTTTATCCCCTTCCCTTTAATTTAGGGCAAGATAGATTTCTATACCCCATTGCTATATATCTTATTTCCTGGTTGCATGTAAAAGCATTTTTTAACATTCATTTTTAAAGCTTTGAGTTCCACATTCTTTCCCTTCCTCCCTCCCCATCCACTATCATTGAGAAGGCAAGCAATACAATAGGTTATTCATGTGTAGTCATATAAACAGTCATGTTGTGAAAGACTGACTATATTTCCCTCTATCCTGTCCTGTCCTCCATTTACTGTCTTCTCTCCTTTGACCTGTCCCTCTACCAAAGTGTTTGCTTCTGACTGCCACTTCTTCCAACCTGCTGTCCCTTCTATTATCCCCCCTCTCTTATCTCCTTCCCCCCTGCTTTCCTGTAGGGTAAGATAAACTTCCATACCCGATTGAGTGTGTATGTTAGTCCTTCCTGAAGCCAAATCCCATGAAAGTAAGGCTCACTTATTCCCTGTCATCTTCCCATTCTTTTCCTCCATTGTAAAAGCTTTCTTGCCTCTTTTATGTGAGGTGATTTACTGTATTCTACCTCTCCCTTTCTTTTTCTCCCAGTACATTCCTCTCAACACTTAATTTTCTTTTTTAGATATCATCTTTTCATATTCAGCTCACCCTGTGCCCTGTGTCTCTGTCTCTGTCAATACATATACATACACATATATAAATACATATACATATATATGTATGTATGTATATACACATACAAATACATATGTTACCTCCAACTATCCTAATACTGAGGAAGGTCTCATGAGTTACAAATATCTTTCCATGTAGGAATTTAAACAGTTCAACTTTAGTAAGTCCCTTTTGATTTCTCTTTCCTGTTTACCTTTTCATGCTTCTCTTGATTCTTATATTTGGAAGTCGGATTTTCTATTCAGCTCTGGTATTTTCAGCCAGAATGCTTGGAAGTCCTCTATTTCATTAAAGTTCCATTTTTCCCCCCTGAGTTTTGCTGAGAAGGTGATTCTTGGTTTTAATTCTGTCTCCTCTGACCTCTGGAATGTCATATTCCAAGCTCTTTCATCCCTTAGCGTAGAAGCAGCTAAATTCTAGGTTATCCTGATTGTATTTCCACAATACTTGAATTGTTTCTTTCTGGCTGCTTGTAATATTTTCTTCTTGACCTGGGAACTTTGGAATTTGGCTACAATATTCCCAGGAGTTTTCCTTTTGGGATCTCTTTCAGGAGGTATTGGTAGATTCTTTCCATTTCCATTATACACTCTGGTTCTAGAATACCTTGGCAGTTTTTCCTGATAATTTCTTAAAAGATGATGTCTAGATTCTTTTTCTGATCATAGCTTTCAGGTAGTCCAATAATTTTTAAATTATCTCTCCTGAATCTGTTTTCCAGGTCAGTAGTTTTTCTAATGAGATACTTCACATTGTCTTCTATTTTTTGTTTTCTTTTGTTTTATAATTTCTTGATTTCTCATAAAATCACTAGCTTCCATTTGCTCCATTCTCATCTTTAAGAAAGTATTTTCTTCATTGAGCTTTTAGATCTCTTTTTTCCATTTGGCCCGTTCTACTTTTAAAGGCATTCTTCTCATTTATTTTTGAACCTCTTTTGCCATTTGAGTTAATCTAATTTTAAAGCTGTTATTTTCTTCAGAATTTTTTTGGGTTTCCTTTAGCAAGCTGTTGACTTGTTTTTCATTATTTTCTTGCATTACTCTTATTTGTCTTCCCATTTTTTTCTCTACGTATCTTACTTGATTTTCAAAATTCTTTTTGAGCTCTTCTGTAGCCTGAGACCAATTTATATTTTTCTTGGAGGCTTTGGATGCAGTAGCTTTGGCTTTGTTGTCTTCTTCTGGTTCTATGTTTTGATTTTCCTTATCACTAAAGATGTAAGAAAATACCTCTTCATTGAGAAAGTAGGAATCTGGAGTGTGTTGATTTTTCCCCCGTTTGCTCATTTCCCAGCCAATTACTTGACTTTGAGCTCTTTGTTAAGTGTAGAGCTGTAGAAGCAGCCTCTGTTTCAGCAGGCACTGCTGCCACCTTGGGGCTGAGGCTGGGGCCACACCACATTCCCCTCTCAGGCAGGTGAGAGACCCTTCCCACTGACTTTTGAGGCTGTCTTTGGCATTTGTGAATTGAGAAGTCTGGAAACTGTAGAAGCCACCAGTAATTCAGTCCCTTAAGACCTGCTCCAGCTCTGCTGCACCAGAGAACTATGCTCTGCTCCCAGCCTGGTGCAATAGACCCTTCCTGTTGATGTTTCAGATTGTCTTTGGCTATTTGCTTCACTCTGTCCTTTTGTGGCTTCTGCTGCTCTAGAATTTGTTTAGAATCATTTTAAAGGGTTTGGTGGGGAGAGCTCTAGTAGGTCCCTGCTTTTATGCTGCTATCTTGGCTCCACCCCCTGCCACTTATTTTTTTAATCATGCCCTAGAAACCATCAGAGGTCAATTGTTTCTTCTTTTTTTCTCCTCTCTGTTTTTCAAAGCATTGAAGTTTCTTATCAACTCATGTTTTTCCTCTCTGAAAAAGAATATGGAACTGAGAGTCAAAAGCCAGTAAAGCCCTAGTGACTGAGCAAGTCGAGTCATTTTCACTTCTCTGATCCCTCACTTTCTCCTGAGTCAAACGTGGATGACAGTCCTAATTCTACCAACTTTACAGAGATGTTGCTAGGATTAAATGAGATCATATTTGTGAATGTACTTTAGAAGATCAGATTTGGTAAATATATTCAAAGAATGGTAACTGTAACCAATTCTTAACGCTGAGATGGCATTGGTTGACAAGAGTTTTGAATTCTTTGCTGGGGTGCTCCTTAGGAGTCAGCCAAACCTAATGCTACCTTTTGTGTGTTTGTGTGTGACATGCCCAGAGTCTTTGATCTCAGCACATGACATTCTATCATGGATCAAACAGGAAGAGGAGCCATATCCCTGGGGCCCACCAGATTCAATGGAAAGGGACATGGCTCTTGATGCCAGTGCTGGTGAGTAATACTCCTCTGGGGACCTGGAAACAAAGGCTCAAGCTGACATGGTAAAGGTCCTCCTGAATGTCAGGAGTGACTGTGGAGAAAGAAATCTTATGTAAGTTGGAGAGGCCAGTCAGTCTATCCTTGGAGAATAACATTCAGAGGCTGCCGATTGGCATCCTTCTAGAATACTGAACTGAGATAGTAAGTCCCAATTGCATGTTCTCCCACTTGCTAGTTGTTAGAGATCCAGCAAGAAAAGGCCACTTTCAGCCCTTCCTTAGAGCAAGGAGTTGTGGGGGCAATATCCATGCCCATACCAAAGAATGCTGGTCCACAAACTGTCTCCAGTTCTCTCACAGGCCATCTCATAGGCACTTAGTGTTATGCGATCCTCAAGTTCGTTGTTGCTTTTGTCAGTGCTAACTCGTCTCTGTTTTGTCTGACTCTTGTGACTCCATTTGGTGTTTTTTTGGCAAAAATACTGGAGTGGTTTGCCATTCCCTTCTCCAGCTCATTTTTCAGATGGGGAAACTGAGGCAGAGTGAAGTGCCTTGCCCAGGGTCACACAGTTCATAAGTGTTTGAGCCTGGATTTGAAATCATTCCTGAATTATGACTTCCCGAATTATGACAAGTCCAGTGCTCTATCCACTATGCCACCTAGCTGCCCTATTATAGAGTTACAAGGAGCTAAATTATAACTTCTGAAAAAGGAGATGCCTCGATTTAACAAAGACTCCAAGTAGTTCCTTGGTGTAGGGCAGCTGTAGTTGAATGGTCTAAAGTTAGAAGGCCTCAGTTTGAGTCTCAGATCTGCCGTTTACCAGATTCTGTGACCTTGGTCAAGTCTTTGAATCTCAGTTTCTTCATTTGGAAAGTGAGAATACTTGTTCTATCTATGCTACACCACTGCTGTGAAGATTTCATGTTGTCAGTTTGTGAACTGTTATGGTTACCACTCTACCTTAAGAATCTATGATTTCATTGGTGTGAGTACTCCCTCCACTAGATTACAATCCTCTCTAGGCCCTTGTGGCACTTACTAGCTGTGTGTACCTATGAAAGTCACTTCAGTTCTGCTTGCCTCAGTTTCCTCAGGTGTAAAATGAGGATCGTAATAACACCTCCCTCACAGGGTAAGAGCAAACTAGATGACACAGGGTGCTTAGCACAGTGCCCAGCACGCTGTAGGCCCTTCATACAGGCTTCTTCCCTGGACCTCGACTCGCATGTGAGACCTCCAGAATAGCTGCTTATACCCTCAAATCCACAGCTTATAAGATGGTGATATTACTGAGTCTGCTCCATGCAGGGCCCATTTTGTTCTGCTGGGCATTTTAGAGTGACTACAAGCATATTGTTTGTTCGTTCTTTGATGACTTTTGACCTGTAGTAGAAACCAATCAGTAGTTTAGTCATAGCCATCATACCTAGCTAATGAAAGCCAGGAAAAGCACCCCAAGCTGAGTTAGTCTCTTCCTCCATACCCTTACACCTAGGTGAGATAAGAACCCTGTAATACAGAAAGCTATCTAATTTAAAGATAGTTATTCCCAAGATTCTCTCTGGTATAGTAAGCAAAGGAATTTGACTCAAAACAAATGGTAAACTACAGAGGCAAGGTTCTCCACTCAGCTAGTCCCATTTCCTGTCTTTATTGAGCATTCTTATCAGAAGAAAAGCCCCACTATTTTTGGGCTGTGTTCTGACCAGCAGAAAAATGTCAATTTTCTAAAAATTCTGTAAGTAGGCTTTTGGTGAGATGCTATGCCTGAAAAATTTATCAATTTTCAGCTAACCCAGTGATGCAGCTCTCTGTTCTTAGGGCTGGTCCTTCAATGACAGTTCATTGTCAGGCCTATACTGGAATCATGTGCAGATCAGTGGTTGCAATCAATGCTTGCACTATGCTGACATAGATGGTTTTTTTTCAATTTTATTTTCAGTTCTGAATTATTTCCTCCTCTTCTCCCTTCCCCCAACCATTGAGAAGACAAGAGAAATAAAACCCATTACAGATATGTATAATTATACCAAACAAATTCCCATATTAGCAGTGTCCCCCCCCCAAAAAAGAAAGAAATGAAATGAAATTAAGAGAAAGTAAAATATGCTTCAGTCTATAATGAATCCATCAGTTCAAGAATAGCATGTGTTATCTTGAGTCCTTTAGAATTGTTGGTCATTGTGTTGATCAAAGTTACCAAGTCTTTCAAAGCTGATTATCTTTACAATATTGTTGTTATTTTATAAATTGTGCTCTAGGTTCTTTTTGTTTCACTTTGTATCAGTTCATACAGGTCCTCCCAGATTTTTCTGAAACCATCCTCTTCATCATTTCTTACAACAAAATAGTATTCCATTACATTCATATACCACAACTTGTTCAGCCATTCCCCAGTTGATGGGCATCCTCTTGATTTCCAGTTCTTGGCTATCACAAAAGAAGCTGCTATAAATATTTTGGTACATATGAGTCCTTTTCCTCTTTCTTTGATCTCTTTGGGGTATAGACTCAGTAATGATACCCCTGAGTTAAAGGATATGCGCAATTTAATAACTTTGGGGGCATAGTTCCAAATTGCCTTCCAGAATAGCTGGACTTTGAAAATCAAGGTTCACTTCCATGCCAGGAATTATCAGGTTAGCATTATCAGAGGTATTATCATTGCTGTTATTAGGGTATTAATACATACATACTACCTGTCTCATAGGGTTGTTATTAATATTAAATGAGATCATCTAGGTGAAAGCCCTTGAAAGGATAAATAAAGTGCTTAGGATCGTTATTATTGTTATAATTTGCACAACCACTTTTCTCTCTCCTAGGAGATGGACTGCTAATGGTCAAGAGCTCTACCCTACCTGTACCTCAGCACCAGTCCCACCAACAGAGTATCACCCCACTCCCAGGCACTGAGAATCCAGGTGGGGGGCCCAGCCGGGGAGTTGTTGGGATGTTAGATGATCTTTTCCCAATGGTCCCAAGGGAACGAGGCCTCTGTGAAGGCCTCCACAGTCCTCCAGGGAGCCCAGCAGGTGAAAATGGTGGTGGTGATAGCAGCAGCCTAGCTGGTGAGCACCAGCGGAGCCACTTCCTCTCACCTGGACAAGAAAAATCACACTTCTGTCTTCAGTGTGGCAAGACGTTTGATGTACGAAAGAGCCTGATGATTCACCACCGGAGCCACACCAAAGATCGGCCTTTTGAGTGTGCTGAATGTGCAAAGAGCTTCAATTGTCACTCAGGCCTGATCCGCCACCAGATGACCCACAGGGGTGAGCGTCCCTACAAATGCTCAGAATGTGAGAAGACATATAGCCGCAAGGAGCACCTACAGAACCACCAACGCTTACATACCGGTGAGCGGCCTTTCCATTGTGCCCTGTGTGGCAAAAGCTTCATCCGGAAGCAGAATCTGCTTAAACACCAGCGTATCCACACAGGCGAGCGGCCCTACCAGTGTAGTGAGTGTGGCAAGAGTTTCCGGTATAAGGAGTCACTGAAAGACCATCTGCGGGTGCATAGCGCCAGCCTTGGGACCTCTCGGCCCCACCAAGCACTGGAACGGGACTAGGCCAGTGCTGAGGGATGGGGGTTGGGGCAGGTATTGGTGGTGGGATATGAGGGATAGGGTGGGAAAATTTAGTGAGGGAATGAGGCTAGAGGAAGGAGGGAGATGTTAACCCTCTGGGGAAGCATGGGATGGGGAGCCAGATAGGAGTATTAAAAATCACTGATAACTCTCCCCTTCCTCATACCCCTTGTGTGGTCCTGGGATTTAGGGACCTTAATTGCACTCCAGATCAGGCCCCTTGAAAGCTGGGCAAGGATGTTTGATCTATTCTGCCCAATCTGAATGGAGAGCCCAGGGCTTCACTCACCTAGTGGACCATGGACCAAAGGGGCTGACAGCAGAACCCTGCCTAAGATTGGGAACAGTTTGAGAAGGTGATGGTGCAGAATTCTTAGACTGAACACCTGTAAAATTAGGAGTGGTTGGTGCTACTTGACCTGGGTCAGCCCTCAACCCCAGCCATGCTTCTTAGACCTAACTAAGTAAGGGATAGGAAAGGGACCCTCTGGGAAGGGACCCTCCCATAACTCCCTTTTTTACTGGATAGGACCATGGATCCAGAGCAAGGTTAGCAGTGATCTCAGGATTACCTGTTGAGCTGCATTGCACCTGGGAGTGGGGAGCCAGGGATCCCCAGGGGCCCATCTAGACCTGAAGGGACAATCACTTATACTGCAGGTAGGAGAGTCCCTACAGAAAAAAAGGGAGACAGAGAGGGATGTGTTAAGGGATGAGTTCTAAAATGTTGGAACCACCTTGTCTTTGAATAGTTCTTTAGACTTTCCCAAAACACTTTCTAGGCTCTTTGTCTCCTTTCACCCTCACCACCTCCTTCTTCGTCCACTGGACCACTGATACCCCAGATCTTCACCTCTGCAGGTGATGGATCAAGATCAAGATAGCCTTATTCCCCTTTGAATAAGGAAACTGACCCACAGGGAGACTAAGCAACTGACCTGAAGTCACAAAGTAGGACCAGACCTCAGGTCCCCCTGACTTCTAGTCTAGTGCTGTGCTGTTCCACCATACTGTCCTACCTCAGTCATCTGAGCAAATGTTTCAGCCTGGTCCTCTCCTGCCCACCCTCATTAGGACCAACAAGGAGTACTTGTGGTTACCTGTTCTGGATCAGGAGAATAGGAGGGCAGATGGTTCACATAGTGTTCCATCCCAGGACTGAAGACAACGCTGCTGAAATGTGTGCAAATCCGAGCTCTTGAGGGAGGGGGGAAGAGCTGGGGTCTACCCCCTTCCCCAAGAGCTGATCCAGCAGCATCTTGATTTGACTGTGGGAGATAAAGGGGCGAGGACTTCCCTGGAGTCAGATCTCGTCCTGCCTAAGGGACAAAACCTGATTTACTCCAGCTTCTCAAGGGAGCAGGGTAGTAAAGAGGGGGTAGAGAGTTGTAATGCCAGATGGATGGGCAGATTCTTCCCAAGGGTCAAGTAGATATCAGCTGCACTTCTGGGATGCCCCAGCTATGGTTCCTCCCTTGCCCCTTCACCCCTGGGCTCTCTTCATCGGTGCTATCTGTACAGTTGAGGACAGTTATGGACATTGGTCCTAACATGTCATGGTGCCTGGTGAGCGATTTTTGGTGTTGTTGTTATATTTTTTTAGAGAGCGCCACCTGACTCCCTCTTTTATGTGTGCATCTTATGTGGCCCCAGGGGCCACATTCTTTGTGTTTGTGTCTTGCATGGCCCTGCAAAAAAGTAAAAAAATAAAAAAAAATAAGGCCACTGAGGGTGGGATGAAGTGCCCTGGGGCTCTCAATGCATTTATTTAAAAGCAAAAAGTATTTTCCCCTTCCTTGCACTCTGACCCCCGCATCTCTCCCAGTTTGGAAGGGGGTTGCCTTGAGAGCAGTGAGAAGGCAGCTCTCCACCCCACCCCTGTTGAGCTTGCAGCTTCTGAACCTTTCCCCTGGCTCTTTTTCTGCTTCTCCCAGACCCCAAGTTGCTACACAAAGGGAATTCTTTCAGCAAAATAAAAGGGGGTGTCCAGATTTCAGGTGTTGGAATGTTGACATGTTCACAGTACTGGGGCTTTCTCGAGCTTGACTGCATATAGCAAAACCCAAATTAACTAGAATCCAGTTTTATCAGAAGTTGCTTTTTTTTTCATTGTTTTCTTTTGCCATATTCCAATTTTAATAAAAAAAATAACTCAAGAAAAGCTGAAATCAGAAATGTTGTCAGAGTATATCAGTCACAGAATGTTGAAAGTGGAAAAGGAACTTTAGGGACTATCTTGTCCAGCTATCATTTTACGGGAAAGTTAATTGAAGCCCAATGAAGTGACTTAACCAAGGTCACAAGTCAAGTTAGTGGCAGATCTGGGACAAGATGTGAAGTCCAGTGTTCTTTCCACCTCATCATACCAAATGGTAGCAGATGTCTTGGGACCTATCTCCTCTGTCACCATCAATCTCTAAGGAGACTGGAAAATGATGACTGATGTTCAGAATGTTGCTCCTAAAATCTCTTTTTATATAAGATAAGAGGGATTATACCCTGGCCCCTGGCTTCCCTGTACTGAAAGATTCTTAATGAGGATTACAACAACAACAAAGGAGTTTCTACTCAAACCCCAGCTAACAAGAATATTTAATTATTGAGGGCCACCCATTTCCCAAATAATCTGGTTTATCAAGCTTTGATTGAACTGGGAATGGATTCCCAGGCCTTTCACCAGTCCTGCCCCTCCCCTTTCTTAATTCATCCTGAATAATACTAGCCAGAGCAAGATCTAGAATTGTCTAGAAAAGCAGTTCTCTGGGCCATTGAAGAAGGGAATCCTGTTCAGGTAGAAATAGGCCTGGATGTTTCTGAGTTTCTTTCTTACTTGGAGATTCTCTGCTTCTGAGTGGCTAGCAGAAAGAATTGCATGACTTCCATTTCTCCTCACCCTGGGATCCCCACAAAGAGTCACACATGAAAATTGATTGAGGCACTCTGACCTTAAAGAGTCAATTCAAGGAAGTCCTTATTGAGCTGCTACCCAACCAGTCCGATGCTAAGCCTTTTGGAGGATACAAGAGAAAACAAAGACTCTGCTGTCAGCTTACAGACTAGTTGGAGAGAATTTGGGCAAAAGGGTAACTAACAAAACAGGATGCAGTAAGGGCCAAATGATGTAGCATTTTACTGAAATTCAGAGGAAGGAGAAATATCATTGGCTGACATGGTTAGCAAAAGCTTCATGAAAGAAATGGACTTGAACTGAGGCTTGAAGGATAGCTAGATTTGGATGGGTGGAGATGAGTGAGGATATTGGGTAAGAATGAAACATACAAAAGTAGGAAGGGAAATGAATATGATTTGTTGGGAGAGAAAATGAGGACATGAGTCTTGTTCATCAGCAAGAAGTGGAAAACTAGGAAGGGAGATTGGGGGTAGGTCATGGAATATAATGAATGCCAAACAGAGGAATTCAGACTTAATGTATAATCAGTAGGGAGCCCAAGAAGGTTCTGGAAAAAAGTGATGTGACTTTCAAGCAGTGTTTAACTATTAGCAAAAGCAGAAGATTTTAGGTTTTACAAGTGGAAAGGATCTTAGAGGACATCTAATCCAAGCCAGATTTATGTGACCTTTAGTTAAGGATGTATTCCCTCTCACATCCTGTCTATTCCGTGAAGGACAAAGGGGAGATGGAATTTATCCTTCACTACAGGCCACATAAATCTTTGCCTTCATAAACTCCCAGATTCTCAGAGTGAGAAGGGACCTTAGAGACCATCCAGTCTAACTCATATCTGAAAAAAAAAAAAAAATTCCCTCTATAACATAATCCACAAGTGGTTACTTACCCACTGCTTGAAGACTCCAGTGAGAGATCTAGTATCTTCAGAGACAGCCCATTCCACCTTTGGATAGCTCTACTTGTTAGAACTAATCGAAATTGTACCAGTAAGGCACAACTCATTGTTGCAAGACAGAATCATGACAAGTGTTCTAGAACAACATTAGGGGTGTCAATCATCTGGGGAGTAGGTCTTTCTCCCTTCAGGGTGGCAGTCTGTGAGAAAGTGTACCCCTTTCTGCATGGGGAGTCTGAGAGTGATTCAATGACTTGATTTTCCCTTGTTATTTACTTTGCTATTCTGTCTTAATTAAATGCTTTGCTATTTGATTTATGGTTTCTGCTTGGTCTATTGGTAGAGGATGCATTAGATGCTGGCTCGAGCCATATTTAATTCATTTTGATTACCTGAAACACCCTACAACACATGTGAGGTAGAGGTTCCAAAGTGGTATGGATCCCCTACTACCTATACTCATCTGAGCCTCACAAAAACTATTTAAGATAGGTACTACACTTATCTCCATTAAATAAGATTATATTTGTTTAAATAATATTTATTTGATTCCTACTTAATTAAATGGTTTGTTTAAATGAAATAACATTTGTAATGCACTTAGCACACGCTTGGCATGTGGTGGCCCTATACAAATGCTTATCCCCTTCCCTATCCTCTTCTCTCCCCACTCAACATTTTACCTGAGGAATTAGAATCACCAAGATTACTGACAGTCAAAAGGGACATGGAATTCAGTTTTTTCTTGGAGTTTTTTTCTCCAGAAAGGGCTTCTAGTGCACTATCTGTACTCTTCCTTGATCCTCTTTATCCAATCTGTCATGAAATTTATATTGAGATCTTAGATCTCAACATTTTGTTCTCTTCTCCCCTCTTCTGGAGTACACAGCAGTGCAAAGGATCCACAAAACATATGAGCTACATTTCCATTATCCTGCCACAAAAAGCTTATAATTTTTACCAATTTACTACTAATAATAGCCACAATAATTATAAGTTGCCTTATATTTGAAGGCAAGAACTTACTTTTTAACATTTGAAACACTACTATGTCTATTTGATCATTTGATATTTCAATACACCCATCAGATAAGTCTATTGGCAACTAGGGGTGCAGTGAAGAGAACACTAGCCCTGGAATCAGGAAGACCTGAGTTCAAATCCAGCATCAAATACTACTAGTTAAGTGACCCTGGGCAAGTCAGGTCATCTTTGTCTGCCTCAGTTCCCTCATCTATAAAATGGGAATAATAACAGCATCTACTTCCCAGGGTTGTTGCAAGGATCAAATGAGATAATATTTTGCAAACCTTAAAGCACTATATAAATTCTAGCAATAAAATAAAATAAGGAAATTGAACTCCAGAGATGTCGAGTGAATTAGCACCCAGTTAAACAGGAGGGCACACAATAAGTAGCAATTAGAGAACAATGGCATATGATCAGAGGCGAAATTTTGTATATATACAGGAGACAAGAGTGTGCTTGAGCTAGCTCTAACCAGCCAGAAGCGCCAGTTGTTAAAATTTCAATGTAAGCATTTATGCCTTGGAAATTGGCAAAAACTACAAAATCAGGGCTTACCTTATTGTTTGGTTGCTTGCTTTAACTTAAAAAAATGGTGGAGAAAATGTTAATAATATAATTCACTTAAAAACTGTGTCATGACAACATATTTTTCCATGGAGCCAATTGGTAATCATTTACTAGCACACATATACTAGCATACACACACACACACACACACACAAGTGTCTAGGAGAACAAAAGTTTCAGTTTACAGACCACTCTTATTCCTTTTTATTTATTTCTCCTACTTATCACCAATGGTCTAGAGTCTACCAGAACCACCAGGCCTGTAAATTCCCAGAGAGTCCCTCCCATTGCTTGGCCAAAGGTCTTCTCCTGCTTGATGAGAAATGAGAAATAAATGCACAGCCCCTCCTCTAGTTCCATAGTCCTACTCTCCCAACTTCCATTGTACAAATAACAACTCAAACAAATGGCTGGCTTCCTAATATCCCTTTATCTAGAGGGAAATATCCAATATCTCTGTGGAGACTGATTGAAAGGGCCTAAGGAAAGGGAACTAGGAGTGTTGTCTAGCACATGCTATTAAAAGTACTATTGCCAGGGGCTATGGGAAACAGCTCCCTCTCCCTTCTACCCCCCTCCTATTGTGGAGAAAAGCAGCAGTTGGCTCAATTGCTTCTGTGGCTCAGAATGGTAAGGGAAGGAGAAATAACTCATGAGGGAGCAGTTTCATTGAACCTGGTCCATTGTCTTGCCCCTGCCACCAGTCACACCTCTTAGCCTACTAGTCTCTCTCAAAATGAGAGAGCTGAGTTAACAAGTGCACGTTCCCAAGATGGAGGACAAAGGCTTGGCTTCTTTGATAGATTTGGATGGGGGAAGTGTCCAGGAAAGTAAAAATAATTTATTAAGAACCTACTATGTCCTGGTGCTAAGTGGGATATTATTTTACAACAGCTCTCTATCAGGTATGACTCTCTTTTTATGGCTGAGGAAATCGTGGCACACAGAGGTTAAGTGACTCGCCTCAGGTAGCTCTGTGTATTCGTCCTTCATTGTCAAAGAAGACCATGCCATCAGAGAAATAATGACATGCCTTGCACTTGACTTTGTTTTGAGTGAGTGAGGGCTCTGCAGGTCACCAGCCTCACTTCTCCTCCAGAGCCATCTGAATCCAGTGACCAGATATTCATCAGGATGACTGGAGATGACCCAGGATGAGACAGTCGGGGTTAAGTGACTTGCCCAAGGTCACACAGCTAGTGAGTGTCAAGTAAGTGTTGGAGGCTACATTGGAACTCAGATCCTCCTAAATCCAAGTCCAAGCCCTCTATCCACTTGGCCACCTCGCAACTCACCTTGTGGGTTTTTTAGTACTAATAGTAATAATAGCTAATATATGCACATTGCTTTAAAGTTTGTAAAGCAATTTACTTAGATCTGGGGTTCTTAACCTTTCTCAGGTCATAGATGCCTTTGGCAGCATGGCAAAGCCTATGGACCCTTCTCTGAATAATATTTGTTGCCATAATTAAAGGGAAGAACGTAGTTCAGCAGATAGAATTTTGAGCCTGCATGCAGTCAAGAAGATTCATCTTCCCAAGTTCAAATCTGACTTCAGACACTTATTAACTGTGTGACCTTAGATAAGTCACTTAACTCTTTTTGCCTCAATTTCCTCATCTGGAAAATGATCTGAAGAAGGAAATGACAAACCACTCTAGCATCTTTGCCCAGAAAACCCCAAATGGGGTTACAGAGTTGGACTTCACTGAACAACAAATACATTTTTGTATTTGTATTACATTTTGTAAAATACATGTATTTTTTTCCCATCCAAGTTCTCAGATCTCCTGAAATCGATCCATGGACCCTTAGACTGTAGGTGAAAACTCCTTTATATGGATTATCTCATTTGAAACTCACACTATGATATAGGAAGTTCAGGTATTTAATTTACAATGTGATAACCTTATCTTCAAACTGAAACCACATTTTAATTTTTTTAATTTATGATTTCAATAGATATAATTGGTACAATTGTTCTTGGAATAGAAAACATCTTTATTAAAGATAGTTTGAAGAATTAGGACTGTCTTGGATCTCATTATTTTGTTCTCTTTTCCCCTCTTCCACCATTACAATTCCCCAAATCCATCCCACCAAAATTTTTTTGCAAAGGGGAAAAAAGTTACAAAAGTACATGAGGCATGTATTTGGAAGACTAAAATAATAACAATAGCTAACATTATGCAATGATTAGTCAAAATCCAGAAGGCCCATGATGAAGATAGATAAGGAGATAGGTCCTGTACCTCTCACTCAGAATGATACACACATTTGGACATGGCCAATATGGGAATTTGCCTCGTTTGATTAAGCATATTTGTTACAAGGGTTTTGTTTTATTTATTTTCTTTCAGTGGGGGAGGGGGGAATGGAAGAGGCAAGAAGGAGAAAAAAATAAATGTCAGATGATTAAAAAATTACTTTTTTTTAAAACAGAGACCTGGAGAAATAAGGACTGAATTGATCCTTCCATTTATTTTCACAGTACTACCATGCAGAGCCCTAATTTCCATTTTTTCAATCATCTTCTAGTTGGTTTCCCTGCCTCTCCTTCAACTTTCACAATGCAACCAGATCAGTCTTCCTTATTTGAAGATCTGGCTATTAATTCACTTCTTTTCAGAGTCCTTTAACTCTCTAGTGATCTCCAAACTCATCATGGCACTCAAGGTCCTTCGCCAGCCCTAAAGGTTCCCTAAAGGTTCTCTTGGGTCCCTTCTGGCTCTGATCTATGATCTTAGGATTCTCCCTGTCCATCCTCACCCCACACTTCTCCATGTGCACCATGCTTTAGACACACTAGAGCACACACTATCTTTTCTCTCTCTCTCTTTTTTCAAACATGCAGTTGTTTTTTTTCACTGAAAACCAAAATTAAGCCATGACCATACTCACTGTTTCCTTGGCTCTTATCATCTCTATCCATGGGATGCCCTCCCTCAGACCCACCTGTCAAACTGGTGATCATCCTTCATTGGTGAAGAGGACCATGATATAAGAGAAAGGATGACATGACTTGCGCTTGACTGTTCTGAGTTAGGGAGGGCTGTGCAGGTCGGCAGCCTCACTTCTCCTCCAGAGCCATCCGTCCAACTGGTTCACATCCTACAAGGCAAAGCTTAAATGCCACCCCTCCTCCAAGAAGCCCTCCTTGACTCAGGAGAAGATATTTCCTTTCTCTGACCCCATACTCTAAGTGAGATGAGCAGTTTCAAGCCCTTCAAAAGCCTGGAAACTGTGGGTCATCATCATCATGCTTGCTACCCCTGCCTGGTCATGACTGTAGGGTGGTAATGCAGGAACAGGATGGGGATACCCCAATAGTCGGGTCCCCAAAGTCTAGGGGCAGTCCGAAGACTCAGCCGTTTAAAGCTGCACTGGGAGACGGGTCATCTCTGCTTTGGGGCATGATGAACTTTAACAAGGGCAAGAAATTTAATTATCTCTCTTCATTTTATTTATCTTTCAGATTATCTTTGTATCTCCCCACGACACTAACGCTGCTTTACACACCATAGGCACTTAAAATGATTGTTGAAGAATGGAGGAAAATGAAAATTCCCTGGCAAACGATTTGCTTTTGAAAGCAAGAACGGGTTAAGAAAACCTGGCCTCTGCCCCTGGGGCGGGCCCTGGCTCTGCGCATGCGTCGTCCTCTCCGGCTGCCCTCCCTCCTCCCGGCCGGCTGGCGGCGCTGTGCTTCATTCCGCCGCCAGCCTGCCCAGCCGGAGGTCGCTCTTGGCCGGGTAGGCGGGCGGGGCGGGTCGCGGCTCCCAGGATGCAGTTTGTATCAACACGGCGGCGGTGGCTGCGGCGGCGGTGGCGGCCGTTGCCGCTCCTCTGGGGGTCCGGACTAACCGACGGCAGTTCGGCCAGGCTCGCGCCCGGCCGTGTGAGGACGACTGCGCGGAGCCATGGCCGAGGCGGTTTCTCCTCCGGTGAGGTTCTCCCGGAGGACCGAGGAGCTGGCCCACGGAGGGGTGGACGGAGGCGGGCCCGGGGGGAGGAGGGGACCCCGAGGCCTGAGCGGAGGCGCGGGGTGCGGAGCGGGGACCGGCTCGGCCGAGGAGCACCGCCCCCAGCGGGGAGGCGGCCCCGGGGGACCTGCGCTTGGCTTCCCCCGGACCGTGCCGGGGCCGCGCTCCGATGTCCCGGGGAAGCTGGCAGCAGCCCCCTCCCCGGGTCCCGGCTCATTTTACCAACGAGGACACTGAGCCCAAGGGAGCGAGGGGCGTTGGGCAAGGTCGCGGCCGGAGAGCCACCTTTCACGGGCGCCTTGTTCGTTCAGGTAGCCGGGAATCCCCCCAGATTTTGGACCCGGGCCCCGGACTCCTCTTTCCTGGGTGTTTGCGTTGGGCGCGCTTCGCCCCTCGCTCTTCTCTGGGGGGCCTCCTTGGTGCTGAGGCAGCGTCTCGGACTGACCCGTGCCCGCCAGCAGCGGGTGGACCGTTACCCAGTCCGTGTTAAACCCCGGGCCTTTCTCCGCCTCCCCGTGCACGTAGTAGGCGCTCTGTAAGTGCTAGCTGGCCGGCCGCTGTGGGCAGGGCGGACAGCCGCGGTTCGCGTTCTTGCGGAGTCCGAAACACTCTAAGCCTCTGCCCCGGGACGAGCAGGCGCAGCTGCCGTTGCCCGACTCATCGCGTCCCCATTTGGGGTTCTCTTGGCAGAGCGACTGGAGCAGTTGGCCATTTCCTTCTCCAGTTCATTTTACAGATGAGGAAACTGAGGCAGAGTTAAGTGGCTTGCCCAGGGTCACGCAGCCAGTAAGCGTCTGGGGCAGATTTGGACTCCGGACGTGACTCCGGCCGGACCCACCATTCACTTAGGCCGGTCCCATTTTACACCTTGGAAAACTGAGGACAGGCGCAGTTAATTGACTCCCTTTACAACGTAAACTCTTGGGGCGCTAGGCCTGTCTCATTCTTGTCTCTGTATTCTCAGAGCTTAGCACACACCAAGTGTTTGAATAGGTGTTGGCTGATTGATAACTTACAGCCTTGGGGCTGGTAAAGGACCAAGTCTTTTTTTAGTACCTTGCGCTGAGGCGTATTGGACGTGCAGCCCCATATCTCCCCGTCAAAGTGAGCGTCTGCGTCTGGGCTGTTAGGCCGAGGACATCCCAGGAAACCAGCTGTTGCCGCTCTGTCCCTTGTAGAGCTCTCCCAAATCCGCCTTTCAAAGAGTTCAGCGCTGCCATTGTATGTTTCCTCCCAAGACCGCAGTCTTGAGTAAAAATGTGAGAATTGGATTTGGTGATCGTTAAACTTTCTTTTGGCTTTAGCATTTGGTGTAAAATTTAAGGCCATCCTTATACTTAGGGCACTTAGGTGGTCCCGTTATTTTTCTCTGGTAGAGTTTGTGACTGGGATGTTGGTTGGAATATGATTGACTTTCACTGTAATGTAGGCCATACTGTTGTGAAAAACTGTTAATGGAGGAGCTTTGACATAAAGTACAATTTAGATCAGTTCAACAGATGTGTATTACTGTGCCTAGCACTGTTCTAGAAGTCAGTGGACTTGAGTTTATTAGCTCACAAAGTTGTTTTAGGGAATAAAGGAGGATGCTTTATAAATTCTAAACTGACATAAATTCCAGTTGTTGTAATTGATTGCTTAAGCTAGTTGCAGGTGATAATAGATGAAAACTAACTCATTTCCTATTCCTCAAGGAGCTAATAATGATCTAGTAGAGAGATAAAGAGGTATAATAATATCTTTAATAGAAATTTGAAAATAATTAAGTTCATAGGTGAAGTCAAAACATTAGTTGAAAGATTCATGGAGGGGCACTTTTAATTGCAGATATAAGTAAACCTAGAGGAGAAGGCCTTCAAAAATTGAAGTTCTGAAGGTAAAGATCATTTCATTCTTTGTATTTATATCCCTGGCACCTAGTGCAGTGTCTGAGTTATATGTATATTAATTCCTAATAAAAGTTAACTAATTTAATTAATTATGTTGGAATTTTTCTGCTCTCTATTTCACTATGAGTGAAGGGTGGAACATGGTGATCCATTAAGTAGTTTCACTCTTTATTGGCCTAAAAGGAGGTAAGTGCACTTCCAAACGTGATATCAAATTAGTATCAACAAGCATTTATTGTGCACCTGCTACCATTAGACCAATGATTCCCAAACTTATTTAGACATGGAACATTTGTGCTTTAATGGAAGTATCTCCCCCCAAGATAAAAAAAGATGGGTCTGGAACTTTAGAAGAAAATAAGCATGTAACAAGTGGTTTTGGTACATTAAATAATCTTATTTTATATCTTAGGAATGAAAATTATCATCAAAATGTTATTACAGAACTGTCACATTCCTTGATACCAGGTGCTCTTGGTAGAACTTGAAGTATTACAGGATTCCTGACATCTTAGTTCTCTTCAATTTCAGTAACCATTTGTTCACATAACAATATAAGGATTGCATGACTAAGACAGCAGTTGAGAATTCAAAGTGTTCATTGCCTGTTTAATTGCCAAATCTGTGTTTTCTAAAAAAACATAAACCTATTATTCTGGCCCTGCCTGGCCTGGTGAAAGTGGGGGATTAGTGCTGTTTCGTTTAAAAGTAGTAATTTTCTATTGCTTGTCACGGTAGTAACCATGTAAATAAATAACAAGCTTATGGAAGATTTGGTAATTCAGTTTTTGACGTGTTGCACTTTAAGTAATTGGTAAAACTGCTGGCGAGACTTTGAATGAGATCTAGGGAGAAGTTGAGTCCTGAGAGTCATTTACATTGATATGATAATTTATAGTTGTCTATGGATTAGATCTTCTTGGGAGAGCATGTTGAAAGAAAAGAGGATTGAGAACAAAACCCTTAGAGTAGAAAGAGGAAAAGTCTATGAAGATCTCTTATACTGAAAAGGTTATATAAAAACCAGGAAAGAAGTCTCGAAGAAATTAAAAAGTATCAAAAGGAAGGGATGGATTTGTAAAGAAACTGTTGAATTTGATGATAAAACACCTGGACTTTGAAGGGAGCAATTTCAGTACAATGGTAGAGATGGAAATAGGTTGAGGAGTTGGTGGCTCCAAAGGAAGGTGAGAACTATTTAGCAGTGAAGGAAGGAAACAAGCATTTATTAAGCACCCACTATGTGTCAGGCCCTGGCTAAGTGTGATACAAATATTATCTCATTCCATCCTTCTAACAGCCCTGGAAGATAGGCACAATTATCCATATTTTACAGTTGGGGAAACAGAGGCAAACAGGTAAAGTGATTTATCCTGGGTTACACAGCTAGTAAGAGTCTGAGGCCAGAGAGTCTTCCTGACTCCAGGCACATTGCTGCATCTGCTGTATGACCTAGCTGCCTCTAAGAAGAAAAGATGGTAGCTTAAAGGAACATCACATTTAAGGAAAGGTTGTTTTTTAAATGATTAGTGGTAGCAACTTATTATATATAGAAACCAACACAGGTAGAAATTGAAGATGCGAGAGAATAGGAATGGTTGATTGGAGGAAAGTCACAACTTTCCTCCACAGAGACAGAATGGGAAGATGTGATGCAGATAGAAAGTCCAATACAGCTCAATTTGTATTGCCTTGTTTGGTCATCTCTCTTCTTTCTCCCTGTAAACCCTGTAGAGAAGGGATCCGAAGATGCTATTTGTGTTTCCATTACCTAGCACATTGTTTTGGAACTCAGCACCAATTGTTTGAGTTCCAAGTATGAGCAAAACAATGTGCTGGGTAATAGAAACACAAATAGGCATCCTATGATGGTGGGCAGCTAAGATGTCCCAATGGATGGAATGCTGGGCTTCAAGTTGGGAAGACTTGAGTTCAAATTTGACCTCAGACTAACTAGCTGTGTAACACTGAGCGAATCACTTAACCTCAGTTAAAATGGAGTTAAGTGCCAAGGTTGTTGTGCAGATCAAATGAGGTAATATTTGCAAAGTGCTTTGCACAATGCTGGAATATAGTAGGTGCTTAATAAATGCTCATTCCCTTCTTACTGTCAGAATGCCTTAGCCAGCATGAGACGATCAATTTTTATATCGCCTTTGTTTTGGCACATATCCATCCCTGCTTAAATATCCCTGAGGTGTGAGAGAGAGAGGGAAAGAGAGAAAAAAAAAGGAAAAGCAATTCAGCAAAAGAAAATTAATAGTTTATTATATTATCTATAGCTTTCTACCACTCATGGTCCCCCACCTGTGCAAAACAGAAAGAGATGTATTTCCTCATTTTTTTCCTCCAGGGACAAAATGCTATGCTTATTTTATAATCATAGTGTTCATCTTTTTTTTTTTAATTCTTTGCTTTTACCTTGTTGTAGTCATTGTTTAAATCTTTCCAGACTTCTTTAAATTTTTCATATCCATTGTTTTGTGTGGCATAGCAATCTTCCCTCATATTCGTATACCATTGTTTGTTTAGTTCTTCCCTAATTTATGAGCATCTACTTAGTTTCCAGTTCTTTGCTGCCAGGAATATTTCACTTTAGCCGGGTGGGACCTATCATTCTTCGACATCCATTGGGTATGCTATTAGCTGTAGGCTTTTAGCATAATTTCAAATTGCTTTCCAGAATGTCTGAACTAATACATAGCTCCACCAACAGAATTAATTATGCCAAACTTTTCAAAGCTCTACAGTTACTATTTCTATCTTTGGTTATGTTTGCTAATTTTCTGGCTATGAGGTAGAACTTCCCAGTTGTTTTGATTTTCATTTCTCTAAATATCAGTGACTTGAAACAGTCTTTCATGTGACTGTTAATAGTTCTCAGATCTTTTGAGAACTGTTTCAACAAGTATTTTTATAGTATCCATTGTTACGTGTTTTGAGGTCTGTTTTCCAAAGTAGAGGTGGATTTGTCTGATGACAGCATTTCAGAATGCTGGAGAGTGATATTGCATATCATGTTAGGTAGGGGAGAAAACCTTTGGTGGAAAGGGAGCTTCTGAATAATGAATTCACTGAAAGCATAGGATCTAGGCATTTGGGAAAATGACAGTCTAAAAATAATGAAGACGTTGTTTAGAAAGAACCCTTCTCATACTCTTATGCTTTGAATTTGCCAAATGATCAATGCAGCAGTCTGAACAAAGATTTGAAGATTTGTTTGTGTATTTCTTTATTTCTCTTCATCCTTCTTCCATCTGTGTTTCTCCTGTTTACTATCAGCTAGTGTTTGAGTTACCATAGCCCTTGCTGTAGACACTTAAAATTGTAGGCAAAAATAGACATGGGCGTGTATATATATTTTTGTTGTTGTTTTCCCTCTTGATCATTTTTTGATTTTTAAATATCTGACATAATTTTTTGCCAGCTGAGTGTGAGACAGGTGGAGAGGGCAGATAGCCAGGATAACTCACTTGTTTTAGGGTATATTGCTAATGAGGTCATGCTTTTGGTCTTCAAAGTCCCCATATGCACCAGTTATTTCATCTTGTTTTGTACTACATCTCCAGACTGTATTTCTGACCCCAGACAACTCATTATTGATAGATCTATGCTTCTGGTCAGCCTCCTGGGAGTCTGAATGGGACCCGTCATCAGTGCTGGAAAGACAATGTAAAGTTCATATCAAGGATGAAAAAAATGGGTAGGACTTGGTAACAGGAAATATTGGTAGTAGCAGATAAACATGAAACAAGAATGTTACCTATTTCTGTTTCATAGATTGCCTGTACCTCGGACTGAAAGATGAAAAGTGGGTGGGAGTCATTTGGCAGGACTTACTAGGGTGAGCAAGCAGCACGTAAATTTTGTTTATTGTTGTCAGCTGTTCTGTAGACTCATTACATTTTGGAGCTGGAGTAGATGTTTAAAAAAAATCTAGTCTTAATATCCTTTTCCTCTCTTACAGTTTCTTTATTTTTTCTTTTTGCCATTGCATCTCCAGTGCTTAATGCCTGGCAAATAGTAGGTGCTTAATAAATGCTTATTAAATACTTGTTGATTGTGACTTTATTTGACAGATGAGGAAACCATTATTCATGCAGCTAGTTAGTTTCAGATCACACTAGAAACTAGCTCTCTTGACTCCTAATCACGTGCTCTTTCCAATACACCCAACACCTAGAACAGAATTTAGCACACAGTAAACAAGAAATAGTTGTTCTAGTGAAATCTTAACTGTTGGCTCTTCCCTCGAGGTGATTAAGTTGGTTGGAGGATTATTTGTGAATTTCATTTATTTGGATTATCACTATTGATTTCTTTATTATGTTATTCCCACCTTCTCTCCCTCCTCCCAGAAAAAGGAAAAAATCCCAGAAAATCCATGATTGGGTCACGCTTCTTTTGGGTTTCACCTCCAGTGTTTTTTCTGCTTGTAGGATGATGCTAAATATCACCAAGATCAGTGAAATCTGGGTGGTGCTTTTATTTTGTTTTAAACTAGGAGAAAAACCTAGATCCTAACCTAGACATGAACAACTTTGAAACATGTCAATTCTTTTCATATTATTGTATGTTTTAACTGTTATTGACTAATCAGACTGTGATCATATTCATTTTTCATTTCCCAGAGCAAGGGAAAACGACGTTCTACACCTATAACTTCCTCTTCACTCCTGCCTCCAGCCTCAGAGAAAGATTCCTACTTACAGAGTACAGAGATCTCCCTGTGGACTGTGGTGGCAGCCATTCAGGCAGTAGAGAAGAAGGTGGAGTCCCAGGCTGCCCGCTTACAGACCCTGGAGGGGCGCACAGGGATGACAGAGAAGAAACTGGCTGATTATGAGAAGACAGCAGTGGAATTTGGGAACCAGTTGGAGGGCAAATGGGCTGTGTTAGGGACCTTGGTACAGGAGTATGGGTTGCTCCAGAGGAGGCTAGAAAACATGGAGAACTTGCTCAGAAACAGGAACTTCTGGATCCTGCGGCTCCCCCCAGGCAGCAAGGGCGAGGTCCCCAAGGTAATCTCCCTAGGTCTGGAGCTGAGGGTTAGAAGGGACACTTGACCTTCTGTAGTCTTGTGTTTCTGGTTACTCACTTTGTACTTGAAGCGTCATTGTGCCAACAATGATGAGAGATACTCAGTGTATGACCTTGTGATTTCAGGTGCCTGGGGCTTTTGAAAATGATGGGGTCTATTTCTCAGAGCAAGAATGGGAGAACCTGGATGATTGGCAAAAAGAACTTTACAGGAATGTGATGAAGAGCAACTTTGAAACCCTTGTCTCTCTGGGTAAGGGAACTTCCTTTTTTAGAATTATCTGTTATGAACTCTGGGATTAGAACAGTTAATTGACCTAGGCCCAGGCTGTTATAAATTGCAGTTTCTGCCTTTATGATACCCATTGCCAACTCGTGATATAGGAATCTACTTTTTCTTCTCATTTTCAAAGCTATTTAGAAATCTCAGTGCTGGTCCTGTGGCATTTATTATCTTTGATCACGTTGGTAGGTCTTGATTTTCCTTAGTAATAAGAAAAGCATGATCAAATGGAAAGAACATTGAATTAGGAGATGGGGGAATTGGATTTGTTTAATCACTCTGTGTCTAATTATGATTTGGGGCAAGTCATTTTTCTTCTTTCCTCATCTGTCAGGATAGATAATATTTTTCTTACCTCAGTGGGTTTTTATGGGAATGAAATGAGAAGAAAGATGTGGTAATATTTTGGAGAATAATGTTGTAAAATAATATTGCCTTTGGAATAGCGTATATAACACTTCATAGTATCATTGATTGAAAGTTGGAAATGACTTTATAGATTATAAATACAATTTTAAGGGTAGTGGAATCACTTATTTATATTTATCTTAAACTTGCTTTTAGAGTAAACTTGTGTGTTCTCTTAGTAGTACATGCCAAATGAGTGGAGGAAGATGGTCAGAAAGTTGTAGGGTGTGGCAAAGGGTAAACCAGCTTACCTTGTCTTGGATAATTTACAGTTGAGTTTTTAGGAATATTTGGTGTTAATACCCTCTCCAGCATCACAGGCTTTTTTTGACTAAAGAATTTTTCTATAAAGCTATAGATTCTATTCTATGAGTAGAAAATGTCTTACATCATAATTAAAGTGCTCATTAAAACCGTATCTACATAGCTTTATCTATAAAGTGGGAGGAATAAAAAGACTTCCCTGGGGGCATATAAATAAATGTTAGAGCCAGCACTCAAACCTAGGTCTTTTGATTGCAAGACTGTTGTTCTTTTCATTATACCTGATTGTTTTTGCTGTAGTTCCTGAACCTCTTTTTTGCACTTAATCAGTCTCTCTCTTGTATTATAATCATAAGTGTCCATGTCTCTTCTGCTTTGTTAGATTATATACTCTTTGAGAATAGTCTAGGTTGTTCTATATTTTTGTATGCCCAGCAACTAACATAGCGCTTTAGCACCCATTTAATAAATAAATGTTTACTGAATTGAATTAGGTAAGACTTTATTTCTTGTTAACATATCAGAGGTCTCTGGGGAATAGAAAATGCAGAAAATTGAAACACTTGATCATTTACAGTATGGGCAAAATAAGTTCATCTATAAAATGAACTGGAGAAGAAAATGACAAACACTACAGTATTTTTTTATCAAGAAAACTCCCAGAAGGATCACAGAGAGTCAGACACAACTGAAAATAACTAACAACAGAATCACATCATCTATGAATTTATGAAGTGATCTAAGCAGCTAGGAAAGGAAAAATAGTTTTCCCGTGGTTCTTCTGAAGTCTTTTGGTCACCAATCACCAACCAGTTGTTCAGTTTCTTGTTTCTTTCTTGTTCTCAGACTGTGCCATTTCCAACCCTGAGATCTTGGCCCACCAGGAGGAAGAATCTGGTACAGAAGAATTGGGGGATTTGGCTGAGGAGAGCCCTGGTGGTCCCCACCCAGGTGATTGACTACAGGGTGATTTCTACTACAGTTATAGTATTCTCTCCCTCTGAAGGTCCTTCTCCTACTGTGCTCTTCTGGAACCCATCTTTGACTATTTTCTGACAGATTTTAGATGAGGTGTTTTCTTGTGTTATTAATGAACTGTTCATTAATTAACATTATAATTATAATTTTGTGAGCAAGGATCATACTTTTACTTCCCTTCTGAATTCATTCAAAGGACCATGGACCTTATTGGTTATGAAAACATAAGACTCAATTAGAAAACTAATGGATTCATAAGTGTTCCAGATTACCAGCTATGTAGCCAATGCTATCATTTGGGGTAAAAAGGGAATTGCACTGACTAATCCAGTGCTGTTTCCAATATAGTAATATGACTTTGGTTAGTTAACATTCAAGCATTTATGAAGCACTTCACATGTGCCAGTACTGTGCTAAGTGCTGGGGATACAAAGAAGGCAAAAACATGGTCCCCAATCACAAGGATCTCACAGTTTAATGGGGAAGACAACATGCAAACAATGATGTACATATGGGACACATACAGTGTAAATGGGAAGTAATCTCCCAGAAGGTATCATGGTTTTTTTTTTTATAATATTTTACCCCTGTTACATGTAAAGACAATTTTTAACATTTATTTTTAAAAAATTTTGGAGTACTGAATTTTCTCTCTCCCTCTCACCTCTCCCCTTCCTGAGATGGTTATAGTTTAGTCATGCAAAACATATTACCATAGTAGTCATTTTGTGAAAGAAGATACAGACCCAAAGGAGAAAAAAAAACATGAAAAAACAGAAAGTGAAAAATGGTGTGCTTTGATCTGCATTCAGATTTTTAGTTTTTTCTCTGGAGGTGAATAGCATTTTCCCATCATGAGTCCTTTGGATCATTGTATTGCTAAGAATAGCTAAGCATTCACAGTTGATTTTCATACCCTCTTGGTTCTGCTCACTTCACTTTACATCAGTTCATGTATGTTTTTCTAGGCTTTCTGAAATCAGACTGCTCATCATTTCTTATAATACAGTACATTCATGTAGCACAACTTGTTCAGCCATTCCCCAGTTGATGGACATCCTCTCAATTTCCAGTTCTTTGCCACTACAAAAAATTGCTATAAATATTTTTGTATAAATATGCCCTCCCCTCCTTTTTAAAAATATATTTTTGGGAATTAACCTAGTAGTGGTATTTCTGGATCAAAGGGTGTGCAGTTTTATAGCCATTTGGGCATAGTTCCAAATTGCTCTTCAGAATGGTTGAATCAGTTCACAACTCTACCAGCAGTGCATTAGTGTCCCAATTTTCCCATATCCCTTCCAACATTTGTCATTTTCCTTTTCTGCCATATAATAATAGTGATTTAGAGCATTTTTTCATAAGATAGCTTTGGTTTCTTTGTCTGAAAACTGCCTGTTCATATCTACCATTTATCAGTTGGGGAATGACTTGATTATAAATTTGACTCAGTTCTCTATGTAAATTGAGAAATGAGATCTTTATCAGAAACACTGTAAAAATTGTATCCCAGCTTTCTGGAAAGTACCATGTTTAGAAAGGCATGACACAAAGGTCTTTCAGTACCTGCTTGACCTCATCTGCATGAATATTCAGCTTGCCTTTGATTTATACCTTCTTTCACTATCTTTTAAGGAAAGGCTAATGCAGAGCCTTTAATTCTCACACAAAATGGGCCACATGTTGACCAAACCATATACTTCTGTTGTATCAGTAACCATTTCACACAACCTGTCTTCTACAAGTCAAAATGATTTTTTATCAGGCAATTGAGTAAACACTCTGTAGTCTTATTCTCTGGATATTCTTTCCCAGGGATAGGAAATTTTGAGTCAGCTCAGCTAACACAGTTCAGCCATGCTATTCCGTACTCCATCTGTCCATGGCTCTCACTTTCTCATGTTTCTCGTGCACCTGTGTGATTTTTGTAGCAGCAGAAGACACAGAGACGCATGAATACTCTGACTGCCACTGATGAGGTGGGAGAAAAGGCTCAATCATCTACTATAACCCCTTGTTTACAAAGGAGGAAACTGAGATTCAGCAAGGATAAATGACTTGTAAAAGGACACACAGGTTCGACCCTGGTTTGAAGGCATATCCTTGAACACTAAACTGACTTTATTCATACTTCAGAGAGACAGAGAGAGAGAGAATGTGTGTGTGTGTGTGTGTGTGTGTGTGTGTGTGTGTGTGTGTGTGTGCATGCACGTGTGCGGGCACCCCTATGCTCCAGCACGCAAATGCTTAAATACTTTGAGGCCAGGTTTGTATTTTATGTTCCTCCTTTGGGGTGGAACGATTCCCAAACAAACAATGCTTCTTAAATCTAGGCAGCTTGCGGTGTGCAGTGGCAGTGTCACATCTGTCTCTGCTTTCTTTGAGTCTCTAGTACTTGTCATACTTTCTTGAGGTTCCTGAGTTTCCTCATTTATCTTCTAACTATATGATGATGATGCTCTGCCCCTTTTATCTATTCTTTTTCTTTTGTATAAGGTGCTATCAGAACCATATTCAAGTTGTATCCTACAAGTCTTCTGAAGAGAGTTAGCCCTACCTAAGCTCCCACCACCATTTGCACCATAGCTGTACCTCTCCCTCCCATCTTCATTTAGCCTCTCTGCCTATATGTATGTCACTCATTCTCATGACATTTTCTTTCTTATCACCATGACTTGATAATCACTCTTGGCTTGATATCACTCCTGGCTTGATAAAAAATATACCAGCCTCTTTATATGTGGCTTCCCTGAATAATCTAGAAGTACTGATACCAAAAGACGGTGACCTCCAAACTTTCTGTCACACCCCATCAGTAAAAAAATTTTTGTGCCTATACGCCCAAGACATGTATTTAACTACTTTTTAAATTAAATACATGTACAAGTATAGTAATAATTATGTACATTGCAAAACTTGAAAAAAATAGAAATTAAGAAATGATGATATAATAGCCATTCGAGTTTATTAAGGAGCAGGAGGTAATGTGATCAGACTTAAGCTTTAGGAAAATCACTTTTTCCAAAGTCTGTATGGAGGTTAGGTTAGAGGGAGAAAAGACTTGAGGCAGGGAGGCTAGTTAGGACTCTACTGTAATTGTCTAGGCGATGAGGTCCTGAGCTAGGGTGATTGCTATCCAAATGAGAAAAGAGATGTACAGGCAATTTTCACTTTACATGAGTGGATCATTTCATAAAGTGGTTTTTCCATAATGTGAATTTGCATATATATATATATGGGGAAGGGAGGGAGGGTGACAGGATGAGGGGAGCTGCATCTCCCCTTAATCCCCCTCCCCACCCAAGGTGGGGCTGGCATGCAGTTCAGGGACACATGGGGTCTGGAGACAGAGAATTGAGAGCAGGAGGAGGAAATTGGTGGGGGACATGGAGGAGGGGAAGCAGACCCAGACATAGACAGGAGAGGACAGGTGACACTTGGGGGCCAGAGATAGACATGGTACCTGTTCAAGGACAGATGGAGATCAGATATGCAAGTTGTGGGTAGAGTTTTCTCTCAGCTCCTAGATCTCAAGCCACGCCCTCAGTCTGGCAGTGGCAGGGTAGGCTTTCCTTGTGTCCATTCTGTTTTCACTTGGAGGTTTTTTGGTTTGGGGGTCAGAGGCTGAGCCAAGGGGCAGAAGTAGAGACAGAGAGCACAGTACTGTACGGTAAAGGACATAGGTGTTCTTTTGGAATGAAGATTTCTTTCAGAATTATTTATGTAAAGTCAAATTTGTATAAACTGAATTTACACAAAGGGAGAACTATCTGTATAGGAGAGATGTTAAGGAGGTAGAAATAACAAGATCTGGCAACTGATTAGATATATGGGGTGAAAGTAAGTGAGAAGTCAAAGATCACTTCAAGATTGAGAACCTGGGGGAGTAGAAAGATGGATGATCATCATCAATAGGAAAGTTCAGAAGAAAGGTAAATTCTGGGACCAAAAGTAGTGAGTTTTCTTTTGGACAAATTGAGTTTGAGATGCCTGTGGGGCATCCAGTTGGAAATGTCCAATGGGTAGTTCATGATCACAATATCATATGTAGAATTGGAAGGGGTCTTAGAGGCCAATGAATCTGGCCCCTTGTTTTATAAATGGAAAAAACTGAAGCACAGAGAGATTAAATGATTTGTCAGGGTGTGGGGCTGGAGTTCCGGAGCATGTTAAGGCCAGCTAAGTGAAACTGGGAGAATTTTGCCTAGAAGTGATAGTTAAATGCATCAACTGAGAGCGTGTAGGAGAAGAGAAGAGGGACTCCATACACCTGCAGAGTAGTTACGATTTGGATGTTGAGCCAGGAAAGAAAACTGAGAAGGAAGATTTAGACGGAAAGAGGAGAGCCGAGAAAGAGCTATGTCAGCACTACTCAGAGGGAAGAGAGGTTGGTCAGCCTTCTCAAATGCTGAGAGAGGTCAAGAAGAATTAAGGTTGAGAAAAGATCCTCTGATTTGGCAGTTGTGAGATCATTGATAGCTTTGAAGAGAACAATTGGAATTAAGTGAAGAACCAAGGATAAAGAGACAAGATGGAGAACTTGTAAGGCTAGAAGGATGGTGAACCTGAAAATAGGGAGGTGAAGGAGAGATGCATTTGGGAAAACAAATGATGAAATCCTAACCTTTCTGTGCCTAATCATCCTTTGCTACTCTTTCTATTGAAAAATTAAGTGCGAATAGGTTTTAGTTATTAGCTGCTATCCCCAGAGTCCTCTGAAGCTATGAAGACTGGGGTCAGAACTGGGGGATCTCAGTCCCAGGTTTGCCTGAGATGGCTGTGGGAGGGGGACTGAATGAGAGAGTATCAGGGGTATTGTAGTTTTGTTTGAAACAATCCAAAATGGGCTGTCAAGAGGAAGGTGAGATGTGGCCCTCCTTTCTCATTCACTGTCTGTTTGGTCACCTACTCCTTTGGGTCATTCTGTGATCCCTTAGAGCATAGTGATGTCAGACTAAAATAGAAATGATCCTTGAGGGACCTATAATGACTTACAAAACCACAAATTATGTTGTATTCTCTTTTTTTTTATTTTATTACACATTTCCCAGTTATGTTTTAATATGGTTCAATGACCTCTGCCTTAGCAGTCTACTTTTGAGACCATTGCGGTAAACTGTTGTTTCAGCTATTGCCCTATTTCTTGCAATTGAAGGATGACACACCTAATTCTCCTCCAAACCCTGAAATGCCTTATTATACTTACACTCCAGAAAAGATGATATAAAAGTATTCCCATGTTTCCCTTCTCCAGACCATGCAATAAAGGGAGATTGAGGAAGAGGTTAAAGCTGAAGGAACAGATCAGAATGCATCCATGTAAGTCAGGAAGGAAGTTTTGAAACTATACAATTTAGATCAGTTCTTAAATAGAAATGTGATGACAGAAAAGACAAGGTCAAGCTAATATGTATTTATAAGAAATGACTTTAGTGTTTTCAAGTGTTGAGACTAGTTTTCTCTGCCTCTCCTGTAGCTTTCTTAAAAAGTAGTATTCCTGAATCATTTGCTGTTTGGATAGCTTATAGGGAACTCTTTAAAGGCAAACCTCCTTTAAGAGTTATTTTTGTGTAGAGTTCAGTGGTATTAGAATTTCACTTTTGTGTGTTTCTCCTCTTCTCTTCCTTACATTAGATGGAGTTATGATCAAACAGGAGATGAAGTACCATCAAGAAGGCCCTGAAGACTTGCCAGGAGAGTTTTCTGGTAGTGTTGAACAGCATACTTTGCTAATCCCCGAGCAGGCTGCAACCTGGGATGGTCAGGGCAACTCCATCCTTTTGGAGACTGACCCAGAAGTTGCTAAACTAGAAGAAGCTATCGAGTGTAACCAAGACCGAAGTGATGCCAAAACATTGGGCTTTCATCGGAAGCGGAAATCTAGCGGGCAAGTCCGATCAGGTCAGGAGTGTAGACAAGGCATGAGGTTGAAAAGGAGTCTGGCCCATCCACGGAGCCCCCCAGCCACTGGTTCATATGAGTGCTCTGAGTGCGATGTCAGTTTCCGATACAAGCAGCAGCTGGCTGTTCATATGAGGACCCATCCTGGTTGGGGGTCCTTTGGGGATCCAGAGCCTGAGGAGAATCTACGGCCCAGGCCCCAGCTGAAACCTCAGGCCAAGAAGGTGAAGCCACACCAGTGTGAGGAGTGTCTGAGAAGTTTTAGCTGTAAGGCAAGCCTTGTGACCCACCAGCGGTGCCACCTGCAGGAAGGCTCAAGCATGGGCCAGCGAGTCCAGGAGAGGTTCTCACCCAACAGCCTGGTTGCACTACCAGGCCACATCCCTTGGAGGAAGAGCCGCAGCTCACTTATCTGTGGATACTGTGGCAAGAGCTTCAGCCATCCTTCTGACCTGGTGCGACATCAGCGTATCCACACAGGTGAACGACCCTACAGCTGTACACAATGTGAGAAGAGTTTTGTCCAGAAGCAGCACCTATTACAGCACCAGAAGATCCACCAGAGAGAACGGGGTGGGCTGGCCCTGGAACCTGGAGGGAATGATGGGCTGCTCTAAGGACGCCGGCCCCTCATCTATCTGCGGGGCAGGGGGGGCCGGCGGAAGCCCCCTGGAAAGTCACTGTGTAGGGGTGAGGCACCTCTCAACTAGATCCTACCTTAGGGCAGGGTGAGCTCAGCCACCCCCCCTCCCCTTCTCTCCTTTCTCCGACCAAGCACTAGACTGAGCCCGAACTCTTCCCTGAAAACCATGCTGAGATGGGGTAGGTAGCCTGAGAGTCAGGCTTCCTTATCCTGCCTTCCACCTGCTGATAAGTAGTCAGCCATTCTTTGGAATCCTTTGTGCCTCTGTTTTTCACATTACCCCAGGGCTTGTGGGTTGGAGTGGTCTAAGGTCTGCCACCTGGTGGGCACTTCTGTTATGTTGCCAGACCCAAGTGGTGTTCTTCAGAAGAATCCCAGAATGGAAATTCCCACAGATGCTCCTTCTGCCCCTCCAGGTGACCTGTGGTCACCTCCAAGGCCAATTTTGGGGTGTTTTGTAACTGCCTCTGGGGGAGCAGGGCCAGAGGTATTAGCAGTCCTGTGGCAGGAAGTTGGGAAGCACAATATTGCATTTCTTTAAAAAAAAAAGAAGTTTTATTTGGTGTTAACATGTAGGAGGATTAACTTAAATGAGCCACTTTCCTTTCTCTGCTGATATCTGTCTTGAACTCGGTTTGAGGATTTTTTCATTTAATTTTTAAAACCAAGATTTCTGACAGTTGGTTTTCTTTTTTTTTAATTCTAAAAGAAGTGGTTGTTCCTAACAATGGGACTGGGCCCACCCTCTAGGAGGGAATAAAGGATATGAGGTTTCTTTAGTGTTGCCTTCACTGTGGGCAAATCAGGGAGCAGAGAATATGGTTCTGGTGTCCCTCTGACTAGCACCTGGAAATCATAAGTAGAAATGGCTTTGTCTGTAGAAGATCAAAGGGAAAAGATAAAAATGGCTAAAATCCTAAAGCCTCTAACGAGATTGAGAAGGCAAACTTTGAGCCCTTTCACTTGAATAAGTGTAGAATCTGGTTTCAGAGTTTCACTTGTGAGCAAGGAACTGGGCCTATTTTTTCTGTATGTATGTATGTATGTATGACCTTAGTTGCTCTATGAGAGTCTGTGGCCTTGGTTTAGCAGGGTTTTTCAGGTTTTGGAATTGGCTGTGGGTCTTAGTTTCAGAGAGACAATGAAGGGAAGTATTCAGTTCCTTACCTCCGAAGCCACTGCCAAATGCTCATTACTATTACTGATGTCTCTGGTGGAAAAAGAGGGAAAGGGTTCCTGGGACAGACAGGAATTCCTCATTGTGCTCTGCATAGAATAAAACTGCTAACTAGCAAAAAGCCCTTATCTGTCGTTTTCCTCCTGTCAAAAATAGCTTTCCTAGTTTTGGGGAGCTGAAGTGAGAGAGGCAGCCTTACTTGGGGTGTTAGAGGGAAACTAGCCAAGAAATTTGCACTTAAGGCTCTGTGGAGTAAGTAAGTTTCATTGCATTTAAATCCAGATCAGCTACATGACACAGATTTGTCCTACCATAGAACTGAAGCTCCTAAAGTTTTTAAGAACACTGCTTGTATTCTCAGCTTTATGTCCTTTCCTTAAATTCCTCCCTTAAAGACATTAGTCCTCACAGGATTGGATTTATATTTTTTGAACATTTGTTATACAGGAGAGTGATAGGACTTCCTCTGAAATATCGCTTACTTGGTCAAAGGAACTTTAATATTTGGTAAATTTGGTGATAACTAGTATTACCATTATGAGAAACTCTTACAGGATCTTAGTCCAGCTTCAGCTTTGGTAGTTCTCTTGTAATTAAAATTGGTAAAATCTACCTGATAAGGTCACCACGGTTCAGTGTCTCATCCTCAGTTTTGTAATGTTACAACTTTGATTTTTAACTTGAGAGGGGCAATGATGAACTGATGAATGCTAACCACATTCACAGGAGTTGGCTTTATTATAAAACAATGACAATTTATTAAATTACAGTTGGAGATAGTCCTGGTCAGCTCAGGAGATTAAATGAACATTCAGAAAGCTCATTGAGCATAATATTGAAGCAAAGGAAGTTGGATGTTCCTGAGGGATATTTCCATCAAGCTCTGTACTAAGGCAGGGACATCACATTTAGAACCTTCTCCTTGAGCTTATATATCAATGCAGTCAGCTGATGTATCAGGGTGGTTTCAGGTGGCCGATGGATAGACAATTAGCTGAACGCAGCAATGCATGTTTAACTTAATAAAAATTGAAATGGAAGTCATTTGAATAGAGAAGTGCAAGATGAGCCATTTTTAAATGACCTCCAAAAAAATTACTCAAATAATGAGATCTAAGTCCTCAAATATTGGACAAAATATTTTCCTATTTGGCTGAATCTTAAGCAGATTTTGAGTTGCAGAGTTCGCTGAAGAAATCATAGCCGACCTGAGGCACAGAGCTGGGTTTTAGAGCACCATGGATTCAGAGAGAGCTGCCATACATAGTCAGGGAATGCCAGGGGGCAGTATAGCGATAAACAGGCATGTTAGGCAGGAGACAAGGTACCACATCCCAGCTGTGGTTGCTGATCATAGGGACGCTTCATAACTATTTCAACACCAAAGAAACCTCATAGTAGAAAGCTAATGTTTGGTATTTGAATAGGTACTATTAACTGATGTTTCTAGAGGAACTTGTCAGCCAGCTGACCTTACTACCTTTTATGCCCATACCCAAGGAACTTGCTTGGTCTATTCCAGAAGAGTGCTTAACTTAATAAAGGTTGATGATATTTTCATCAGGAGACTGTTGGCTGCTGCTATAGATAAGGTAGGTAGACCATGGACTGCAAGTAAATTAATACCACAAACCTTGGTGTCTTGAGATGAGTCTTTGCCTCTTGGATCACAAGAATATGAGAATGGCAGTGAGAGGCCTCAGTCTTCCTGACCTAATTAGCTGAAATAGCGGCAGTGGCTGCAGCAATAGGAACAGAGTTGTATGAGAAGGTTGCTGAAGAGATTGACATCTGATATGTGGCCAACAGTTAAAAGTATACACTGTATAATAGACTATAAGGATACAGAAATGGTGGCACTTGTAAAATATTTGTCAAACAGCTCATCCTGAAGCTAATGTAGTATTGACATACCAAAAACAAAAAAAGCAGGCCACTGCAGAATTTCCCCAACATGTTTTGGGAATAGTGTGGGGCAGTACCAATGAGAAGCAGAGCAAGACTTTTTCTTGGAGAGGTTTGCCATCAATTCATTGGTAAACTGATGTTCTAAAGGATATAGTTGTTAGGACACTCTTGGTCCATTGTTACCCCATTCATGTACTTCTTCCCCTAAAGAACTCGGAATCTTGTTGCTTCTCATGCAAAGTGTAGAGAAGTTGAGAAATTCTATGAAGAATTTTACAATCCTCCAGATCGAATCAACATAAACCTTGATATTTGGTGAATTCTGTGCCAAGAGGTATGCACAGAGGAAATATATAAAGTAGGGAACTTGATTTCTTTAGTGTGGGCCACTTCTAGGTGAGGAAAAGTCCTCTGCCAATGCAAGGTCAACACCTTGTAACAGCTTTAGAAAGTTGCTTAGATCTTGGAGGTCCAGCAACTCATCCAAGGTCATACAGACCGATTCAAGTGCTCCTTAGCTTCAAATCAGCTTGCAAGAAATACATATTGAACAATATAGAGCAAAAGAAAAGAAATAGATCAAACCTTTGGTAACTCATACAGAAGCTTCACACCTTTACATTGCAAATATTTCCTTTGAGAAAAGAAATTGGAGGTACATAGGGTCAAAATGACCAAAAATGAAATCGTTTATATTTTGAGAGAAAATGACATTAGTGATGTGGGGATCATTCCTCAGTCAGTTGTATATGCAATTAGACCACTGACTTGTTAGAGCAAAAAACAAAATTAGCACAAAGTGAAGGGCATGAATATTCAGTATAAAAATGAGAAAAATGGCATACGATTAAAATGGCAATCTTAAGTATTTTAAGCAAGTTATTGATGCCAATAAATAGTATTTGGATGGTGAAAAGGACATAAAGCTTGATTATAACAGTTTTATGCAGATATTTAACTGATAAGAGTAATTTACCCTGAAGAAGAAAGCACAATGGCCTAGAAACTGCATCAGTCAGTAAATAACTTGATCTAGCCAAGTAAAGTGTCAGGGACAATACTAATTTAGAATAACAGATCATTTGCAAAATCTTAACAGAAAAGAATGGGTTGGTGGGAGATGAAGTATCACTTTATATGACAATGTAAAGAAAGCTTGGTGAAAGACCTAAGCAGTCATCTAAAGACATTTAAGAATGAAGCTGAAAGGACAGCAAACATTGCAAAAGATTTTTATAGCAAACTTTACTTTCAGGGATAGTTGACCTACCACTTTTGGATTCAGTATAGTTCTTGATGGAGGACATAGAAATGGCATTGAAGAAAATGAACAGAAAAGACATTTGGATTGCCCGAGAAGAGTTAAGTGCTTGGGCTGATCTAAATTTAAGGGCACAAGGAGTCAATTCTCAGGGTTAGTGAAAGGAAAGGAAACTGTAGACATTAAAAATCTCAAGAGGATCTCAAAAATAGCTTCTAATCTGTATGCCTACTTTCCCATCTATACAAATTTTTATCATCCTTGGCACACATTGAGGGAGAACTTTCATGAGCTTAAGGGAACAGATAGTTCAGGCAATAAGCCACATGAGAAAATTGACTGAAAGGCATGAAAAATACATCTTCCTATCATGCTTACTGATCACCGGCCTTTCAAAAAGCATTTGATTTTGCTAGGCAAAACATTGCCATGAAGACTCTTCTCCAAAAAGTCTCCCATAATATTGAAATCATAAGATAACTTGAAAGATGTGAAGCCAAAACGAGAACTTTGTTCAGTGGCCCTCAAATTAGTGATGGCAAGTGGAATATAAAGTGGATGTGTATGCATGTCAAAGATTAAATGAAATTCTCTATAAGTTCTCTCTTAAGTGATGAGACCCTCCAGCACTAATGTTTGTGGATGATGGTTTGCTGCATCAAGCCCTGGAATATTGCAGAATATTCCTAAATGAAATCAGTAACTCCATCCTTTTCCCTTGGAGCAGAGTTTCTGGTGGTGGTGCGTAGTTTTGAGTCAAGGAATGTTTCTCTGAAGAACTGAAGCTAATATTCATCCATAGGCTCTGGAGAACTGCATATTGGCAATTATCAGCACATTACAAATGAGAAATTATTCATGAAAAGTAGTGAAAAAAGTGTCAGAAAAATACATCATTGGAAAAGTTAGGTATTGGATATTAAGATTGAGGGACAGCCTACACACTCTTGGTATCTATAAAGGAAAATGTGAGGAAGGCCTGTTGTGTGGCAGCTAAGCACTGGCTTAGATTTATGGGGCAGCACAAATGAGGGATTTGAATGGGTTGGGATTTTTGTGTTTGGATGGTGAGCTCACATCTCTCTTGGAGCACATATAGGGATCTTTACATAAAAACAAAAAAAAGCAACCATCCTGTAACTTATTCTCTCTCTGTTACATGAGCATGGCAGAGAGTCTTTGTTTATAGGAGATTGGGGCGCCCAATGTCCCTAGGAACAGGAACCAAGTCTTCTAATTAAAGTCCAGCTTAGAGTCAAAATATAGCACAGTGAGGAGACTGTTCCCTGGTCCCTAGTGGCTAAAAATTTTGGGGATCTTGGTCACCTTGGTGCCCTGGCTTAGGAGGAAGATGAGAGCTTCAGAGGTTCCTTCCATAGTGATGGAAATGTCTAGGATAGGGAGGAGTTAAGATCCAGAACTGGAGATACTGTATATTTTTTGTAAAATGGGGAAAGCGAAGAAAAAATTTTCACAATAAAAAAAACTACCAAGTTATACATTTTGGATATACCAGACAGCATTTTAACAACTCAGATTACATGCAATATATTTTTTATTTTCAACTGTGTAGTAGTTTTTAAGGTCTGTAATGAGTAATTTAAAAAAAAAATTCCTCAAAATTTCTGGTTCCAAATTGTGATATGATACTGCTGACCCTCCTTTGCTTAATACTGTTTTGCTTAATATTTAAACTCAAAACCACTAGTTCTCAGGATTTCCTTCTGTCTTAGTAGTTGCAGTGAATTTTAAGTTTTTGGAAGAGAATCTGCTGTTGATCTTGGTACTTTCCCCAGTGGTCTGGCCTTAGGGCTGCCCTATGACCTTTTTTGAGAGGAAATAGGTTCCCTTGGTTACTGAACACTGATTTAAGGAAGTGTAGTAGTTACTTCAAATAGTGATAAAAATGACTACCTGTGAGGTGTCCTTTATGAGTGGAACCATGCAGAATACATATCACTATGCAATACCTAGCAGAAGGTATGGGAGAGCATGACTAAGAGTTGTGGGGGTAGTGGCTTGTGATCCTCACCATTGGACATTGAAGTTTGAAATACATAATTTATATTTTTAAAACTTTTCATGATTGAGAGTTAATCTTATATGGGTTCAGGTCAATTTAAAAAATACAATTACATGTAAGAATAAAAATGGCCAACCTAATATTTTTAAGCAACTGCTCTGTGTAGAAGGGTGCAGTGGTTTAAGCCTACTTTAGACAAGAGTCTGTATTTGTGTAGTTTATCTCCTAGTTCAGATATATGTCAGTATCTCCTTACTAGATAAGTGGTAAATTAAAATTACACTCATTTGCGGAGTCCAAGGCAGGAGAGAAGGGATTTTTACTCTAAATATAATTCCTGCGATCTCATTTACGTATTCATACTGGGAAGGAGCCTTAGCCATCAGTCGTTTTGAAGATGACAGCAGAGATGTTGCAGTCAGTGGCACTCGTTCTGTGCCCTTCCGGCTGGACTCCCATCCAAGTGCCCCCTGACAGGTGCCCCCTGACCCTCTCTCTCCTTCCACTAACAGCTGCAGCCAGCAGTTCGTCCTAAACGGGTAAGTTTAGTTCAGCTGACTTGTACGGACTTGAAGGCTCCACTGCGCCTGGGACCAGCCAGGAGTTGCTGTGCCAACCCTTCCGCTCCCCGAATCTTCAGAAGATCGCGGCCTCTGCAGTGCTTGGGGAGGGAAGGGGGTGGAAATGCACCTCCCCTTCCCATCAGAACAAAGAACCCTCCTCTCTCCCTCAAGCCCCACCCCCCGCCTTGACTGCTCTAGGTTAGGTATATTGCACAGGTTCGGCTTCTTGCCGCGTGTTTTTAAAATCCACTTGGTATCTCGCCGGCGTACGCGGCTACAAGGCCCAGAGCCGGTCGAACAGAGCGACCCGCTGCCTGCGGCGCCTTGCGGTCCTACGGCCCGCAGGGGGCGCTGTGGGCGCCCCGGGCTGGCTCTAGCTGGGCCCAGCGGCACGGGTCCTGGGGCCCGGGGCGGGGCTTAACCGAGATCCTAGGGCTGCTAGGCTCCGGCTCCTTGGTGCAGCTGGTGTGGACAGCTTCGCCCGCGGGCCGGCTCCGGCTCGGCACCCCGGCACCAACGCCTCCGCCTGGGACGAGCGGCCCGGCCCGCCCAAGCGGGGCGGCAGGGGACCATGGCGGAGGCGGCGCCCGCTCCGGTGAGCCCGAGGCGGGGAGGGGGAGCGCGCGGGCGGGGGGTCCTCGCATCCTGGCGCGGGGCCGGCCCCTTCGCCCGCAGCCGCCGTGGCCTTCCACGCGTTTCCGCCCGCGGGGCCGTGGCCGTGTTAGGGGGCGGGTGGGTCCGGGAGACCTGGGCTCGCCGCCCCCGCCCCGAGGGCGCGAGCGTGCGGACCTCGGATGGCAGGGGAGGTCGCGGCGTGGCTGTGAACGCGGACGGCGGGCCCCGCCCGGGCCACCCGCAGACCTCTCCCGTACGTGAAGCGGGGCAGATGTTTAAGGGCCCCGGCAGCTGTTATCACACAAAGGAAGATGGAGCTGGCGTGGGAAAGTCCTCGCCCTGCGCCCTGCGGTGTGGTGTTTGGCTGTCTGGTTAAGGACGTGCAGCACGTGCGAGATTGAAATGCCGACCCCAGAAAGCGTGTGTATGGAACGTGTACACACGCATCTTAAGTACCGGCCGGTTGTGTAGCCGCGGGAGGAGCGCGTAACTGACTGCTGTCAGTATCCGCCTGACCTGCCAAGTGGGACCACGCTTCGGGTGGGTGGAGGTCGGTGACGAGAGCCACTGGAAGCGCAGGCATTTTAAACTGGGTAGTAACATCCGCTTTTCTCTTCCAGCATAATTTTCCGCATTAACAGTGACTCTATGAGGGGTGAGGGGTGGACAGGCATGAGGCACCATTGATTTAAGTATCCTACCTCGGGGCCACACAGCAAATTAGGGACAGTCAGGACTAAGAAACCCAGTTTTCTTGACTAGTTCAGTTTTTAATATTAGGTCATTAGTAGTATTTTTGCTGTTTGAGTTTTTATTTGGAGGAAGAAAAACAAGTTTCCTCTTTTATTAGTGGAATTTTAGTATTTGACAACGTCTGGCTTTGGTTGTAATTAATTTGGGACTTTTAGAATTTGTTTGTATCTTAGCTTATTCTTTGTTTTATTGATCCTTTTTTTTAATCACCTACATTTCTCTTTGCCAATCCTATCCCAGCTAGCCATATTCTGTTATAATAAAGAAGAAAAAAGTTCCACAAAACTAGTCAGTCTATCACAAAAGTCAGATACTGAACGCAGTATTCCACACCCATTGCCCCCCAACTCTGCAAACAAATGAGGGGAAGGTGTCTTCTCCAGTCTCTTCTTTGGGGCCAAGCGTGGTTGTTATAATGTCATTGCGTTCTGTTTTGATTGTTTCATTATTTCAACATGTACATTGCTGTAAGTTAGCAACTGTTCATGTTATTTTCGTGGTTATACTTACCTTGCATCAGGTCATTTAAGTCTTTTCATGCTTCCCTGCATTCACTGGGCTCATTATGTATTAAATTTCAGTGTATTCATGCACCACAGTTTGTAAGGCATTCTCTGATTGATAGGCATGCATCTACTTGGTAACCCTTTTGCTACCACAGGGTGATGCTATAAATATTCTGATAAACACTTTGTTTTTTGTTGTTCTCCAGGTGTAGGATTTTGAGACTTGAAATTATCTTGGCAGTGGATCTTTTTTGGCCTAGATTTTTATATATAGAATTGGTATAGACTAGAGAATCCTCTATAAAAAAACCCACTCTGCTAATTCAGATTGACAGCTGTTCTGTAATTTATGGTTTTAGTAAGATTAGACTGGTGCTGTCAAAAAAAGAATGTTTGGAGGACAGTGAAAGTGGATATACCTGTTAAGGTATTGTAATAAAATCTTGTATTCTAACATGTATTGTAATAAGGTAATGAGGACCTATGCTAGAGTGGCATAGTATAAAACCCCACAATATGTCCTACAATATTGAGAACACAGTAATAACTGTGTTATTAGAGCTTAGGAGTTGTTCTTCCCAGGTGTCTTTTTGGAGCAGTGGATGACTTTTAAAAAATAAAACAAAATATGCTATCTCATAATATTGAGACCATCTCTAATTCTCTTTGCTAATAGGCCCTTGAGCAGGATGTTCAGTCTGGATCCTTGAGAGCTTTGCTGACCTCCCCAACTCTGCAGGTGTCTCCTGAGAAGGACTCCTGTTTGCACTCCCCAGAGATCACCCTGTGGACTGTGGTGGCTGCCATTCAAGCTGTGGAAAAAAAGGTGGATTTGTGCCTGGCCCGATTATTCACCTTAGAGGGTCGGACAGTGACGGCAGAGAAAAAGCTAGCAGACTGTGAGAGGGTAGCAGTGGAGACTGAAAACCAGCTGGAGGGCAGGTGGGCTGTGCTGGGCACCCTGCTCCAGGAGTACGGGCTGCTCCAGAGGAGGCTGGAGAACATGGAGAACCTGCTGAGAAACAGGAACTTCTGGATCCTGCGGCTCCCCCCAGGCAACAAAGGAGAGGTCCCCAAGGTAATCTCTCCTAGTCCAGAAATGGTGGGAGCAGGGGAGACCAAGGTTGTGTGTATGTGTGTGAGAGCGTGCGATACTTGTGGTTCTAGGTGCCCCTGACGTTCGATGATGTGGCCGTGTATTTCTCGGAGCAGGAGTGGGGCAAGCTGGAGGAGTGGCAGAAGGAGCTTTACAAGCACGTGATGAGGGGCAACTATGAGATGCTGGTCTCCCTGGGTAAGGTGCCAGACTGGGTCGCCATTAAAAAGCTTCTGGGGGTCAGTCAGTTTGTAGGATTAACTTTGATTTGGTCTTAGCCTCATATGCTTTTGGGTGCTGACTTGTGGGAAGCCTGGTCTTTATCTTTCCATGGACAGGGCAGTGTGTGTGTCACTAATGTGGTCCAGGCTATCTACCTGCCCACATCCAGTAGTCAGACTGATTCTATCTTCTTCCTCCACCCTGTGCACAGACTATGCTGTTTCCAAGCCCGATATTCTCTCTCAGATTGAGCGAGGAGAAAAGCCATGCCTTACAGACCGCTGGGGCTCAGATGATGAAGTGTCATGTCCTGGAAAACCAAGTACTAGTAAGTATGAGGTGGAAACAAAATGAAAGACTCTGGGAACAAAATGCTATCAGGAAATACTACCATTGATTTTTACTTCCTTCCAGATCTGTGCTCAGTTTCTTCACTAGCACTTCCTTTGTACCCTTGGAAGGGTAGAATTTGGTATTTATGTCAATTTATATTTTCTAAAGGCAAAATTGAGGCTCAGAGTGGGAAATAGTGGCCAAGGCCACAGTAATAAGGACTGAGTTAAGTGCAGGGCTCCAGACGTGTAATCTAAGAAGTGACCATTTCCCTCTCTGCTCTCTGTACCTTAGCCCTTCAGAGCATCTCCTTTTGTATTCAGACCAGCTTCTTACTCCCAAAGTTTGCTAACATTCTGAGAGACTTTGTCTCCTAGGATAAAGGCCCATTTCCTTTTACCCCTAATACAGTGTGGAGTAATAGAAAACACTGGACTGACAATCCAGAACTTCAGTTATCAGTCTGCTTCTAGTGCTAGGGATTAAAATTTTTTCATCATTATAGGCCTTGTTTTTGGGGTTTTTTTTTTGTCTTTAAAATGAAGCCACTAGACAAAATCATTTTTAATGTCTTATCCAGTGCTAGCATTCTAGATTTGATCAGAATTCTCAGAGAGGTGTAGGTACAAGGCAGGCAGCGATTCTGCACCTAGTCACCACCCCAGAGAAAAATAACTGCCTGAGAATTAAGTTTTCTGTTAGAAATTCCAAGGGGTTTCTGGTGAATCCTGGGACTATGGAAGATCTTCCCTGGACCTTTATATTCTACTCAATATTAGTTACGTATAATTTCCCCTGCCCCAGACCTACCATCTTCAGAGTATATTTCCAAGCAACTTCGACCTGCCCAAGGGGAAACAAAGGATGAACCAGTTCTTACAGATCATCAAGGCCCAGAAGCACAAGAAAGCATGACCGGACCAAACACAACTGGTGAGTCAGAGGACAGGGTAGGAGCTGAAGGTAGATAAAAAACAGTTGACATATGGCTTGGGGCCCCAACTTCTGAAACTATTCAGAGATTCTTCTGTAGCTACTGCCCTCCTAGAGGGGAGAGGAAGGATGGGATTTTCTGAGGACAGTGAGTTCTAGGGCAGAGCCCATTATTCTAACACTCAGAGAACAATAATAGTAACAACTCACAATTTACAAAGTGCTTTTCTCCAAACCCTGTGAGGTAAATAAGTTCCAGTGTTTTACTGGTGGAGGCCCACAGAGATGAAGTCACTTTATGCATTTTCATATTGCTGTTAAATGTCAGAGCCAAGGTTCAGGCTGTTGACCTGACATCTATTGACCAAGGGAATCCAGCATTCTTTCCACTATTCTAGCTGGATATTTTTTTACTTACTGTTCCATAAATGGATTATGCATTTTCCTACCTCTGTGTCATTGCTATAATATTCCTCCAGCCTAGAATGACCTCCCCTCCTTTCTTTATTTGTTTGAATCCTGCTTCCTCTTGAAAGCCCAGTCAAAGTACCATGGCACAAGGCAACAAGCACTAACTCTGGAGTTAGAGGACCAGGACTGAAATCCCACTTCTGATTCTCACTACCTCTTCACTTGACCCTGGGCAACTCACTTCCCTCCCTGGGTCTTAGTGTCTTCAACTATAAGAGAATTGAACTAGATAGTCCCTGAGGTCCCTTTCAAACCTCACCCTTGGATCCTGTGCTCTTGAGACTGCCTTCTCCAAGCAGACCCCTTGGCCATCTCCTAATAGAGCTTCCTGTCTGGGCTGCTGATTTTACACTTATCGTAATAGCTCGAATTCATATAAAATTGACAGGTTTCTAGAACACTGTCCTCATCCTAACTCTGGGGCTCAGAGAAGTTAAGAAACTGACTTGTGGCCAGTCAGGGAATAAATGGCCAGACTGTGAACCGAAGTCTTCTGACTCTTAATTCCCAAGTTCCCTACCACAGAAGTAGACTTCTATTTCCCATTTAGTACATGACTACCTTATGTTTATTTTTATACATTCAAGTAACCTATCTTCCCAAGTAGATGAAAAGCTTTCCAGTTTCTAGTCCTGCTTGTGTAATCACAGGTATGGATCCCGGAAAAGGATCAGTATCAGCTATGACCATAGTGAAGTCACCCTCTCTCTAACCGTAGTTTCCCCTCAGCAGAATGGGAATAATTTACGCTACATACTTCACAGAGTGTTTGTGAAGAAAGTACTTTATATACTTTAAAGTTCTACATAAATGTCAGCTGTTACCTACTTATAAGATGCGGTCTCTTTCTTAGAAGATTGTCCAATCTAGTTAGAAAAATTAGATATACACAGATGAAAAATTAAATACTGTTAACTGTGATAAGATGACATTTCAAGAGATGTCATGAAATGGCATGTGCGTTTGTTTTTGTTTTACCAAGTAAAGATCATAGAAAATAAGTGTATTAAATCAAAGGAGACATCAAGATCGTCTAGGAAATCTTTTTAGCAAAAGTGGGACTTAAGTTTTATTTCAAGGGCTGGTTTGAATTTGTCTAGGCAAAAAAAGGGGAAATCACATTACTCCTGGGGAGAGGAAATTTGAATCAGGATCAGGATAGTGCCAGATGACTTTGGGGACTATGAGCCTGATAGTTTGGTTGCAGTGGAAGAAACAAGGGAGTCACCCAAAAAAAAGTTGTTTTTTCTCTTTTCAAGGACATTTAGGAAAAAAGGTCTTGGGGATTGTATTTCCGGTGATCAAAACGTTTCCTTAAGGTAGACTGAAATACTTAATTTAATCTCATTTTCTGTTATGTAGACCTTCACAGGTGTGAAGGACAACAGGTCAGCACTGTACCTTTCAGAAAGACACAGGGTCTCTCTCCTTTTTCTTCCTCCTGTCTTAGACTGTCTAATCTTCTGCAGAATTGTTTGCTTTCTTAAGACCCAGCCCTTTGCTACTGACCATCTCCCTACTTGCTTTCACTTATGTTCCTTTCATCTCCTGCCTTCTGAATTTTCTTATTGATATGTATATGTACATGTCTGCTCTCTGACATCAGGTTGTTTTCCAAGGATAGGAGCTGTCTCTCTTTCTCTGTACCTCTTATAATCTTGAGCCCAAGGCACTGTACCCTCAGGGTGTTATTTATAGGAGGACAATTCTACTGACCAACTATGTACCCTTTAGAGCTATTTTTCAAGAAGTTGTAGTCCTCTGGCAGTCTCTTATAGTCTGTCCTCAGGGAATTAACCTGCCCATGTTGGGATTGAGGAGTGAGAAGTTCTAGATCTACAGTTAGGAGATCTGACTCCAGTGCCAGTCCTGACCCTTGGTAGCTGAGTGACTTTGGACAAACTATTCCTTCCCCTGAGTCTGTTTCCTCACCTGTACAATGAACAGAATAGACAGGTGCCGCTTACTTCCTAGGATTGATTAGAAAATGTGTGTAAAACCTAAAGCACTATAGAAATGTCAGTTTTTGTCATTAACAGGCTGACAGCAACCTGGGCTTCTTTGCCTCCGAGATGTTGGCCTCATTAACTCTGTGCTCTAACCTCCTGAGCCATGGTTGATGGGTGACTGACTTCAGGTCCTCATCTGGAACCCGATGGGGATCCGCCTTTACCAGTAGGTATCTGCTTAGGGTGTGCAAAGATGTTTCACACCTGCTGGGGAAACAGTGATGCTGAGTCCCATTCTTGTACCAGTAATGACATCTAGCATCCAAGAAAGACTTTAATGGGATTCTCTCTCTCACAGAGCCCCTCCAAGCTGGCATCAACGTTTTGTCCTCGATTAAACAGGAGGAAGAACCCCTAGATGGGGAAGAAGCATCAGCTTTCCCACAAAGGGAAATCCTGCCCTACCTGAGACTGGGTAAGTGATAGGGGAAGGAAAAAAACATGGATTAAGTGCTTCCTATGTGCCCAGCGCTGTACTGATAAGCATATTACAAATACTATCTTATTTGATCCTCAGAATGATCCTGGGAGGTAGGTGCTGTTGTTATCCCCATTTTGTAGTTGAGGAAATTGAAGAAAACAAGGTTAAGTAACTAGTAAGTGACTGAGGCTTAATTTGAATTCAGGTCTTCCTAACTCCAGCCCTAGCCCTCTTTTCACTGAACCAGGATACTCACTCTGTAGCCAGTGGGGGAAAAAAGTCAGCTCCAGTTGAGTGTAGTCTCCGGAGGTTCTGCTTCTTCTCTGCAACTGCCAGCTTCAGCTCAGCTACTTGGTTCTTCCCCGGGGGAGTATTATGGTGGTGATGTGATTACCTCCTCTTCTAGGGGGTTTGGGAAACAGGACGATCTAGATTCTAAGTTCTTCACCCCTTTACCACTTATCCCGTCTTGGGACTTCTACTTGTTCACTGGCCAGTATCCTGCTGCCAAGCTTCGTTTATCCCCATTGCTAACTTTCCACTGACCTTGGTGTGGAATGGACTCCACTCCAAATAGGCTACTCCCACAGTACTCAGAAACTGATTGTAGAGGCCCCCACCATCTCCAGGGGTCAATCACAGGCATTCCCTGCACCTTCTCAGGAAGAAGTTCAGCTATTCACTGGTTTGGAGATGGATAGGACCAGCTAGGCCAACTAGGCCAGCCTCCTGGTTTTACAGATGAGGAAACTGAGATCCAGGGAAGTAATGTGACTTATCTAAAGTAATCCAGATGATAACTATCAGAGGTGGGATTCCAACTCAAGTCTTGGTGACTCTACAGCCAGTGTTCTTTTCCCTGTCCGGCACTGGGAGGTGTCTGTTGTCTGTGCTGAGTTTGGATGAGCCTTGGATGGAAGACCTGGTTTGCCATTTTGGGTGGATGGTGAGAAGAGAAGGAGAAGAAGGAAGAGGCCTGCTGGTGTAACAGTTTTCTAGGAGAAATGAGGTCTCTCATAGCTCTTCTAGCTTAGTCTTTCTTGGTCCTGCCACTGAAGCTGGGCAATATTTATTTATCAGACATTTGTTATGGAGGAGATAGAATGATGATAATAACAACAAAAATAGTTCATGGTTTATATAATGCTTTAAAGTCTACACACCACTTTCTTTACATTATTTTATTTGAGAAAACGATAGAACCACAATCCCTGCCTTTTAGAAGTACAAACCCTTTGGAAAAACAGAATGGTGCAAGGCAAGGTGGAATCCAGTACTGGATGGTGTGGTGCAGACTGTAAGTGCTAAAGGACTTCAGGTAGAAGAGATGAGCAGTCAGGGAAGGCTTCATAAAGGGGGTGGCATTTGAACAGGCGAAGAGGGTGACTGGCAAGCCCAGGTGGATATTTCTTGGTTGTTATCTGGAGCTCTCAGGCATTGCTGAGGACCATAGCAACTTTCATTCCCCTCATTGCCAACAGGTCTCTGCCTTTAACCTTCTCTTACTGGAGCCAAGGAAGAATTCCAGTCAAAGAAAACACTGCATTTTTTTAGGCTTAGTATTTCTTGTTACTTGCCCTTGATCACTAATCCTTTCACCAACTTGCATTGTGACTTTGGGAAAGTCACTGCCTCTCTCAACTTCAGTTTCCTCATCTGTGAACTGAGAGGGTTGGGGTCAGTGATCTGACAGTCCTGCTACCTCAAGCAGGCAAGGATTCTGTATTATTAAATCTGGAGAAGGGAGAGAATCTCAGCTTTGGCAGGGGTTAAGGAAAACTTCATGGGAGGATGGGAGGACCTGAGTTGAAGGGAATAAAGGGTGCAATTTTGATTAGCTTGGAGGTGGAAATGACCTTGGTTTGTTTAAAAGACCACATATGGATTCTTTTCACCAGATAATGGACTTGTGAGCATCAAAACAGAGAGTCAAGTGGATGAGGTAGTCCTGCAGCAACCAGCCTTGGGGCAGGGCTCCAGTGAAGAAGAACACATGGTTTCTGAGGGAGGCAGAGAAGACATCGCTGAGCCAAGGGAGCACCCACACCCCAGTCTGCCAAGGAGTCGGGGGAGGGAGAGGCCCCCACCCCCTGCTGCTAGTGAGCCTCCTCGTGTCCTCCCACGTCGGAGAGAGCGGGCCTTCTCATGTCCAGACTGTGGGCAGAGCTTCAGGCTGAAGATCAACCTGACCATTCACCAGCGGAGCCACGTGGAAGATGAGGACTGGGCAGCCCAGGGCAGCTGGCCAGACACATGGGGAGGGACTCCTGCCTCCTTGGAGCCGGGGGAGGTGGTGGTGCCTGGCCCCATTATCCAGTGGCTCCCCGATGAGGCAGAGAGCCACCAAGCCCTGGCTGAGAGGCCATGCCAGGAGCAGCGTCCATCATCCAGTCGGACATCCAGGCTCTACCACTGCAGCGAGTGCCTGCGCCTGTTTGAGCAGCGGAAGAGCCTTTTGCTGCACCAGCGCCTGCACACAGGCAATAGCCAGGGCTGTCCCACTTGCTCCTATTGTGGCAAGGGTTTCCGGAGACCCTCAGATCTATTCCGCCATCAGCGCATCCATACTGGCGAACGGCCCTACCAGTGCTCTGAGTGTGGTAGGACTTTCAATCGCAACCACCACCTGGCTGTCCACATGCAAACTCATTCCAGGAAGCATCCAGACAACCCTCACTGTGCCAAAAGAGGAAGTCTGGCTCAGGCCCGCCCCAGCCGTGCTGAGGAAGGTTGAGCCCAAAGGGCCTCTTGGGGTGGGGTAAGCTCCTCACCTTACAGTAGGGCCCTCCTGCACCTGTAGAGGCAAGAGCCTGCTATCTTCATGCTGCTGCTCAGCCTGGAGAATAGCAGAGCCCTTTATCTCCATCTGCCTGGCACTGTTCCCTCCGTTTGGCAGAGATCTCGCCCTAGGATGATTTAGGAATTTTTTTTTCCTTTGTACTAGAACATTGGGCAGGTGACATGTAATTGGAATTTTGAGAGTGCTCAGAAACTTACATTTTCTATTCTCCAAGTCTGGTACCTGTCCCTCAGGATCACTGAGCCCAGGAATCAAAGGAATGGGTTCTTGGTGGGGGCGGAGGAAAGGCTTAGCACTTGGCATAGCTGGTGGGCTGGGACCTGGGCGTATTAATTGACCTCTTCTACGAGCCCCAGTGTAACCCACCTGGGAACTTCCTCAGTCCCTCTGCCACTGGAGCTTGGATAGGGATCCACATGCTATTCTGTATACTCAGGCCTCTGGAGCAATGTGTATTGAAGAGAATCACCGTGGTGATTTTTCCTTTTTTGTTGTTCTGATGTTTGTCTTGAATTTCTTTTTCCAATGGAGTTTTGTTTTTTTTATTGCTTGTATAAGGGGTCTGAGTTATCTCAAAACAGTACAGGAAGGACTTAGTAGAAGTTGACACAGTGCCTCTGGGTGTGTGTGTGTGTGTGTGGATTCTAGAGCCTGTGGAGCTCTAGGCTCTAGAGGCCACTAGAGTAGGTGTGACATTTCTCTAGCATGTTCCCTAATTTTTTATCCCAAGTTCTTTTACATCTCTAGTAATAATAATTATCTTACATCTCTGTAACTCTTCATGGTTTATAAAGGGCTGCCCTCACAGCTGAGGTATCTGAGACAAGGATCATCTTTCTTTTATAGAGATGATACAGATAAATGAGGTTCAAGATAGCCTGACTTCATTGGACATTCAAACTTGTTTCTACCAGTGTTTTTTCCACTATACAATGGTATCTATTATTTCATCCAAATTTGACTTGTGCTTTTATGGGGAAAAAATCCAGTTCTCCCGGATAGTATCTGCTCATGTGTAATGTAATTCTAGCCAAACATCTATGGATGACAAAAAAACCCTAACAGCCTTACCCAGCAGAGAAGAAGGCAGCTTATCCGGCTGTCAGTGACCTTCAACCATAGCTTAGGAGCCTTTAGGCTTTGTTTAAAAATTTTACCTGTCTCTCAAAAAAAAACAACAGATGAACCTGTTCTGGTGCATATGGACTCTATTGATTCAACTCAATCATCACAAGTGAAGTACAATGAGCCCAAAATGGGACACGGAATGCTAGACTTTCCACCTTTTGTCATTTGGGAAAAATCACAAGATTTCTCTAGGTCCCACCTTTTTGATCTCTTGGTTGGGGATGATAATTCCTTTCATTCTTTTTTTTTTGAAAGGCCATTGTTGGACTACAATAAGATAACTAATATGAAAGTCCTGTTTGGGGGCGGTTTAAGACTCACTCTTCTACTCATTTCCCCATCCTCCCCTCCCCCATCCAAATTTGTTCTTAAGAAAAACAAGGGAAGAATAGCTGAGAAAACCTAACGCATCTGTATTAGGCAACCGGGGACAAAACCTTTTGTAAAAGCTAAATCTTAAAAAAAGGAATTTTAGGCACCCATCGGCAGCCCCGTAAGGAAACATTTGGCCGCTGTGATTTCCAGCGTGGCTGGCTTCCGGCGGCATGCCCGCATGAGGGGCCCTGGAGCTGGGCCTCTTCGGGCAGTGGCCCCAGCCACCTCCTTGCCCCTTCCGAAGGGTGGCTGCCCTTCCTGGTGTGCTTGGGGAGGGCCCATCGTGAAGAGCCATCTCCCATTTTTGCTTTTTTACTCCTGGACGCTGCCGTGGGGCTTTGGAGGATGAGTCCGCCCTGGATCGCCCAGGGCTCGGGGAAGGCAGGGGAGAAGCAGCCTCCTCAGACCGGCCTTTGGGCCGGAAGTGGTGCAGGCCCCTCGCGGGCCTCGATGAGGAGGCTGATCCTTGGGGCAGGGGGAGGGGTATTTCCTCTCCGAACCTCCGCACCAAAGCGGTTTCTCGGCGGGGCTCCCCTCCCCCCACCGTACCTCCAGGGCCTGCTTTGTAAATGCTGGTTGACCCCAAACACCGTCCACCTTTAACCTCCCCTGCGTACGCTACACGGAGATGAGCTGGGAGACGGGGGGCACGGACCCCCACGCGGTGCTTAGGGAGCCCGCGTGTGCGCCGGGCGGCCACCCGGAGGGAGGGCACGTGGGGGCCAGATGCGGCCAGCTGTTCGGGTGGGGCCGGACGGGGCTGGGGGTCCCAGAGGCAGGTGTCGACCCGTGATGATCAGCTCCTCGGGTAAGAAATGGTTCCGCGTCACCGTGGAGTTTGGCGGGCTGCCCACGCTGTACGTTGGGGGGTCCTCCTGGACGCCCATTTAATGTAGACGACCCCCGAGGGCCGGCCTTCTCACTGCGGCGCTCCCAAACGTCTCCGTGCCGTTCTTAGCTGGACCTGGCACCAAGGCTCCGAGAGCCAAAGGGGAGCGGCAGGCAGAACCGCGCTCCCTGGCCTAGGCCCGCTCCGGACCCGCTCGCGCGGCCCAAGGACAGGGACGGAGCCAGCGCGGGGGCCGCCGTTCTGCCGTTCGCTCCTACGGGCCCTAGGGGGCGCCGCGCGCTCCGCGGCCGGGAGGAGGCGCCGAGCGCTTCTGCCTCCCCCGCCAGCCAATGAGGGGGCTGAGCTCCAGGATGCAGTGGCTATCAACACGGCGGCAGCTGCGGCAGCTGAGCGGCTCGCGCTGCGGAGGAGCAGGAGCGGGAGCCGCGGTCAGGCCGGGGCGCAGGTGCCGCAGAGCGGGGCCGGACGGAGCCGAGCCGAGCCCGCAGGTCCGCGTTGAGGGCCGGAGCGCAGCAGCGGCGGCCGCGGAGGCGGGGGCGGCCCAGCGTGGGGCCGGCCCTGCGGGAGCTCGCGGCGACCCGCGCTCGGATCCGCGCCCTCCCGCTCCCCGCTCCCCGCTCCCCGGCCCAGCTCGGCCGGAGGAAGCCGCCGTGCGCGGGGGCAGAACCGCTCCGGAGCCCGCTCGTCCGCGCCGCAGCCTCCCCGGGGCCCCCAGCGAGACCCAGGGCCATGGCCGAGGCGGCCCCCGCCCCGGTAAGAGCCCGCCCCCAGCCCCTAGCCCGCGCCGGCGAGGAAGAAGCCCCCTCCCCGGGCCCAGTTTCTCCGAGGGAGCCCCCCCGGGTCGGAGGCCGGTCCGGGGCCGGCTTGCACGAGTTAGTTCGGGAGCAGGGCCCTGCAGGCACGGGCGTCCCCCTGCCTTTCCCCTTCCTCCCTGACCTTCAGCTCCACCCCCAGCCTAGGACCACCGTCCCCCGCCGGGGCCTCCTGTGCTGTGCCCCGTCCTGCCCACCTGCTGCCCAACAAGGCCCTGGCCAAACATCGGCACCCGAGAGAGGCGCCTCCCCGGGTGTCCTCCTCTCCCCGTACTGGGGGGCCTGCGTCCAAGCAGCCTGCCCGTGCTTGTCCGGCGTCCTTTGCCGGCCCTGGCCTGAGGAAGGAAGAAAAGGGGCCTTACATCATTTGGGCCGAGCCATGGCATAGCTTGTGCGTTTGGTACCAGGGAACCGGCCGTGTTTTAATGAGCCCCCATCTTATCTCTGACTGGGAGCCACCACCATGTAGAAATGGCTTCAGGAAGATTCTCGAGAAATCTCTGGGTGACAGATGGACAGTTAGGGGAAGTGATCCTGTTTAGGACGTTTTCTTGACTTGTAACAATTAAAGGAGAGATAACCGTGGCTTCTCCCAACTCTGCTTTTAACGCCTTAGTCAGAGACCAGATCCCCAGGTGAAGCTAATTTGGGGCTGGCCTGTGGTAATTTTTCCAAGGTTTTTATTCTCTCAGAGCCTAGGAAGGCATTGTAGCACCTCCCAACTCCAGTTATCAGGTTGGGGTTCTCATCCGAAGGCTCTTAAACTATCTCTGTCTTTTCTTTCTGGGTGGTTGGGTCTGACCTTCTGGAAGTGATTCAGGTTGGTTGGAGGCAGCAAAACTCTGAAGGGACAAGAAATTCACAGAACCATAGGATTTGAGAGCTGGAAGTACCTGACCAAATAAATATTTGGGTATGGTTCAGTTCATTTTTCAATGAGGAAGGAGGCCTATTAATTGAAGAGGGCTTATTTCCCTGCCTGAGAGTAGGACTCCATTCCACACCCCTGGAAGGTTCTGGGGCTTGGATTTCACCCCCACTTTCAGTGGCTCCCCTGTCTTATCAACCAAATGAACTTTGCCATTTTGTCACAATTTATCCTAGCTGGAAAGGGTCAAAAAAAACCCAATAGTTGAAGGAATAAGCTTCAGTGACTTTGAATTTTCAATTAACAGCAATATCAAATACCGTCTGTCTCCCAGCACCTGAATCTGAATGAATAAATTGGTAATCAGGAGGCATTTAGACATTGCCTCCTACGTATGAGGCATTGTACAAGATGATGGAGACATACATAAAAAAATTAGGCAAGTTTCTCTTCCTGGAGGATACAGTATATTCACAGATAAGTAGTGGGTGTATACAAAATGGGGTTGGTGCCACTTGAGCTGAACCATAAAAAAGGAAGCATGGGGTTCTATCACATGGAGTTAGAAAGGGTGGATGTGTAGAGAGGAGAGCCTTGGCAAAGACTGAAGATGAAATATAACATACAAGCACTTAGCAAGTAAGCCAGTTTGACTGGAACACAAAGTTCACGTGGGAGAATAATGTGTAATCAGCCCAGAGAGATAGAGTGGAAACTCCCCATTGCTAGAGTTTCTCAAACTAATGGCCACAAAACACTCTAGGGCTTAAAATAGGTGGATGAAATCCATAAATGTTGACTCCCTGAATGAGTGGGAGTGTTGGGTCTAGGGGTTTGTAATTCTCCCACTATTAAGAATAATTGAGGTGATTCTTAGAGAAAATAAAGAAATAAAACCTGTCCTCATGCTGAAAACTTTACACAAATGTAAAGTGGTTTTGATGTACACTTCAGTATTTTAGTGAAAAATAGCACTAACATTGACATTTTTTCTTTTAGAACACCTATTCACATGGTGCAGACTTAAACTTTTTTGGAAGTGAAGTGGTGGTTAGGGGTCACGAGTGGAAAAAGTTTAAGAAACTCTCAAAAAGCATCTGTATAACACAAGTCACTTCCCCTCTGAGCCTTTGTAAAATAAAGGGTTTGGCCTAAATGTCCTCAAAGGCCCCTTCTGGTCTAAATCCTAATATGCTGTGGAGCACTGTTGGAAGAACTTGTAGACTCCTGAATCCAGATTCTTCTGCTTGAGTGTCAAGGCCTTCCCCAAGATGGCCAGCAACATTTGTTCTTTGCTCCTTAACCTGCATTCTCTGCTTTAGCCAGGCTGATCGAATGATCCTGTTAACAAAGCTAATTCTTCACCTTACTTCATATTATTGCATCCTGCTGCCCTTCACGCGTGGAATGCTCTTTCTCTGCCTCTCCATTTTTCTAAGCGTTAGCTATCTTAGACTAGTCCTTTCTTTTCAACATTCCTTACCTGATTTTTCAAAATACTTAATCATTTATTTGGCACTTAATTCTTTTCTCATTCTTTTCGTACATGTTAATTTTGCCTTTCCAAGTAGATTATGAGCCTTTTTGTGGTAGCATTTATATCAAGCACAGGATGAGATGCTCAGAGAGTTGGAAGAGACCTTAAAAATTATCCAGTTCAGTCCTTAAAAATCAAGCCAACTCCTTATTGTGAGAAAGTAGACCCAGAGGAGTGAAGCAGCTTGTTCACAGGCATACCCTCTGTTAGTGTCAAACTTGAAACTGGCTCCTAAGTTACTTGATTAAATATTTCTTCTGCTGTACTATTTCTCAAAACATTGTTTTCCTTTGGAAAGTAAGCTCCTCAAGGATAGGACCTATTTCATTTCAGTCTTTGTGTCCCCATGCACCTAGAGTGGTGCTCATAATCATTCATGAATGATTATGGAGCCACAGCTGGAGCCAGATAGTCATGGGAAGGCCTGCCAGGGAAGGGGGAGAGCCCAAAACAAAGTCGGTATTTAATAAGTGCCTATTGAATGAAAAATATACATATCAGGTTCCAGTTTAACTGCCTTGAATTTTGGCCATATCCTGCCAACCTCTTTCATGTCAGACTTGGAGACTGGCCCAGAGATCCCCCAAGAGGCATTTATTGGTAGTGTCAAAACTTTGAGACATCAAACTCAAGTTCTGTAATATCAGTTTGAAGATCCTACACTGGTTGTCTTCTTTTTTTTTTTTGTAATAAAAATTTATTTATTTAACTTTTTACATTCATTTTCACAAAATTTTGGGTTCCAAATTTTCTCCCCTTTTATCCCCTCTCCCCACCCCAATACACCAAGCATTCTAATTTTCCCTATCACCAATCTGCCCTCTCTTCTATCATCCCTCTCTTCTCTTCTCCCCATCTTCTCTTTTGTCCTGTAGTAGGGCCAGATGGCTTTCTATCCCCCATTAACTGTATTTCTTATTTCCTAGTAGCAAGAACAATATTAAACAGTTGTTCCTAAAACTTTGAGTTCCAAATTCTCCCCATCCCTCCCTCCCCACCCATTCCCTTTGGGAAGGCAGGCAATTTAGTATAGGCCCTATCTGTGTAGTTTTGCAAATGACTTCGATAATAGTCATGTTGTATAAGACTAACTGTATTTCCCTCCATCCTATCCTGCCCCCCATTGTTTCTATTCTGTCTTTTGATCCTGTCCCTCCCCAAGAGTATTGACTTCAAATTGCTCCCTCCTCCTATTGTCCTCCCTTCCATCATCCCCCCCCTTGCCTATCTCCTTCTCCCCCACTTTCCTGTATTGTAAGATAGGTTTTCATACCAAAATGAGTGTGCATTTTATTCCTTCCTTTAGTCGAATGTGATGAGGGTAAACTTCTTGTTTTTTTTCTCAGCTCTCCTCTTTTTCCCTCCACTAAAAAGTCTCCTGCTTGCCTCTTGAATGACATGTAATTTACCCCATTCCATTTCACCCTCTTTCCTCCCACTACATTTCTCTCTCACCATTTACCTTAATTTCTTTTAAGATATGGTCCCATCCTATTCAATTCACTCTGTGCTCTCTGTTTCTGTATGTGTGTGCATGTGTGTATGTGTGTGCGCATGCACGTGTGTACATGTGTGTACATGTGTGTGTGTGGTCCCACCAACTACCCAGATACTGAAAAGTTTTAAGAGTTACCAATATTGTCTTTCCATGTAGGAATGTAAACAGTTCACTTTTGGTAAGTCCCTTATGACTTCTCTTTGCTGTTTACTTTTTCATGCTTCTTCTCATTCTTGTGTTTGAAAGTCAAATTTTCTTTTCAGCTCTGGTCTTTTCATCAAGAATGCTTGAAAGTCCTCTGTTTCATTGAAAGACCATATTTTCTCTTGAAGTATTATACTCAGTTTTGCTGGGTAGGTGATTCTTGGTTTGAGTCCTACTTCCTTTGACTTCTGGAATATCCTATTCCATGCCCTTCGATCCCTTAATGTAGAAGCTGCTAGATCCTGATTGTATTTCCACAATACTGGAATTGTTTCTTTCTGGCTGCTTGCAATATTTTCTCCTTGACCTGGGAATTCTGGAATTTGGCCACAACGTTCCTAGGAGTTTCTCTTTTTTGGATCTCTTTCAGGCGGTGATCGATGGATTCTTTCAATGCTTATTTTGCCCTCTGGTTGTAGAATATCAGGGCAGTTTTCCTTGATAATTTCATGGAAGATGATGTCTAGGCTCTTTTTTTGATCATGACTTTCAGGTAGTCCCATAATTTTTTAATTGTCTCTCCTGGATCTGTTTTTCCCATGAGATATTTCACATTCTCTTCCATTTTTTCATTCTTTTGGTTTTGTTTTATGATTTCTTGGTTTCTCAGAAAGTCATTAGACTCCATCTGTTCCATTCTAATCTTGAGAGAACTGTTTTCTTCATTGAGCTTTTGAACCCCTTTTTCCATTTGGCTCATTCTGCTTTTGAAAGCATTCTTCTCCTCATTGGCTTTTTGAACCTCTTTTGCCAATTGAGTGAGCCTATTCTTCAAGGTGTTATTTTCTTCAGCATTTTTTTGGGTCTCCTTTAGCAAGGTATTGACCCGTTTTTCATGCTTTTCTTGCATCTCTCTCATTTCTCTTCCCAGTTTTTCCTCCACCTGTCTAACTTGATTTTCCAAATCCTTTTTGAGCTCTTCCATGGCCTGAGCCCACCAGACATCCCCCTGGGATGTCTGGGATACAGAGGCCCCGACCTCCACATCTTTCCCTGATGGTAAGAATAGTTCCTCGTCATCAGAATTGAAAGGCGGGAACATCTGTACCCCATCAAAGTAGCTTTCTATAGTCTTATTTTTCTTCCCTTTTCTGGGCATTTTCCCAGCCAGTTACTTGACTTCTGAGATTCCTGTCCACCCCTGCCTAGATCTGCCCAGCTAGTGCTTGGGGTCTGAGGCTCAAATGGGCTTTCCGTGGCAGGCGCGGCTGCTATTCAATGTGAGCTTAAGTTCTGGTGCTGGGGTGGGAGCAGGGCCACCTCCCAGGCTCAGTTCCCTCAGGGGGTTTATGCAGAGACCTTCAGTAATGGCCCTGAACTTCTGCCTGCTGGTCTGGGAGTCTCGGGGGGGCGGGGGGGGGAAGGCGCCTCCGCCACTTCCTCTCCCACTGCCTCCCGAGGGGGCCCAAGTCACGGAAACACCCCGCTCCCCTCTCAGCCAGCCCAGAAGTCTCTCTCACTGACCTGTGGCATCTGTGGGTGGAGGGACCTTCCCGGCCGCCGGACGTTCTGTCCCTGAAGCCTGCTCGGATCTGCTCCTCTTGGCCGCGTGGCCAGGGCAGCACGGGGGTGGGCTCCACTTTCCAGGGCGCAACAGACCCCTGGGGACCACTCTCCAGGGCTCTCTGGAACAGAAAGCTTTTCCACTGTGTTTCTGTGCACCTTGCAGTGCTCCAGAATTTGTGGGGAGTTCTTCTTGCAGGAAATATATGGGCTGTGGGTTCGGAGCTAGCATATGTGAGTCTTTCTACTCCGCCATCTTGGCTCCACCCCCCACTGGTTGTCTTCTTTCCCACCCCTATTCTGCCCCCTCCGAATCTATTGTATCTCCATTATTTATTGGTGGGTTAATGCCTCAATTAGGATGGGACCATGGTATAGTAACAAGAATATTTTTGCTTAAACTCATATGTGGGTTCAGTTCTCAACTCTTAATACTAAGCTGTGTGATCATGAGTAAGCCACTCAACATCTCAGAACCTCAGCTTCCTCATATAAAATGGGGATAGTCATACTTTCCCTATCTCATTTGGTTATTATAAGGAAAGTACTATGTAAACATTAAAAGACTACATTTCCATGTTTCGCTAAAATTACCATCTCTATATCAATCTGTGTTCTGCCCCCTCCCTCAAAATCTTCACCAGTTGATCCCTCTCATGAGTGAATTGCCCCTTTATTCCCACATCCCATGGCACAGTTGTGTATCATACCATAAAAGTTTATTTACAACTTGGTTCTAAGTAAAGTATAACCTGAGCCACATTTTAAAGGTATTACGGGAACTTTCTTTGAATCCTTTTTAATAAATCATAGACTAGCTCCTGATTTCTATTTTTATATATTAAGATTCTTATTTTTTAGGTTATTTTCTTAAAATTTATTTAAATTTGCTTTTTTTTTTGTACTGACCTGTCATCCACAAACATGAACATTCCTATAGACAAAGAACAAAAGAGGATTATATGTGAAACTGAACATCAATTATATATCTCATGCATTGCATGATGGGGGTCTTCTTTTCTGGTCATACACTGCTTTGATATCCTTTACTACTTTGTGTATGTAATTCATTATTTGTAGTATTCTGTGGCCTAATTTCACTTACCCTACTTCGGTTACCTTTCAAAGAATCTACAGTTTTGCTTTCTCTGAGACTATAGTATCCCATGATGCAAAGCTGTGAAGTGTGTAGCATTTATATACCCAGTGCTCAGTACAGTGCTTTGCATATATTAAGTGTTTAGTAAATGTTTCATGCATTCATAATGTTAGGGGTTTTGTTTAAGGGGAAGCTTAGGGTTATTGAAAGCTCTAGATCTAGCCTGTTTCCTTCCTCCTCCCTTTTCTCCTCCTCCTTCTCCTCAATTCTGAGGTCAATTTATTGTCGTCCATCCACATTGTCTGTCTAAAATATGTGTACTGTTGAAACAGCTATATAGATTGTCTGATTATGTATTTTAGTAATTAAGAGGTTTTCTTTATCCACTTTTCTTTTTCCTATGTGGATAGTTAGACCAAATTCTAACACTAACAGAATTTATTTCAGGCTCTCAGTAAAATGATCATTATCCATCTAGTGCTTCTTGAGAGTTTTCTATGTGCTAGGAGTTGTTGAGTGCAAGACCTGGTTCCTCATCTCAAGGAACCCTCTCTGGGGGCAGTCATTATACTTCCGGGCTAGCCCAGGCTTCTCTAAAGCAGCTAAAAGCATGATCATACCTCCTAAAGGAAACTCATTTCTATTTAAGCCAGTATTTACTAAGCAGTAAGTAAGAAAAAATGAATGAAATTGAGGGGAAGGCATAAAATTACAAAACAAAAACAAAAGCCTACAAATAGCAATCAGTTTGAGGCTTTCTGTTTTGATCTTATGTCCTTCTCATAGGATGCTGCTTGTCTTCCCATTTTATGCTGAAAATTCTTACAGGAAAGGGAAACCCTTTTATAATCTACAGTGTTTAGTGTTTAGTAAATGAAGTCAATTGTGTTCCAGGGGCTGTTTGAACGTAGTGGTCCTGGGAAGGAGGTAACATACACCCGCGCACACACGTGTGTGTGTGTGTGTGTGTGTGTGTGTACTGGCTAATGTTATTATAGATGGTATAAAGCTTATTGACCCTTTTTACGGATAAGGAAACTGAGGCCCAGATAGGTAAAATATACTAGTGTAAAATCTTAGCCATAGTGTGGTCTCAAAGTGATAGACTCTCAAAGCCCAAAGGAGCCTTTGAGAACAAGAGCAATGAGTTAAGAGACAGGTTCTAAGATGTAAAGTGAGTGACTGCCCAGCTGGAACTTGAACCTGGGATAGTGGTCCCCAGCCAGTTATTCCAGTGGCAGCACTGCCTCTCAGGGTCTTCCCTCTTTGAAACTGGGACTCTGCTTCCATAGCTTAGCCATGGTTCTAGCTACTGCCTCTTTGTTGCTGATTATGGTCAGTGGAGATGACTTCCTCCTACCCTCTCACCCCAACTTGTTTCTGTCTCTCCTTGTGTTTAGTCTCAGGAATGGGACACCAGCATACAACACCCCGCGCCTCCAGCATCTCCTACAGTCCCTCAACGAGAAGCCCAGATCCAGTCAGCTGAGATCTCACTGCTGGCTATCCTGGCTTCCATTCAGGCTGTGGAACAGAAGGTGGAGTCCCAGGCTGCCCGCTTACAGACCCTAGAGGGGCGGACAGGGACGGCGGAGAAGAAGTTGGTTGATTGTGAGAAGACAGCAGTGGAGTTTGGGAACCAGCTGGAGGGCAAATGGGCTATTCTGGGCACCTTGCTCCAGGAGTATGGGCTACTGCAGAGGAGGCTGGAGAACATGGAGAACCTGCTCAGAAACAGGAATTTCTGGATCCTGCGGCTCCCCCCAGGCAGCAAGGGCGAGGTCCCCAAGGTAATCTCCTGTTGGATATAGCTTGGTACATAATGTTCTCAAAATGCCCAGAGCCAGCAGAAGGCTGAATTCTTTGTTCCTAATGCTAGTCAACCAGTTATTCCAAGGATCTTTGGGATATTTGGGGAGAACAGGTATAAACATCATGGGCAGAAGAAAAGGAAGAGCTTTGATGTTGGAGTGTGTACAGAGAGGTGCACTAGGAACTGACTTAGTTGAGAAGAAACCTGTAAAAACCTGTAAGTAGCCTTCGGCTTAGAGGTGGACATGGGAGGTCATATGGAACAAGAAAAGCAAAATTCAACCTCAAGCAACTTGAGGCCTAGTGGGGATGAACACTTGTTTACTGGAGTTTTATAAGAGAGCCCCAGAATTCACCAGATGAGACTCTGAAATGGGGGTCTCATGTACTATTTTCCAGGTCCCTGTGATTATTGAAGATGTGGCTGTGTATTTCTCAGAGCAGGAGTGGGGGAACCTGGATGATTGGCAGAAGGAGCTGTACAAACATGTGATGAGGGGAAACTATGAAACATTGGTGTCTTTGGGTAAGGAGTTACTGTCTTGGTGTTAAGAACTCTGGAGTCCTTGTAGAAATAAATCCTGTTTTGATTTTTACCTACTGACTTAGCTACTTAAAATTGGAATCCTATAGTTGAGACATAAAGGGTTACACGAGGTTAAAAAAACAAAAAAGAATACAGAAAAAGCCTGGGACTCTTGCCTGTAGCATAGTGCTATTCCTGTTATTCTGTGGGTGGTCATTTGTATACCTGATTTATTTCCCTGTACTGTGCTGTGAGCTTTGGAATGGGTAGAAGCCTTGTCTTGTGTCTTTGTATTTCTCAGGGCTTAGCAGAGGGCCTTATCCATCATATGGGTTTGATAAATGTTGGCCAAATGTGTGGTTGGTGATGAACCAACTCTTAACAGCAACTTATTAACCTCTCTTCATTTGAGATCCTTACAATCCACATCTTCCACTCAATTAAAATCATGGTAGCTCCTTTCTTTTTCAGTGGGTTTCAAAGCCTGGTTCACAGTCTTTCTCAACTCCTACCCTCAAGCTGGGGGATTTCAACATGTATATTGACACTCTTAAACACCACAATTACCAAGTTTCTTAACCTGCTCACTTCCCATTACCTACTCCCCTACCCCACCTCAGCCCTATACAAATAGGGTCATACCCTAGATTTTGCCATTACCCACAGATATACCACCTCTTCCTTCAAGAACTCTAAAATCTCCTCATCTGATCATAATCTATTGACTTTCTACCTCCCTGTGCCTTCCTGTACCAAACCCTACTCTTCCTTCATCAATGCCTTGACCTTCAGTCCTTTAACCTCTCAGTTCTCTCTCAGGCTGTCACCTCTGCACTAGTCACTCCCTCCTCTTCTCCCCATGTTGACCTACTGGTGAACCAGTTCATCACCATACTGCCTTCTCCATTTGAGTCCTCAGACCCCTCATTATGCCTGTTGTGCCCTGCCAGGCCTTCAATTACTCTCACCATCTGTTATCTTGACTATCACACTTGTGCTTCTCAACAAAGACAGAGAAAATCATGCAAACATTCTGACTGGGTCCTCTACAAATTTATGTTCTACAATCTCAAGCGAGCCCTCACTGTTCCTACACAGTCCCCCTCCACAGCAGCTCTTTCAAATCTTTTCATTCCTCCCCAATGACTCCTCCTTTCTCCCCACAAGCTGAGAACCTTGCCCCATATTTTACAGGAAAATTTGAATTCATTCACCATGAATGCCCCCTTTTCCTCATCTGTCACTCAGTTGCTTTCTGCCACTATTTCCTTATTCACTCCTACGTCACATAATTTCACTTCTTACCAAGGCTAATCCCTTCTTGTTCAAGAGATCCTATTCCATCTCATCTCCTCCAGCAAATTGCCCCCTCTGTCCTTCCCACACTTCCACTTATTTTCATTCTCTCTCTCTTTACTGCCTTATTCCTGTCTGCCTACAAACATGCCCATGTCTCTCCCATCCTGAAAAAGTCTTTACTTGATCCTTCCACCTCAGTAACTATCACCTTATGTCTCTTCTCCCCTTTGTGGCTAAACTCCTTGAAAATGGCTATCTACAGTAGACCTCCACTTTCTCTCCCCTCACTCTCTCCTTACAGTATGGCTTCTGATCTCATCATGTCACTGAAACAGCTTTTCTAAATGATCAGTGGTCTTCTGATGGGCCAGATCTGTTGGCCTTTTCTCAGTCCTCATTCTTCCTGACTTCTCTGTATTTTTTGATGCTGTTGTCCTTCTTCTCCCTGATATTCTCTTTTCTCTAGGTTTCCAGGACATCTCTTTCCTGGTTCTCCTACCTAAACTCTTTCTCAGTCTCCTTTGCTGGATCTTTATCCAGCTCTTGCCTACTGATTGTGGGGGTGCCACAAGGCTTTATTATGGATCCTCTTCTCTTTACTGCTTTACCTGGTGATTTCATCTGCTCCCCACTATGCTGTTGATTCTCTAATCTACTTATCCTTCCTGAACCTCTCTGCTGATTTCCAGTATCACATTTCCTATTGTCTTTCATACATTTCAAACTGGATGTCCACTAGACCTCTTAGGCATATAAAAAATGCCTAATGACTGACTGACTTGGGTTGGGGGAGGAGTGAAAGGAGAGAGTAGAAATTTAGTTCCCCTTTTCAATATTGTGGTCCAAGCTCAGTGATCTGCTCTTTCCCAGATTATATGAATAAAAAAACCACATGGCTGTGTTTGTGCTATTTGAAGTGTGGTTAGGATCAGAAGATGACTGTAGACCCCTCAATTACTACTTATGAGGGCTGACCCATGGGGCCTATGAACAAGATAAGAAACAGTAGGACATAGAAAGAGAAAACCTCTCAAAGGCCTAAGTTTTGGGAATTCTTTCCCCATAAAGTAATTGGGATACATGAAGAGCCTTGTGGTTTTCCCTTTTTAGTTTCCTGCTCACCCTGTTTGACTGTTAGAAAATTAGAATCCATGACTTCAAGTTCCAGATGTCACCAACCTAGGTCATCGTCCTTCCTGACGCTTCACCTTATTCCTTACCAGATTATGCCATCTCCAAGCCAGATCTCTTGTCTCGCATTGAGCAAGGGGAGGAGCCATGTAACCAGGAGCTCTCAAACACAGAGGAAAGAGAGAACCCAGTCCATCCCAGTGCTGGTGAGTATCTCTGCTACTGGAGGGGATGGAAGAGGAATCTTAGCTACTGGCAGTGCCATGCCATGGAAAGAATCGGAATACCTGGTTGTTTCAGAGTAGGAAGGGACTGAAGAAGCTATTTCATCTTACATGTGAGAAAACTTGAGTCCTAAAGGCTTGTTTTGGGTTTTTTTTTACCCCAGGTCATACCACTAGAGTCAGAGCTAAAACTGGAATCCTACGTCTCCTTACTTCTACTACGTTGTTCTTCTTATTACAGGAACCAGATGTTCTGACTTGGTCAAGTCTTCTAATCTTTTTGGACCCTGGTTTCTCTATGTGAAATTTTTGAAAAAAATTATTGATGACATAATCTCTTAAGATTTCTTTTAGATCTAAAAATTTAGCATTTGATCAAACACCATGTTAATAAAAACCAAAGCCAAAGTTTTTTTCCCTTGTACGACCTGGTTAGTTTTGTTCACTAACCTAGCCATATGCTTATCATAAATTATTCAAAAGGGGTAACAGGACTTTTGTCTTATTCCTAGCCTATGGGTAGAATTTCTCTCAAAGAAGATTGGAACATGACCCTATATACACAGACTGCTAAAATAGTCTGGCCTCATCCTTCTTGGGATGTTTCTTTTCTTTTTTAGTTTTTTAATATGAACTTAACAATCAACAAATGCAATCATTTCAGTATACAAATAATTTTTGTTTTCCTTCTCTGTGTGTTTGAAATGTCATATGGATTCTCTTTTTTCTTTCTATGTTTGTCACTACTCACTAACTGGCTCAGCACACCCAGGTAGAAGCTTTTTCTTGTAAATATGTGTAGTTGAGCAAAGTAAATCAACATAATGGTCACGTCTTAGAATACATGTCTCATTTTGTATCTCTAGTCCCTCACCTTTCTGTCAAGAGCTAGATGGTGCAGTGGATAGGGTGCCAAGCCAGGAAGACCTGATTTTGAATCTAGCCTCAGACTCTTCTGGCCATGTGGCCCTGGTCAAGTCACTTAACCTCTGTCTTAGTGTCCTCAGCTGGAAGTGAGGGTAATAATCCAGGGTGAGGATCAGCTGAGGTAATATTTATTTTGAGTGCTTAACACAGTGCCTGGGAACAGACTAGACACTTGATAAGTGTTTGCTATCTCCCTCCCCCTCATCAGTCTTTCAAAGTCTCGATTGGTAGCTTCTTTCAGCATTCTGAGGTCTTTCAGTTTTCTCCTTACATTAGTGTATTTGCTGTGTAGATTGTGCCATTGATTCTGTTTTTTTTTCACTCTGCTTCAATTCATACAAATCTCTCCACATTTCTCTCGCTTCTGATATTTGTGGAATTCATTCATCAGCAAATTAAAGCTCATTGGGTAAGTGCCATTAGAATTTTTGGAGGAGTTTGTAGCTTGTGTGATTGGAAGAAGGGACAGCATTACACAGTACAGCAAGTGTTGCATCCAAAGTCTGCTCCTTGGGGAACCTTGGACAGACCACTTAATATTCATGGGTCTCAGTTTCCTCATTTGTTTAAAATTGTAAAAGTAAAGGAATTGGACTAGATGTGGCCTCTGAGGTTAATTCCAGCTCTAGATCCATAGTACTGTGATTCCCTGAGTCTGAAGAGTAGTTTCCATCAGTTCTCAGATTTTCTGTGGTCCTATAGCAGCTCCTTTAATCAGTCATGTGGTTTTAATAAAATCACACCTCATTCATCCTTTGTCATTTGATAGAGGAAAGCAAAGAACCAAATGTGTCTGCACAGCTAGATCTGTTCACTGTAGGACAGGATGAAAGTTCTGACTTTTTATGTCATGCCATGTAACGAACGCATTGTAGACATCTTGATTTATTCCATGAAATTTTTTTCTTTTTTTGCTCGTTCTTTTTATTTTTAAAAATTGTATTGATATGTTTTGTTTTTATATCACCTACATTTCCCATTATAGCCTTCATTTCCACCCCTTGACAGAGATCTGTCCCTTATGTTAAAGAATAAAAAGGACAAACTTCTCAGAACTAGCCAGTATACCAAAAAAGCATGTTACATGTAGTATCCCACATCTGTAATTCCCCTGCTTTCCACAAGACTGCAGAGTGAGCATCTTCTTGTATCTCTGTGTGGCCAAGCTCGGTCATCGTAATTTCAGAAGATTCCATTTTGATGGTTATTTTTGCCTTTTACATTTTTGTAGTTGTGTGCACATTGTACTGGTCCTACTTCACCTTGTGGTCACATGTCTTTCCATGCTTCTGTTTTCATCATATTCATCATGTCTTACAGCACAGTAATATTTGATTACTTTCATGTGTTATGATTTGTTTAGTCATTCCCCAGTCATTGGTCATTTACTTTTATTTCTTGTCTACCATAAAAATCAGCAAGTCAGCAAGCATTTTTTTTTTTAAATCAGGAAGGCTTTTATTAATTTTTTACGTTCATTCCCCCTGAATAAACAGGTAGCTCCTAGGGGAGTGCTGCAATTATTCAGAGCAATGCAAGCCTTCTTCTTCTGTTCCAGTTCAGATCTCCCGCCTCACTGTCTATTGGCTAAAAGAACCTCACTTCATGTCCTCCTATCTGAGAGGCTTCCCCTCAAACAGCTTGTCAAGCCTGCACACAAGTTTCTGACCTTTTACCTGACCATGCTAGTTCACAACTCTGATTAGCTGCTATCGCTTTCAGCTGGAAGTTTTAACCCTGTGGAAACAGAATTCCTTTTCTGTTTGTTTCCCACAAATTCCCCCCCACCATTTTTTTAGTCAAAACTTGTTTCCATACCTAAATCCAATCAATACCTCTTCACTTTCTTTCTCATGAATTCTTGTCTTCATCTATCTCCCCTTTAAGTGAACATGGGAAGGGAGCGTGGTTGATCGTCACATTGACCAATTACTAGGGGGCAGTCCCCTTGTATAGGTACAGATACAGAGACTCAAATGAGAAAGGTAAGTCAACGAATTGTCCTTTTAGAAAATCCATCTCATACGGCCGTCTGGGAGGAACATCATCATCCGGTACAGTTTATGCCCGTTCAAACTATCTTCAGCACAGCATTTCAGCATCTCCTTTTCCTTTATCTTCCTATAGAAATCCCTTTCTCCTACAAAAGTGACCTTAGTACAATTTGAGATTACCATTCCTTAGCCTTATACCCTTCTTACAAAATCAAAATTGGAACCTTGACCAATGGTCATGTTTAAGAAATTCACGCTAGAACCCAGTTTTTACATTTTACATTTATCCACTATTCATTCCCCATCAGGAGGACGAGATTTCACTAAGGAATTAATAACAGGCTGTAGTACATACATAAATACAATAAGTAATTAACCAGTACATGTCAAGTCATAAAACAATTCCAACTTCTGGTCATGTTATGCTTCTTTTAAAGCATTTGCAAAATAGACCACAAACCTTTTTTTTTGTCATAATTTACTACAAGATTCACTTTAATGATACAAAGGTTCCATAGACTTGCAAAATCTGAAGTGTTTATGTAATTACAAAGCCATTCCTTTAACCTAAGTTAATGCAATAAATAAGAGCAAACAATAACACAGAAGGAAAAAAGGACCTAATTCTGCCAGTATAAAAATAAGTTTTATTTTTAGCCTTTATAAAGGATGCATATATTTTAAACATTGACAAATTGTTTTAAGTTAACAAAAAATAATCTCTCAATCTGTCTTTCCCTGAACAGTTCACTTATACTACGAATATGACACAGATGTTAAAAGTATGTTGTAAATAATAACACCGAATAACCTCATCTTTTTAGCAAGTTTGTATTTCTCTTAATTCTGAAGGAAAGCATACTATCTATAAATTTATCCCATCCCTTGAAAAGAATGAGTAGATACATATTTTCTTCTACATTAAGACTGATTCTGCTACAAAAATATCATACTTCATGATGGGAAATCAGAAAATCATAAGGCAACCAATATTCATTTATGCCCCAGTTAAAAGACAGATTAACTTAGTAAGAGGAGGAATTAACATAATAAGAAGCTAGTGGTTCTTTTGAATTTTTACACTCTTCTTTGGTTGTGAAAGCAACAATTAATATGTCAGTGATGAATGTTTTCTACACAACATACTTCTTACTACTTCTAATAAAAGGAGGGAGGGTAGTGTAATAATGAAAGGGTTGGGTTTGTCATGACTATAGAGAAGCACCTGCTGGGGGCTTCTAAAGTATGCACAAACATGTTAAGGAAACAAGTTTTTACACTTAACCAAAAAATGTGATAAAGGATATCACACTTTAGGAGTATTCTGGGAAACTATCATGGTAAAAAGCAATGGGTTTCACTACGCTGAGGTAGAAGGCAGAATCAGAGGTCATGGGGATAGAAGGTGAGGCTTGGTGGAAGGAGAGACATAGCTAAGCCCAAGTGGACCAGGCTGACTCTTCAGACAGTTGGCTCTCCCTCGCCAGACATCTTCAGCATCACTTGAAGGGTATATTGTGGAAGAGATTCCTGAATAGTGAGGGTGTAACCTAGAAGAACCTGGAAGTCCTTTCCAGACCTCAACTAATATACCAGTTCCTTTCTCCTCATCCTTATACACTCAGGTAGAAGGATCATTAGTATACATTTCTTTTCTTGGTAACTTAAATTAAAATATTTAAACATTCTTCTTCAAATATGACTTATTAATACATTCTTTTAAAACTACACAGCAAATACTGCTTTATAGGGCAGAACAGATAGAGATTCTGTAAATCTGTATGAGCAGAATATTTACCAGGAATGCTTGAGAGTTCTATAATATAATTATTTCTTCTACAGTCAAATCAGATAGAACTAGGCCACCTCCGGCATTTCCTCATCAGAGTCATCTGATCCATCTTGGCTCTCTATTTCCCCCAAATCTACCTCTGTAGACACAATATCTTTCTTTTTATCCTTGTTAGAAATTCCATCATTAGCACAAAATTTTCTCCTCTTAATATTGGCAGTTTCTTCAGATTACCATCCCATTCCCTGAAAGTTCTCGGATGTTTTGCATTCACAGTGTCAGGAATTTCCATACCGTAGCCTTCTGCTCACGTTCTACCATCTGTTAGATGACTGTTTCTTGAGAAAAGTGCCTCCTTCCCTGTCTGCCTTTTATGCCATTCTGTAACTCAATCTGTTCCAGTTCACTGTTGAACTGATGTAAATAACTCTTTATTAGTTCACAAGCATCTTTCTTTGTATATTCTCTTTTGCGAGGATCAAGGTGGTTTTGAAACCATTGCAGTTTCTCACCTATAATGTTTAAACGCAAAGCCTTCTCATTCTTCAACTTTTCCTTCCTTTCTTATTTGTGAGCTTCTCGATTAAGTTGAGCTGCTTTTGTGCTATAAAGATGTACAACTTTTTTCTGTTGTCCTGAACTCTTCCCCTTCAGTGATTTTTGGCATGGTGACATGGATGTTGCCTCCAGACCTCTCAGACTGCTCATGTGATGCCCCCAAGCAGCCCCAAACTTCTTGGGAACCCATGTGCACCAAACTTTTTTTCTTTTAACATTAATTAACTGTAACAAAGCTGAGACAAGAATAGCATTAACTAAGTATGCTAACTTCACAAGCCCTCAACTTAATTATCTACACATGCATGTGCGCACACATGTATCAGATGTCAGGGCTAAATAGTTATAGTTGGTTTAAAATCCTAAGGTTACTCTTAGATTTACATCTTAATTTCAGGTGTTCCCATATCAATCTATTATTTAATAGATCTCGTATTATGCTTACAAAACTTTTGATTATAGGAATTTACCATTAAGATTAGGGAAATGCTGTTCCCTTGCTATATCCCTAACTTCATATCAATTCCAGGCAGGAGTTGTGTAGATTCTGCAAGAATTTTTTAAGCACCTTTTCTGTGCTAGGGAGTGCAAAGGAAGACAAAAAACAGTCCTTTCAGTGAGCTCAGTCTAAAGGGGGAGCAACGTGCAAATAACTGTATAGAGGCAAGACCTACACAGGATGAATTGGCAGTCCTCAGAGGGTTGACACTGAGATTAAGAAGGACTGCCAAAGTCTTCTTGTAGAACGTGAGACTTAGCTAAGATTTGAAAGAAGCCAGAGAAGCCAGTTGTGGAAATGATAATTCCCAGCCAGTGCTTGTAGGTGAATAACAGCCAGGAGACCATTGTCATTGGATTGTAGAATATATGGGAGTGAGAGGTAAGAAGACTGGAAAGGTAGAAAAGGGGCTAGGTTATGAAGAGCTCTGAAAACAACACAGATTCTGGAGATAATAGGAAGTTTGTTGAGCGAGGTGGTGACATCATCAAACTTTAATTAAAAATCAGTTTGACACCTGAGTGGTGCATGGATTGGAATAGAGAGAAATCCAAGGGAGAGAGACTAACTGCCATGTGATGGCTGTTGTGGTGGTTGAGGCAGTGAGGGCCTGGGCCAGGGTGGTAGAAGTGCATGAGGGGAGCACGGGGCATCTAGAAGTCACATTGCAGAGGTAGACACAGGAGGGTGCGGCACTTAACGGATTGGGATGTGACAGAGAATGAAGAGTGAGGATGACATGTAGGTTTTGAGCCTGAGTGACTAGGAAGATAGTGATGTTTTCAGCAGTAATTGGGAAGTCAGAAGAGAGGATCTGGGGAGAAAATTATCAAGTTCCATTTTGGAGATGTTGGTTCTAAGATGCCTGTGTCCATCCAGTTTGAGATGTCTAGCAGATAGCTAGAGGTTTGAGAGTGAAGGTCTGGAAGTAGGTTAGCACTGCATAAATCTGAAAAACTGCTTAGAGAGATGATAATTGAATCCATGGGAGTTAATGAGATCACCAAGTAAAATAATAGAGAGAGAGTAGAGCAGGAGAACCTAGGACAGAGCTAGATGAAGATAGAGTAAAGGAGATGAGAAATTGGATAGATAGAAGACCTAGGGGAGAGAGGGGTCCCAGAAACAGGGAGAACAGAGTATCAAGAAGAAGAAAGAATGCATACCTTTTGACCCAGCAATATCTCACTTGTATATAGATGATAAAAATGGGAAAAGCACCCACATGTACAAAAATGTTTCTAGCAGCTCTTTTTATGGTGGCAAAGAGTGGAAATTGAGAAGATATCCATCATTTGAGGAAATGACTGAACAAGTTGTGATATGTGAATGTAATGCAATATTATTGTTCTATAAGAAATGATGAGCAGGCGAACTTCAGAAAATCCTGGAACGACTTACATGAACTGATGCTGAGTGAAGTGAGCAGAACCAGGAGAACATTGTATACAGTTACAGCCGCACTCTGTAATTACTGACTTTGATAGACTTAACTCTTCTCAGCAATGCAATGATCATCAATTTCAAAAGATTCATGATGGAAAATGCTTTCCTCATATAGAGAAAGAACTATGGAGTCTGAATGCAGATGAAAGCATACTATTTTTCCTTTTTTTTTTTTCTTGTGGTTTTTCCCTTTGGTTCCATTTTTTTTTTTTATAACATATTAATGTGGAAATAGGTTTAATTTGGTTGTACATGTATGACCTATCTTAGTTCACACACTGTCTTGGGGAAGGAAAGGAAGAGGAGAAAAATTTAAAACTCAAAACTAAACATAAATATTTTATTTTTTAAAAAAGAGGAGGAGGAGAGCAACAGTGTCAGGGACTGCAGAGAGGTTAAGCGGGATGAAGGTTGAGAAAAGAACATTAGATTTGGCAGTTAAAAGATCATTAGTGACTTTGGAGAGAGCAGGTTAATACTGAGCTAGGAAGCCAGACTGCAGTTAAGAGAGTGAAAGGAAGGAAAGTGGAGGCATTTTCTTCAGGAGAGTAGCCACAAAAGGAAGGAGAGTGGGATGATAGCTAGCAGAGATGGATGAATCAAATGAGGGTTTTTTAAGAGTAGGAGAGACATGGGCATGTTGGTGGCATTAAGAAATAAGCCAGTAGACAGAGTGTTTTGAAGATTAGTGAGAAAATAGGGATGATAGAGGGGGCCCCCTTTTGTGGAGAAGATGGGTTGTAACGAAATCGTTTATGATGTAAAGAGGCTTGCCTTGGCAAGGAAAAAATCTGTCTCTTCATGTGAAATAATTTTAACATATTTTATTCATAAATATTTGTGTGTGTTTCATATATTTTTATTCATAAACTATTTTCATATATACCTATCTCTGCTACAGGAAAAACAGAGAAAGATATCTGAAAGATGTGATGTGAGGAGGAGGGGAGAAGAGGTAGCTCTTAGTAATATATGAGGGAAGGTTGTCAGCTGAAGGCATGGAGGGAGAGGGAGCCATGGGAGGTTTGAGGAAGGATAAAAAGATTTGGAAAATATGCTTTGTTGATGGGATAGTAATTTAATAAGGGAAGTGTAAAAGGATTGTCTTGCTTCAGGTAGGGCCCAGGTGCAACATAAAATTGTAGTAGTGCTAGTCACCAAAGATTTGTGATTTTTTTTTTTTCCCTATAGCTTCCTTCAGCAGCCCATGAGCCAGGAGCAGAGGCAGCTGTAGTGGGAATAATCTAAAGCTGGGGATTGACAGGGCAAGATGATAAAGGGACTTGAAACAGGGTAGAGGTTCATCACGAGGTCAGAATGGAAAAGAGAGGAGAGTGTAGCCAGTCCAAGGCTGATGACTTGGGAAAGAACTGCAGGGGGAGGGATGAGAGGTCTCAGTGAGGACAAAGAGTAGCGTATGAGGTTGCAAGTCAGGAGAGGAGAGAAGCCAATTGATTATGGTCAGTTATGGGGAATTTCAGGGATCTTGAAAATGGAGGTGGTGTTTTTGTGGGTGTTAATAAGATCAAGATTATGACTGCGTCAGTTCATTTAAGTTGAAGTGTTTTTCTCAGGGTAAGCTGTTCTGTTTAGCAGAACTTAGACTAGCATCATCTGCTGACTGGTAGTCCAGTGTGTTTTTCTGCCATACAATACTTCACATCATCTGAAATCACATCTGAAATTTGGTCTATTTAGTATATCTGGGAGATTAACGCATTGAGGCAAATCATATGTTGAATCATTTGCCTTGCTGTTTTGTGTCTGGCCTCTGGCTGCACCCATTGACAGCATGGTCCATAGAGTTAAAAAAAAGCCCAGTGATTTGTAACCCTTAATTCATTCTCTCTCCTGCAGAAACAAGTACACTGGTTTCTTCTCAAGACGTACTTCCGTGGATTAAACAAGAAGGAGGGTGTGGGAGGAATCAGCAGAGTCTACAAGAGAGTGAGATTTCCACCGATCTCTGCACAGGTAAGGGTTGAATCTCTTCTCCTTCTAATTATGGTGTGTCTGCTCTGGGTGAGAGCAGCCATCAGGAGGGCATTAAGTCTGGTGTCCATGGCTCCCAAGTAGTTTTGTTTAATATAGCAAAATCAGCACATCTTGGGAGAAATACTCCTTTCATAGCCCAGCAGATGTTGCCTTTCTCCAGGAATTTCCACATGAGTTTTCCCAAGGAACAAGTCCTTACAGGAAGGAACCTTAGAGCTCATCTAGTCCAGTCCCCTCATGCTAAAATGAAGATAGTGGGGCAAGATAACTTAACCATGGTCACAGTGACTGAGTCACCTTTGGACTTCAGAAGTAATTCCTAGGTCGAGTTTTAAACTTTGAAATTAGAAATCTTGCCCAGGGTCCATACCCCACCTCACTATGGGGAAGAAAGAAAATATTTTGAACCTGAAAGCCAATACCAATATCTCTGTATCTTGTTTGCCTTGTTTGCTGTGGGCTCCTTTTTCAGGCAACTTGATTTAATAGGTCATTATTTCAACGTGAAAGTTGCCTTTCATTTGATGTCTTCATTGAACAAATTTAAATATCTTTGTGCAACCCTGTGTTAGTCTTTGGCTGTGTGTGTGTGTGTGTGTGTGTGTACGTGTGTGTGCATGCGCATGCACGCGTATGCATGCACATACATATAAGACATGGGGCATATCAGTTGAGGGGGGAGGTACAATAAGATGGTTCCTGCCTTCAGGGTACTTAGTCTAGGTAAGGAGATGAGACTAATGTATGTGGAACATATGAAGTGATAATACCAAAAAATCACAAAGATTTTTCCAAAAAAGTCACATGATTAATAGCTATCCATAAGCCACAGACAAATTCCATAAGTGCTTAAAGATGGGGGCATGACTGTGAAGTGGAGGCTTCTAAGGAAGGCCTTGTAGAGAAGACAGAACTTAAGCTGGGCCTTGAAGGATGAGTAGGATTTAGAGAATGAAGAGGAAAGGGAAGGACATCTCAGAGACAGTTATAGAGTGATCTGTTAAGAGAGAGGATTGTAAAGCAGAAAGATTGGTGTGGAGAAAGTAGTGGAAGATAAAGGTAGAGTGAGATGAAATCCTGGGAGCCTTGAATGCCAGGGCTGCATTACTTCTCCTTGACTGGGATTATAGAACTACAAGATAAAAGAGGGGAATGAGTCCCTCCAAACTCTCACTGGGCAAACCAGAGGCAGAAGTGATTCATACGTATGTGTCTGTGTGTGTCTATGTCTGTGTGTCTGTGTCTGTCTGTGTCTGTGTCTGTGTGTTTTCTCCCAGCAGAGGACTGGCTGGTCAGTAAAGAGAAGGAGAAGAGCCAGGAGAAAGGGTCTAAGGACCTAGAGCCAAGTTGGGTTCTGCAGGGCCGAGACAAGGAGAGCCTTCATCAAACCCCTGATCTTGGCCTGGGATCGGGGTCTTGTGAGAACCCTTGCAGTTCATCCCTTCTAAGAGGTCCAGCTGGCAAATCTGCCCCATGGGAGCGAGACTTCAGTGCCCTTCCTCCCAGTTCCTACTGTCCAGATGCTCCAGCATCAGTTTCAGTGGAAAGGCCTTATCCCTGTGCTGAATGTGGCCAGAGCTTCAGCCGAAAGGAGCACCGTACACAGCACCAGCAAGCCCTCCATAGCCCTCGTCCCTTTGCCTGTCCCCAGTGCCCTAAGAGCTTTGCCCAACAAGCCACTCTCACCAGCCATTACCGCATACACACAGGTGAACGAGCCTATACCTGTGCCCAGTGTGGAAAAAGCTTCATCCACCAGTCTACTCTTACTACACACTACCGGACCCACACTGGTGAGAAACCCTATCCCTGTGCAGAATGTGAGAAGCGTTTCAGCCGATTGTCAACCCTTTTGGAGCATCGGCGGACCCACACTGGTGAAAAGCCCTACCAGTGCACTGAATGTGAACGTCGCTTCAGCCGCTTATCCACGCTAGTGGAGCATCGACGGACCCACACTGGTGAAAAGCCCTATCAGTGTGCTGAGTGTGAAAAGCGTTTCACAAGGTTGGCTAACCTGACAGTGCACCAGAATACCCACTCTGGCGAACGCACCTACAAGTGTGCCCAGTGTGGTAAACGCTTTGCCCAGAAGCCCAGCTTCTTGCGCCACCTCCGCAGTCACACACAAGAGAAGCTCTACCCATGTGGGCAGTGTGGTAAGAGCTTCATTTGCCGCTCCTGGCTGGTTCGGCACCAGGGCAGCCATGTTGGTGAGCTGCCCCGTCCCTGTACTGAATGTGAGAGGGGCTGCCCACCATCTAAAGACCCTCCTGCTGGCCCCCTTGGCAGTGGAGGCCAGGAGAGACTGCAGACTTCTGAAGGCCTTTTGGGAAAACATGATGGAGAAGGTACTAGGACTGGGCAAGACCAAAAGGGGCGCCGAGGGCCCCGAGAACAAGGGAGTAATGCCCAAGGGAGCCTTGGGGAACCAATGCACAACCCACATTCCTATGTGAAGATGGAGAATGTGGGCTAGCATCCTTCGAAGAACCCTGCCCAGGGTTGAGGGCCAGGTGGGGTAAGCTCACTTTCCTCCATGGAGAATTGAAAACTCCCTCTCCCTGGAAGGAAACTACAGGACAAGGACTTAGTGTCTCTGGGCATGAATGACCAAATTTTCTCAGGAAGGAAAACTAAGGATAAAGGGGTGATGAAGCACTTGAGGGGGTTTCTTTCTGCAAGCCCAGGAGATGCACTGAATGGGAGCAGTCTTCCCAGTGGAGCTTTCATTATACTCTGGACTCACCAAACTGACTGCAGTGACTACAGGGGAGTAGATCCCAGATGGGTGGGACAGGAAGACAGACTGCTCTCCTTACTGTTTTGAGGTTGGAAGCTCAGGCCTGTGATTGCTACTTCTTTTGAAACCACCCTGAGTTTTTAAGAGAAGTAAACTTTTAACTATGCAGATTTTGAAGCACTTCTTCAGAGTGGATTGAAGGTTTCCCAGTGGCAAGTTTTCTAGTTTACTGGTTCCTGTCATCTCATGCTTAAATGACCACTGTGGGGACTGGTGCTGTTCCTTTGTACCTTGTACCCTTACTAATCCCTATCTTGCCATGCAGCCCAGGACTGGAGGGTTTTGCCCTCTCTTAGGTGTGAGTAGATGGGTGGTGGTTGCCAGAGCTCTCTAGAGGAATTAACTAATGCCTCCTGTGCCACCTGGCTCAGCCAGTCAGGACACATGGCCTCAGCATTGATACCTACTTGATTTGCCTTGTAGCTCCCTCCTCTATAAAAGAAGAGATTGTACTAGATGACCTCTAGGTTCCCTTACAGTTTTGAATCCATGATCCTGAGAACTCTTCCTAAAAGTATGCTAGTCATGTTTGCACCTGGTAGTGCCCTTGTATACTCACAGGCCTCCTCTGAGGGTATCTGAAGTTTCCCTAAGGATGAGCTTTAGCTAGCAGATTTCTGATTCCGAAGTAATTATGATCTAGCTGCAGGTGGGCCTGGAGCTCATACCACATTGACTCCTGGTTCTGTAGATTTTTTTCCTCATCTGTATATGAGATTTTTATCCTTTAATAAAACCCAGTTTTGGGTGGGGTTTTTTTTTTTACCTGTTCTAAAATAACTTACTTCTGGTATCCATCTGACCTCAAGGATAGTATCATCTTCCTTGGTTCCTGTGTTCCTCCCTCCAAGGGCTAAAAGTGAAATTCTCATTGTTTTAGAGTTCATGTACCCCTACCACTGGACTACCCAATGCTTCCCTATTTCTAGCCTGAGAGGTGCCCCGTATTCTCAGCCCTCTTACATGTATTAGGAGATGACTGACAGATCTGAACCCAGTGACTGACCAAGCCTCTCCTAGCTCAGGTTACCAGGTTTACCCACCTTGCTAAGTTCTCTCCTATGCGTCATCCCCTCAAGTGGCCTCCTTCACAGAGAGGAATTGTTTTTCCAGAATTCTCTCCATATACTTTCACACTATAAAATAATCATACTGGTTTAGTTCTGTGTTATGACTGTCAGGGACATACTAGCTATCTGCCTTTTGGAGGAGATTATATATGCACATAAAAAAAAAAGTAACAATACCAAGAGCTATTTGAGTACCCATCCCAAGGATTTAAAGGGCCTCTCCCCCTTTTAAAAAACGTCCTTGACAGATTTTAGGCTTATAGTGTTTGGGATGTCTTAAGAGTGAATTTGAACAGATAACCAGTCTGGGACTCTAGCAATCCTATCAAGTTGCATTACCACTGCTTTGCAGGAAATCTTTGCCAAAGCTGGATTGATTGACCCAGCCAATTAAAGGCTTGCCCATGCTATACTCACAACCTCAAACTTTGTCTGGTTTTCCAGTGGCCACAAGGAATTCTTCACTTGGCAATTAATCTTGAGGGTAGCATTGAAATCTGTCTATATGTTGGGTGCATATCCTGATTTATTTTTTAAGAACAGGTAGGAAGACTTGCTGTCTGTTCTCATTGTCCACCTCTTTCCTGCTTCTGGGACATTGTGGGAAATACTAGCAAAACTCCTCATCTTGAGATTGCATGGGGTGGGGACAATCCAACATTTCTTCTTCCATTGCCTCATGGTGTTTGAAGCATTTGTATGTTTGTCTGATAGGCAGGCAGCAAGTGTTTTGGAACTTCCATGGATTGGTTAATTGTCATGTATATTTACAAAATCTGTAATTAGGCAAGGTATTTATGCAGTTTTGAGGTTGAATTTCTCTCCTTTGCTTGTTCTTTTGATGGTAATTTCTTATTTATGATGCAAGTAACTGTGTTTTTGACTGCAGGATCATCTAAGCAGTGGTTAAATAAATCTATTTTCAAATGTGCAAATTCTTTGAAGTTTTTTTTTTGTTTTTTTTTAATGCTTACAGTGGAGACTAGGGGAAATGGCAGATATTTTGTCCTAAGAGCATATAAAGACAAAGAGAACTCAATTCAGTTCTCAAATTTTTATTTGTTTTTGGCTCTGCAAAGGAGAACAGAATGTTAGTCCCATGTGACTTTTTCCATGGCATTGGGTAAGTTTGGCAAAGTACCCTTCCAGTGTGCCTCAGCCTCTGTGGTTGGACCCATCTACCTCCTAGCAACCACTTCCTGTCCTGCAGGCCACTTGTGTTGCCCAACCCAGGGCTTCCCTGCTCCAAAATCCTTAACTCCCCAGTCAAGATAAAAGCTGGGAATCAGGCTCCTTAGCACTGCTTTTGGGAAATGAAAGCACAGGCCTTCTAGGACAATTTCACTTACTTGACCTCAGGGGCCTCCAGGTAGATAGCCAGTCTTTAAATCTGAGCTGTATATGCCCTGAAGATTCTTAAAAGTTCTATGATGAGCAGGTTCCTCTGATAGCACCCTGTGTGGATCTGTCATAGTAGCTCTAGGGCAGATTCAGCCCACTCCCTGAAGGAACAACTGAGCATCTGCTTAGAGTCCTATGGTTTTCCTGTCCTCATTACTGGAGGATGGAAAAAGTGTGTAAAAGAGAGGGCTGAGTCAAATTATCAGCAATGTTTTTTGATTGAGATGATGCAGGAACCATTGTGAAAGTAAAAGCAGAGTTGCTGAAGTTCCCTGTTTCTCTTGTTGGTGGGACCCAGGAAGGAAGAGTTCATAACTTTGGGGTTTTTCCCATTGAATTTGAAGTGCCAGTGGCAGGTGAGCTTGGGAGAAGAGATCAAGACCTCAGAAATGAGTCTTCTCAGTAGAGTTGACACCATGGAAGATGGCAGAGAGAGAGAGAATGTTTTCTATTTATTTATATATATATATATATATATATATATATATATATATATATATATATATATATATATATATGTAGTTGAATTTATTTGAAAATGTAATCACTGATTACTGTGACTAAGCTTGGCCCTAGAGAAGAGGTGAGAAAATGTATTTCCCTTCTGTGGGTGGTGTCGGGGAGGTATGGAGGAGAGAGGTATGAAATACAAGTGTTGTCAAATGCATGTGATGTGTAGATTGGTTTTGCTTAACTTTTAAAGATTTTTGGTTTAAGAAAAAGCTTAGGAAATTGAGGGGAGATAAAGTCATCAATAATTTTCTTTATAACAGTCCAGCATCCATCTCTGAATAGATAAACTGGCAGCCTTGGCGCAGTCTTGATGTCTCCCTGATTTTTAACACTAGTGAGTATGATGCCTTTTCTATTTCACTTTTCCTGTGCCTCCAGGTCCTTTTGGGTTATTGCCTGCTGAGTATGATGCTCTCTAGCAAGTGGCACTGTTATTACTACCACTGGCCCAGAAAGAAGAATGCTGGATTTGGTGGCCTGTTCCGCTACTTACTGTCTATGAAGCCTTGGGCAAATCATTCACCCTCTATGGATGGCCCTTGATTTCCTCAGCTGTATAATGAAGGGGTTAGACTAGATAACCCCCAAGGTCCCTGTCAGCACTAAATATAATCCTGGGAAATGAAAAAAAAGCTTACATAGAAAAATGGCTGTCAGAGGCCCCATGAAGCTGATCCACAGCTCTCTTGAACTAAGCTCCTTGCTGCCTATGTGAACCCCTTGCCCAGCATTCACCAAGGAGCCAGATGCGGTGCTTCTAGAGAGAGCAAATAGGTTAGCTCCACTAACTCTCAGCCTCCAGCTACCTTCCCTAGTATTCCATCCCTTGGAAACATAGGTCCCTTCTGACTCCTCCTGTAGCAGCCATGACCAGGTACGTCCAAGTACTCATTTATCAGTCTAGTTCAAAGTGACATTCAGCTACCCAGTCTAGCTATGTATCTCACATTTGTCCCAACCATTCAACTGCATTTGCCAGGTTCTTCAGGCTTAGATTATATACTCTGTAGTGCTTAGAAACTTGTAGTCAGGAATCATGATACAATGAAGCTAGAGACCCTGAGTTCAGATCCCACATCTGATAGGTATCACCTGGGTAAGCTGGAACAAGTTGCAAACTCCCTGGGCCTTAGTTTTTGTATCTGTTAAAATTGAGAGTTGGTTTATATGACTTATGGGGTCCTTCCAGTTCTCAATCTATGCTTTCTTTATAACAGTCCAGGAAAAAAGGCAGGCGTTACTATTCGGTAGCTGAAGATACAGGAACAGTTCAGTGATATGCCAGGTCATATGGACCCTGGGACCTGTTAGAACCTGGACTTAGAACTTTGATCTTTTGAAAACTAATGCTCTTTTTACACCACACCCAGAGATTGCCATAAATCACGACTTCCACACAAGGAAAGTGTTCACCCAAAACTGACAATATTGCATGAACATGCAGTAATACTTCTCTACAGTTTCTGTCAGCAGTACGAATAAGAGTAATTTAATCACTTGGTGTCTCAGAGAGAGGTCTGAGGTATTTAGAAGTTAAGTAACTGTATCAGGAGACAGTTTGCTCACTGGGAATTCCTTATGCCAATGAGATCACAGGTCTGGGCTCCATCCCAAAGGATCTATCACTGGGTTGGGTCATGGAAGTCCAAAGAGAAGAGTATTTACAGAAAAAGATAATTTATGCTCAGGTTGTCGAGAGACCAAATAGTAAGCTGACTTAAGCAAAAGGCACCGAAGGTGACTAGTCAAGTCACTGAGACAGTAACACAGGCAGCTGGATAGTTCAGTGAGTAGAGTGCTGAGCTAAAATCATGCCTCACATACCAGCTATGTTATCCTGGTCAAGTCACTTAACTTGTTTGCCTTAATCCACTGGGGAAGGAAATGGCAAACCACTCTAGTGTCTTTGCCAAGAAAACCCCATGAAAAACATTGGCATGTGTGCTGGGATGCACAGGGTCACAGAGTCAGTAATGACTGAACAAAGTCACTGAACTCCAGAAGCAGACCTAAGAGCAATAGGGAGAAACTGAAGAGGTAGGATCAGAGGTAAAGACTGAGGAAATCATATATTCCCACTCTTCCTCTTCCTTCTACCCCTGCCTCTCCTGCTTATTGAGAATCCTGTAGAATGGATTGTTATATAGATCCAGATTAGGCAAGGTGGCCAGTGAAGTCCCTTACAACTCTGAGGTTCTGTGATTCTGTGTAACAAAATCTCAAGAGGGAAGGAATCAAGACAGAGCTGTAGCTTGAAGCTATGAAAACTAGATACTTTGCTTATTTGACACTGAAGAAAGAATTGATCAAGACAGGAATGTCTTGTGATGAAATGTGGTGAGAGTAGAAAGGGAAGAAAAAAGAAATGGATTGTGAATGATTAAAAATTGGATAGAAGAGGATATTGCTGCCTGATGCAAGACAAGAGCACATACAGATGCCCTGCATACCAACCAAAGTTGGGAATGACAGCCAGAAAAACCATAGCAGTTTCTGTAAGTGTAGCATATGTAGGATCTGAGGATCCTTGTTCTAACTACTATTCACACTGAAGAGTGTGGTTTCCCATAACAAGACTAGTTAAATCTCCCTTTCAGGGTTCTAAGGGTACCCCTGAGGTGTCTTTTTCAATGCTGTAACAAGCCCCCACTGATGGGTTTCCGGTGATGATTCTTAGGGGATTATCAATTACCCAGACTTAATTATCTTTCAGAAAGGTATATTTACTAAGGTGTCCTGGTAAAAAGAACAGGTTCAAAACGTCTCCCAAAATTTTATGATATACTCTTCTTTCTGTAACCCAGGGAAAAGTTGGCTTAATTTATAGAAGTCCCTTTGCTGGAGATTTCAAGATGCTCCTCTTTGGTATGTTGTAGTTTCTCTGCTAGGCTCGTTGGAGACCCTGCAGTCTGTTTCTGGTCTCTTGTTGTCACCTCCCAGTGCTGCCACTGCCTTTCAGGGATGCTGCTGTAGCTTCCATGAGAAGGTGAGAAGTCCACCAGTCTCTGAAGTCTTCGCAGTGGGGGAGACTGCAATGGAGGGGTCTACAGCATTGTGCCTTACCTCCCAATTGGTTCTGTCTGAGGGGTTAGCTAGAAGACTCTCTTACCCTTTCTTTGAATGTCTTGGGTTCTGAACTAGTTGCCTGGTTTTATGTTGGGCATTAACAAGTTTTCTTAGCTAACTCTAACCCTAAATCACTCCTGCTGATAAGGATGTTGCACACTTGTCTAAAACTACCACTGATTTGGCATGTTCTCATAAGGTTAAGGTATCAGAAGGTAAAATTTATTATTTAATTTAAATGAGGTAGGATGACACTTGATTTATTTGCTCAGTCAACCCCCACTATCACACTGTCTTCCCAATTTTAATCTGCTGTCTTCAGCAGCCCTTCTGGGATGTGTTTGTTGAAGTCCATAGTCCCAAATCTTAGATAGATCTTGCGTGGCTTGGAGAGGGGCTGCATTTCCTTTTGGAATGCCTTTCTCAGTATTCGTACTATGGTCTTGTGGAAGACTACATATATGGCACAGTTCATAATCAAATTTGCTAATTCACATTCTTCCAAATAAATTATTTAGTCATGTTCAGCTCCTTGTGACCCCAAACGGGGTTTTCTGGGCATAGATAACTGGAGTAGTTTGCCATTTTCCTCCAGTTCATTTTACAGTTCAGGAAATTGAGACAAAAAATATTAAGTATGTTTGCCCAGGGTTACACAGCTAGTAAGTGTGTCAGGGTGAATTTGAACTCAAGAAGATGAGTCTTCCTGACCCCAGGGGGTCTAGCACTCCAGCCACTGTGACACTTAACTTCCAAATAAATAGCAGTATTTCACAATTTTACAAACCGTTACCACTTTACAAAATTATAAAGCTATCTGTCTGTCTTCCTATTTATGAAAATAATGAACAAAAGAGGACATAAGAATTACAGAAGAATCATATAACTCAATGTCCATTAATGTACAATTAATGTTCATGTCCATAGGGAGATACCGGACAGGGCAACAAGGACCGCAGTTCTCTTTTTCTTCATTCAGATTGAGAAGGTGTCATCCAGAAGTCTGTGTATAGTTGAAGATACTTCAAAATGACCTGGAAGGAATGTATGCTAAGATAATACTTGTGAAGAAAAAGGCATTGGCTTCAGCAAAACAATTGGGTAATATGGGTCATAGATACAGATATTAGAAAGAACTTGAAGGCCTAAAAGGTGAGGCAGCTGGCACCTGGATTTACACCAGGGACCTCTTGATCTGCAGTCAAATGCTCTACCCCTGAGCTATACCCCCGGGCCCGCAGGGACACCCTCAATTAGCACCTTTGAAGCTGCCCGCCACACCCACTGCAGCTGGATCCCAGGGCATCTCCACTGGCAGGGAGAAGACTGGCCAGAGCCCAGCTGTCAGCTCCGGGCCTGGGGACCGGAGCCAGCCCCTCCTTGGGGGTCCCAAGCCCCGAGGCTGCCCTCTGCAGGAGCCCTGGGGCTGCAGCATTCCCACGGAAGCCCTGACCAAGCCCGTCACACGAGTCCTGACTGCTGCCCTCCCCACAGGTGTGAAGGGAGCTTCACCCAGGCGGGCACCCAGCAGGAAGGGCCCCTGGGTGCCGCCGGCCAGTCCTAAGAACGCCCGCCAGATTCCATTCAGGACGGCCCGCCTGAAAGCCTTGCTGGGACTTTGGGCTTCCCTGGGGACCCACAGGCAAGGAAGCGTGGCCCTCACTCAGCAGAAGCCGTGGTGCTTGGAGTCTTTCCAAAGGCAGGTCTGGGCCTGCGTGACCAGGCTGCGTTCCCCTCAGCGTCTGGCCCTCATCACGAAGTCCGGCCCGGCCCGGCCCGGTGCAGACTCATATGACCCCAGATGCTGGCATGGTGTTTCGGCAACGTGGCGGGACCTGGCATGCCCCTGACACGGCCGGCATGGCCGGGCAGCACAGGCCTGGTAGCGTCCGTCCTGCAGAGGCCTAGGCTCTCCCTCTAGGCTCAGTTGCAGAGTGTGCTGCCCCCATTTTGAACAAGGCCTGCCAAGGCCCACTCTTGCCTTGGTCTGGGCACCTGGCTCTCCAGCTCCCTTAGAGCAGCTAAGGCAGCTGCTGTGCCCTGGGCGACAGACACGATAGATCGGGTGACACCTGGAAGCAGAGGCTAGCTCCCTGGGCGCTGTCCACCAGGTGCAACCCGAAAGCGCCAGGGCCCAGCGTGTCCAGCCAGCAGGCTGTTGGCTTGGCGGCCTGGAGCCCTTGGCAGCCAGAAGAGCGTCTCCCGAGGCCTGAGGAATATGGACACCGAGGTCACTCCAAGGTGGACCAAAGGAGCCCCGCTGCATGGCTGACGAGGGGCGCTGGAACGTGAGCCAGGCTGGCCCCGTTCCGAGGGGAGGCAGGGAGGACCAAGCACACCCTGCTGGGCACCAGGCGTGTCCTGGGGTGCCGTGACTGGCAAGCCCCAGAAACAGGGGCCGGAGACACAGTGGCGGATAGAGGAGGAGCCCCAGCCCACCCGTCAGGGACAAAGGAGATGTGGCCACCCAGATCAGGCCCTGGAGCAGGGAAATGGGTACCTGGGCTTTGGGAAGACCTGGGGAGGCGACTGCTGGGGGTCCTGAAGCCGCCGAGAAGCCGGGGGCCGTCCTGACTGGAATCTGGCAAGCCCGTGGCATCAGCCTGACCCCTGTGAAGGGCCCACTGGAGGCTCTGAGAATGGGGGAACTGGGCCTCAAGTGTAAGTCAGCTGGGCCCGGCCAGACTCTCTGTCCCCTGGGGCCGTGAGAGGCCCAGAGCTGGCCTGGAGGAGGAGGGCGTGCAGGCCACGGGGAGGCACCGTGGGGTCTCACCCAGGGCTGGGCAGCAGGAGCTCAGGGTGCGGCCCAGGCCTGGGCCCCTCACAAGCATCTGTGAAGACTGCCAGCTGCTCCAGCCAGGTCCTGATGTGGCCGAGGCTGGGGGCCTGGCAGGAACTGGCTGGGCCAGGGGCAGCTGGAAGGCCTAAAAGGTGAGGCAGCTGGCAGGGGGCACCTGGATTTGAACCAGGGACCTCTTGATCTGCAGTCAAATGCTCTACCCCTGAGCTATACCCCCGGGCCCGCAGGGACACCCTCAATTAGCACCTTTGAAGCTGCCCGCCACACCCACTGCAGCTGGATCCCAGGGCATCTCCACTGGCAGGGAGAAGACTGGCCAGAGCCCAGCTGTCAGCTCCGGGCCTGGGGACCGGAGCCAGCCCCTCCTTGGGGGTCCCAAGCCCCGAGGCTGCCCTATGCAGGAGCCCTGGGGCTCCAGCATTCCCACGGAAGCCCTGACCAAGCCCGTCCCACGAGTCCTGACTGCTGCCCTCCCCACAGGTGTGAAGGGAGCTTCACCCAGGCGGGCACACAGCAGGAAGGGCCCCTGGGTGCCGCCGGCCAGTCCTAAGAACGCCCGCCAGATTCCATTCAGGACGGCCCGCCTGAAAGCCTTGCTGGGACTTTGGGCTTCCCTGGGGACCCACAGGCAAGGAAGCGTGGCCCTCACTCAGCAGAAGCCGTGGTGCTTGGAGTCTTTCCAAAGTCAGGTCTGGGCCTGCGTGACCAGGCTGCGTTCCCCTCAGCGTCTGGCCCTCATCACGAAGTCCGGCCCGGCCCGGCCCGGTGCAGACTCATATGACCCCAGATGCTGGCATGGTGTTTCGGCAACGTGGCGGGACCTGGCATGCCCCTGACACGGCCGGCATGGCCGGGCAGCACAGGCCTGGTAGCGTCCGTCCTGCAGAGGCCTAGGCTCTCCCTCTAGGCTCAGTTGCAGAGTGTGCTGCCCCCATTTTGAAGAAGGCCTGCCAAGGCCCACTCTTGCCTTGGTCTGGGCACCTGGCTCTCCAGCTCCCTTAGAGCAGCTAAGGCAGCTGCTGTGCCCTGGGCGACAGACACGATAGATCGGGTGACACCTGGAAGCAGAGGCTAGCTCCCTGGGCGCTGTCCACCAGGTGCAACCCGAAAGCGCCAGGGCCCAGCGTGTCCAGCCAGCAGGCTGTTGGCTTGGCGGCCTGGAGCCCTTGGCAGCCAGAAGAGCGTCTCCCGAGGCCTGAGGAATATGGACACCAAGGTCACTCCAAGGTGGACCAAAGGAGCCCCGCTGCATGGCTGACGAGGGGCGCTGGAACGTGAGCCAGGCTGGCCCCGTTCCGGAGGGAGGCACGGAGGGCCAAGCACACCCTGCTGGGCACCAGGCGTGTCCTGGGGTGCCGTGACTGGCAAGCCCCAGAAACAGGGGCCGGAGACACAGTGGCGGATAGAGGAGGAGCCCCAGCCCACCCGTCAGGGACAAAGGAGATGTGGCCACCCAGATCAGGCCCTGGAGCAGGGAAATGGGTACCTGGGCTTTGGGAAGACCTGGGGAGGCGACTGCTGGGGGTCCTGAAGCCGCCGAGAAGCCGGGGGCCGTCCTGACTGGAATCTGGCAAGCCCGTGGCATCAGCCTGACCCCTGTGAAGGGCCCACTGGAGGCTCTGAGAATGGGGGAACTGGGCCTCAAGTGTAAGTCAGCTGGGCCCGGCCAGACTCTCTGTCCCCTGGGGCCGTGAGAGGCCCAGAGCTGGCCTGGAGGAGGAGGGCATGCAGGCCACGGGGAGGCACCGTGGGGTCTCACCCAGGGCTGGGCAGCAGGAGCTCAGGGTGCGGCCCAGGCCTGGGCCCCTCACAAGCATCTGTGAAGACTGCCAGCTGCTCCAGCCAGGTCCTGATGTGGCCGAGGCTGGGGGCCTGGCAGGAACTGGCTGGGCCAGGGGCAGCTGGAAGGCCTAAAAGGTGAGGCAGCTGGCAGGGGGCACCTGGATTTGAACCAGGGACCTCTTGATCTGCAGTCAAATGCTCTACCCCTGAGCTATACCCCCGGGCCCGCAGGGACACCCTCAATTAGCACCTTTGAAGCTGCCCGCCACACCCACTGCAGCTGGATCCCAGGGCATCTCCACTGGCAGGGAGAAGACTGGCCAGAGCCCAGCTGTCAGCTCCGGGCCTGGGGACCGGAGCCAGCCCCTCCTTGGGGGTCCCAAGCCCCGAGGCTGCCCTATGCAGGAGCCCTGGGGCTCCAGCATTCCCACGGAAGCCCTGACCAAGCCCGTCCCACGAGTCCTGACTGCTGCCCTCCCCACAGGTGTGAAGGGAGCTTCACCCAGGCGGGCACACAGCAGGAAGGGCCCCTGGGTGCCGCCGGCCAGTCCTAAGAACGCCCGCCAGATTCCATTCAGGACGGCCCGCCTGAAAGCCTTGCTGGGACTTTGGGCTTCCCTGGGGACCCACAGGCAAGGAAGCGTGGCCCTCACTCAGCAGAAGCCGTGGTGCTTGGAGTCTTTCCAAAGTCAGGTCTGGGCCTGCGTGACCAGGCTGCGTTCCCCTCAGCGTCTGGCCCTCATCACGAAGTCCGGCCCGGCCCGGCCCGGTGCAGACTCATATGACCCCAGATGCTGGCATGGTGTTTCGGCAACGTGGCGGGACCTGGCATGCCCCTGACACGGCCGGCATGGCCGGGCAGCACAGGCCTGGTAGCGTCCGTCCTGCAGAGGCCTAGGCTCTCCCTCTAGGCTCAGTTGCAGAGTGTGCTGCCCCCATTTTGAACAAGGCCTGCCAAGGCCCACTCTTGCCTTGGTCTGGGCACCTGGCTCTCCAGCTCCCTTAGAGCAGCTAAGGCAGCTGCTGTGCCCTGGGCGACAGACACGATAGATCGGGTGACACCTGGAAGCAGAGGCTAGCTCCCTGGGCGCTGTCCACCAGGTGCAACCCGAAAGCGCCAGGGCCCAGCGTGTCCAGCCAGCAGGCTGTTGGCTTGGCGGCCTGGAGCCCTTGGCAGCCAGAAGAGCGTCTCCCGAGGCCTGAGGAATATGGACACCAAGGTCACTCCAAGGTGGACCAAAGGAGCCCCGCTGCATGGCTGACGAGGGGCGCTGGAACGTGAGCCAGGCTGGCCCCGTTCCGGAGGGAGGCACGGAGGGCCAAGCACACCCTGCTGGGCACCAGGCGTGTCCTGGGGTGCCGTGACTGGCAAGCCCCAGAAACAGGGGCCGGAGACACAGTGGCGGATAGAGGAGGAGCCCCAGCCCACCCGTCAGGGACAAAGGAGATGTGGCCACCCAGATCAGGCCCTGGAGCAGGGAAATGGGTACCTGGGCTTTGGGAAGACGTGGGGAGGCAACTGCTGGGGGTCCTGATGCCGCCGAGAAGCCGGGGGCCGTCCTGACTGGAATCTGGCAAGCCCGTGGCATCAGCCTGACCCCTGTGAAGGGCCCACTGGAGGCTCTGAGAATGGGGGAACTGGGCCTCAAGTGTAAGTCAGCTGGGCCCGGCCAGACTCTCTGTCCCCTGGGGCCGTGAGAGGCCCAGAGCTGGCCTGGAGGAGGAGGGCATGCAGGCCACGGGGAGGCACCGTGGGGACTCACCCAGGGCTGGGCAGCAGGAGCTCAGGGTGCGGCCCAGGCCTGGGCCCCTCACAAGCATCTGTGAAGACTGCCAGCTGCTCCAGCCAGGTCCTGATGTGGCCGAGGCTGGGGGCCTGGCAGGAACTGGCTGGGCCAGGGGCAGCTGGAAGGCCTAAAAGGTGAGGCAGCTGGCAGGGGGCACCTGGATTTGAACCAGGGACCTCTTGATCTGCAGTCAAATGCTCTACCCCTGAGCTATACCCCCGGGCCCGCAGGGACACCCTCAATTAGCACCTTTGAAGCTGCCCGCCACACCCACTGCAGCTGGATCCCAGGGCATCTCCACTGGCAGGGAGAAGACTGGCCAGAGCCCAGCTGTCAGCTCCGGGCCTGGGGACCGGAGCCAGCCCCTCCTTGGGGGTCCCAAGCCCCGAGGCTGCCCTATGCAGGAGCCCTGGGGCTCCAGCATTCCCACGGAAGCCCTGACCAAGCCCGTCCCACGAGTCCTGACTGCTGCCCTCCCCACAGGTGTGAAGGGAGCTTCACCCAGGCGGGCACCCAGCAGGAAGGGCCCCTGGGTGCCGCCGGCCAGTCCTAAGAACGCCCGCCAGATTCCATTCAGGACGGCCCGCCTGAAAGCCTTGCTGGGACTTTGGGCTTCCCTGGGGACCCACAGGCAAGGAAGCGTGGCCCTCACTCAGCAGAAGCCGTGGTGCTTGGAGTCTTTCCAAAGTCAGGTCTGGGCCTGCGTGACCAGGCTGCGTTCCCCTCAGCGTCTGGCCCTCATCACGAAGTCCGGCCCGGCCCGGCCCGGTGCAGACTCATATGACCCCAGATGCTGGCATGGTGTTTCGGCAACGTGGCGGGACCTGGCATGCCCCTGACACGGCCGGCATGGCCGGGCAGCACAGGCCTGGTAGCGTCCGTCCTGCAGAGGCCTAGGCTCTCCCTCTAGGCTCAGTTGCAGAGTGTGCTGCCCCCATTTTGAACAAGGCCTGCCAAGGCCCACTCTTGCCTTGGTCTGGGCACCTGGCTCTCCAGCTCCCTTAGAGCAGCTAAGGCAGCTGCTGTGCCCTGGGCGACAGACACGATAGATCGGGTGACACCTGGAAGCAGAGGCTAGCTCCCTGGGCGCTGTCCACCAGGTGCAACCCGAAAGCGCCAGGGCCCAGCGTGTCCAGCCAGCAGGCTGTTGGCTTGGCGGCCTGGAGCCCTTGGCAGCCAGAAGAGCGTCTCCCGAGGCCTGAGGAATATGGACACCAAGGTCACTCCAAGGTGGACCAAAGGAGCCCCGCTGCATGGCTGACGAGGGGCGCTGGAACGTGAGCCAGGCTGGCCCCGTTCCGGAGGGAGGCACGGAGGGCCAAGCACACCCTGCTGGGCACCAGGCGTGTCCTGGGGTGCCGTGACTGGCAAGCCCCAGAAACAGGGGCCGGAGACACAGTGGCGGATAGAGGAGGAGCCCCAGCCCACCCGTCAGGGACAAAGGAGATGTGGCCACCCAGATCAGGCCCTGGAGCAGGGAAATGGGTACCTGGGCTTTGGGAAGACGTGGGGAGGCAACTGCTGGGGGTCCTGATGCCGCCGAGAAGCCGGGGGCCGTCCTGACTGGAATCTGGCAAGCCCGTGGCATCAGCCTGACCCCTGTGAAGGGCCCACTGGAGGCTCTGAGAATGGGGGAACTGGGCCTCAAGTGTAAGTCAGCTGGGCCCGGCCAGACTCTCTGTCCCCTGGGGCCGTGAGAGGCCCAGAGCTGGCCTGGAGGAGGAGGGCATGCAGGCCACGGGGAGGCACCGTGGGGACTCACCCAGGGCTGGGCAGCAGGAGCTCAGGGTGCGGCCCAGGCCTGGGCCCCTCACAAGCATCTGTGAAGACTGCCAGCTGCTCCAGCCAGGTCCTGATGTGGCCGAGGCTGGGGGCCTGGCAGGAACTGGCTGGGCCAGGGGCAGCTGGAAGGCCTAAAAGGTGAGGCAGCTGGCAGGGGGCACCTGGATTTGAACCAGGGACCTCTTGATCTGCAGTCAAATGCTCTACCCCTGAGCTATACCCCCGGGCCCGCAGGGACACCCTCAATTAGCACCTTTGAAGCTGCCCGCCACACCCACTGCAGCTGGATCCCAGGGCATCTCCACTGGCAGGGAGAAGACTGGCCAGAGCCCAGCTGTCAGCTCCGGGCCTGGGGACCGGAGCCAGCCCCTCCTTGGGGGTCCCAAGCCCCGAGGCTGCCCTATGCAGGAGCCCTGGGGCTCCAGCATTCCCACGGAAGCCCTGACCAAGCCCGTCCCACGAGTCCTGACTGCTGCCCTCCCCACAGGTGTGAAGGGAGCTTCACCCAGGCGGGCACCCAGCAGGAAGGGCCCCTGGGTGCCGCCGGCCAGTCCTAAGAACGCCCGCCAGATTCCATTCAGGACGGCCCGCCTGAAAGCCTTGCTGGGACTTTGGGCTTCCCTGGGGACCCACAGGCAAGGAAGCGTGGCCCTCACTCAGCAGAAGCCGTGGTGCTTGGAGTCTTTCCAAAGTCAGGTCTGGGCCTGCGTGACCAGGCTGCGTTCCCCTCAGCGTCTGGCCCTCATCACGAAGTCCGGCCCGGCCCGGCCCGGTGCAGACTCATATGACCCCAGATGCTGGCATGGTGTTTCGGCAACGTGGCGGGACCTGGCATGCCCCTGACACGGCCGGCATGGCCGGGCAGCACAGGCCTGGTAGCGTCCGTCCTGCAGAGGCCTAGGCTCTCCCTCTAGGCTCAGTTGCAGAGTGTGCTGCCCCCATTTTGAACAAGGCCTGCCAAGGCCCACTCTTGCCTTGGTCTGGGCACCTGGCTCTCCAGCTCCCTTAGAGCAGCTAAGGCAGCTGCTGTGCCCTGGGCGACAGACACGATAGATCGGGTGACACCTGGAAGCAGAGGCTAGCTCCCTGGGCGCTGTCCACCAGGTGCAACCCGAAAGCGCCAGGGCCCAGCGTGTCCAGCCAGCAGGCTGTTGGCTTGGCGGCCTGGAGCCCTTGGCAGCCAGAAGAGCGTCTCCCGAGGCCTGAGGAATATGGACACCAAGGTCACTCCAAGGTGGACCAAAGGAGCCCCGCTGCATGGCTGACGAGGGGCGCTGGAACGTGAGCCAGGCTGGCCCCGTTCCGGAGGGAGGCACGGAGGGCCAAGCACACCCTGCTGGGCACCAGGCGTGTCCTGGGGTGCCGTGACTGGCAAGCCCCAGAAACAGGGGCCGGAGACACAGTGGCGGATAGAGGAGGAGCCCCAGCCCACCCGTCAGGGACAAAGGAGATGTGGCCACCCAGATCAGGCCCTGGAGCAGGGAAATGGGTACCTGGGCTTTGGGAAGACGTGGGGAGGCAACTGCTGGGGGTCCTGATGCCGCCGAGAAGCCGGGGGCCGTCCTGACTGGAATCTGGCAAGCCCGTGGCATCAGCCTGACCCCTGTGAAGGGCCCACTGGAGGCTCTGAGAATGGGGGAACTGGGCCTCAAGTGTAAGTCAGCTGGGCCCGGCCAGACTCTCTGTCCCCTGGGGCCGTGAGAGGCCCAGAGCTGGCCTGGAGGAGGAGGGCATGCAGGCCACGGGGAGGCACCGTGGGGACTCACCCAGGGCTGGGCAGCAGGAGCTCAGGGTGCGGCCCAGGCCTGGGCCCCTCACAAGCATCTGTGAAGACTGCCAGCTGCTCCAGCCAGGTCCTGATGTGGCCGAGGCTGGGGGCCTGGCAGGAACTGGCTGGGCCAGGGGCAGCTGGAAGGCCTAAAAGGTGAGGCAGCTGGCAGGGGGCACCTGGATTTGAACCAGGGACCTCTTGATCTGCAGTCAAATGCTCTACCCCTGAGCTATACCCCCGGGCCCGCAGGGACACCCTCAATTAGCACCTTTGAAGCTGCCCGCCACACCCACTGCAGCTGGATCCCAGGGCATCTCCACTGGCAGGGAGAAGACTGGCCAGAGCCCAGCTGTCAGCTCCGGGCCTGGGGACCGGAGCCAGCCCCTCCTTGGGGGTCCCAAGCCCCGAGGCTGCCCTCTGCAGGAGCCCTGGGGCTGCAGCATTCCCACGGAAGCCCTGACCAAGCCCGTCACACGAGTCCTGACTGCTGCCCTCCCCACAGGTGTGAAGGGAGCTTCACCCAGGCGGGCACCCAGCAGGAAGGGCCCCTGGGTGCCGCCGGCCAGTCCTAAGAACGCCCGCCAGATTCCATTCAGGACGGCCCGCCTGAAAGCCTTGCTGGGACTTTGGGCTTCCCTGGGGACCCACAGGCAAGGAAGCGTGGCCCTCACTCAGCAGAAGCCGTGGTGCTTGGAGTCTTTCCAAAGTCAGGTCTGGGCCTGCGTGACCAGGCTGCGTTCCCCTCAGCGTCTGGCCCTCATCACGAAGTCCGGCCCGGCCCGGCCCGGTGCAGACTCATATGACCCCAGATGCTGGCATGGTGTTTCGGCAACGTGGCGGGACCTGGCATGCCCCTGACACGGCCGGCATGGCCGGGCAGCACAGGCCTGGTAGCGTCCGTCCTGCAGAGGCCTAGGCTCTCCCTCTAGGCTCAGTTGCAGAGTGTGCTGCCCCCATTTTGAACAAGGCCTGCCAAGGCCCACTCTTGCCTTGGTCTGGGCACCTGGCTCTCCAGCTCCCTTAGAGCAGCTAAGGCAGCTGCTGTGCCCTGGGCGACAGACACGATAGATCGGGTGACACCTGGAAGCAGAGGCTAGCTCCCTGGGCGCTGTCCACCAGGTGCAACCCGAAAGCGCCAGGGCCCAGCGTGTCCAGCCAGCAGGCTGTTGGCTTGGCGGCCTGGAGCCCTTGGCAGCCAGAAGAGCGTCTCCCGAGGCCTGAGGAATATGGACACCAAGGTCACTCCAAGGTGGACCAAAGGAGCCCCGCTGCATGGCTGACGAGGGGCGCTGGAACGTGAGCCAGGCTGGCCCCGTTCCGGAGGGAGGCACGGAGGGCCAAGCACACCCTGCTGGGCACCAGGCGTGTCCTGGGGTGCCGTGACTGGCAAGCCCCAGAAACAGGGGCCGGAGACACAGTGGCGGATAGAGGAGGAGCCCCAGCCCACCCGTCAGGGACAAAGGAGATGTGGCCACCCAGATCAGGCCCTGGAGCAGGGAAATGGGTACCTGGGCTTTGGGAAGACGTGGGGAGGCAACTGCTGGGGGTCCTGATGCCGCCGAGAAGCCGGGGGCCGTCCTGACTGGAATCTGGCAAGCCCGTGGCATCAGCCTGACCCCTGTGAAGGGCCCACTGGAGGCTCTGAGAATGGGGGAACTGGGCCTCAAGTGTAAGTCAGCTGGGCCCGGCCAGACTCTCTGTCCCCTGGGGCCGTGAGAGGCCCAGAGCTGGCCTGGAGGAGGAGGGCATGCAGGCCACGGGGAGGCACCGTGGGGACTCACCCAGGGCTGGGCAGCAGGAGCTCAGGGTGCGGCCCAGGCCTGGGCCCCTCACAAGCATCTGTGAAGACTGCCAGCTGCTCCAGCCAGGTCCTGATGTGGCCGAGGCTGGGGGCCTGGCAGGAACTGGCTGGGCCAGGGGCAGCTGGAAGGCCTAAAAGGTGAGGCAGCTGGCAGGGGGCACCTGGATTTGCACCAGGGACCTCTTGATCTGCAGTCAAATGCTCTACCCCTGAGCTATACCCCCGGGCCCGCAGGGACACCCTCAATTAGCACCTTTGAAGCTGCCCGCCACACCCACTGCAGCTGGATCCCAGGGCATCTCCACTGGCAGGGAGAAGACTGGCCAGAGCCCAGCTGTCAGCTCCGGGCCTGGGGACCGGAGCCAGCCCCTCCTTGGGGGTCCCAAGCCCCGAGGCTGCCCTATGCAGGAGCCCTGGGGCTCCAGCATTCCCACGGAAGCCCTGACCAAGCCCCGTCACACGAGTCCTGACTGCTGCCCTCCCCACAGGTGTGAAGGGAGCTTCACCCAGGCGGGCACCCAGCAGGAAGGGCCCCTGGGTGCCGCCGGCCAGTCCTAAGAACGCCCGCCAGATTCCATTCAGGACGGCCCGCCTGAAAGCCTTGCTGGGACTTTGGGCTTCCCTGGGGACCCACAGGCAAGGAAGCGTGGCCCTCACTCAGCAGAAGCCGTGGTGCTTGGAGTCTTTCCAAAGGCAGGTCTGGGCCTGCGTGACCAGGCTGCGTTCCCCTCAGCGTCTGGCCCTCATCACGAAGTCCGGCCCGGCCCGGCCCGGTGCAGACTCATATGACCCCAGATGCTGGCATGGTGTTTCGGCAACGTGGCGGGACCTGGCATGCCCCTGACACGGCCGGCATGGCCGGGCAGCACAGGCCTGGTAGCGTCCGTCCTGCAGAGGCCTAGGCTCTCCCTCTAGGCTCAGTTGCAGAGTGTGCTGCCCCCATTTTGAACAAGGCCTGCCAAGGCCCACTCTTGCCTTGGTCTGGGCACCTGGCTCTCCAGCTCCCTTAGAGCAGCTAAGGCAGCTGCTGTGCCCTGGGCGACAGACACGATAGATCGGGTGACACCTGGAAGCAGAGGCTAGCTCCCTGGGCGCTGTCCACCAGGTGCAACCCGAAAGCGCCAGGGCCCAGCGTGTCCAGCCAGCAGGCTGTTGGCTTGGCGGCCTGGAGCCCTTGGCAGCCAGAAGAGCGTCTCCCGAGGCCTGAGGAATATGGACACCAAGGTCACTCCAAGGTGGCCCCAAGGAGCCCCGCTGCATGGCTGACGAGGGGCGCTGGAACGTGAGCCAGGCTGGCCCCGTTCCGAGGGGAGGCAGGGAGGGCCAAGCACACCCTGCTGGGCACCAGGCGTGTCCTGGGGTGCCGTGACTGGCAAGCCCCAGAAACAGGGGCCGGAGACACAGTGGCGGATAGAGGAGGAGCCCCAGCCCACCCGTCAGGGACAAAGGAGATGTGGCCACCCAGATCAGGCCCTGGAGCAGGGAAATGGGTACCTGGGCTTTGGGAAGACGTGGGGAGGCAACTGCTGGGGGTCCTGATGCCGCCGAGAAGCCGGGGGCCGTCCTGACTGGAATCTGGCAAGCCCGTGGCATCAGCCTGACCCCTGTGAAGGGCCCACTGGAGGCTCTGAGAATGGGGGAACTGGGCCTCAAGTGTAAGTCAGCTGGGCCCGGCCAGACTCTCTGTCCCCTGGGGCCGTGAGAGGCCCAGAGCTGGCCTGGAGGAGGAGGGCATGCAGGCCACGGGGAGGCACCGTGGGGACTCACCCAGGGCTGGGCAGCAGGAGCTCAGGGTGCGGCCCAGGCCTGGGCCCCTCACAAGCATCTGTGAAGACTGCCAGCTGCTCCAGCCAGGTCCTGATGTGGCCGAGGCTGGGGGCCTGGCAGGAACTGGCTGGGCCAGGGGCAGCTGGAAGGCCTAAAAGGTGAGGCAGCTGGCAGGGGGCACCTGGATTTGAACCAGGGACCTCTTGATCTGCAGTCAAATGCTCTACCCCTGAGCTATACCCCCGGGCCCGCAGGGACACCCTCAATTAGCACCTTTGAAGCTGCCCGCCACACCCACTGCAGCTGGATCCCAGGGCATCTCCACTGGCAGGGAGAAGACTGGCCAGAGCCCAGCTGTCAGCTCCGGGCCTGGGGACCGGAGCCAGCCCCTCCTTGGGGGTCCCAAGCCCCGAGGCTGCCCTATGCAGGAGCCCTGGGGCTCCAGCATTCCCACGGAAGCCCTGGCCAGCCCCGTCCCACGAGTCCTGACTGCTGCCCTCCCCACAGGTGTGAAGGGAGCTTCACCCAGGCGGGCACCCAGCAGGAAGGGCCCCTGGGTGCCGCCGGCCAGTCCTAAGAACGCCCGCCAGATTCCATTCAGGACGGCCCGCCTGAAAGCCTTGCTGGGACTTTGGGCTTCCCTGGGGACCCACAGGCAAGGAAGCGTGGCCCTCACTCAGCAGAAGCCGTGGTGCTTGGAGTCTTTCCAAAGGCAGGTCTGGGCCTGCGTGACCAGGCTGCGTTCCCCTCAGCGTCTGGCCCTCATCACGAAGTCCGGCCCGGCCCGGCCCGGTGCAGACTCATATGACCCCAGATGCTGGCATGGTGTTTCGGCAACGTGGCGGGACCTGGCATGCCCCTGACACGGCCGGCATGGCCGGGCAGCACAGGCCTGGTAGCGTCCGTCCTGCAGAGGCCTAGGCTCTCCCTCTAGGCTCAGTTGCAGAGTGTGCTGCCCCCATTTTAAACAAGGCCTGCCAAGGCCCACTCTTGCCTTGGTCTGGGCACCTGGCTCTCCAGCTCCCTTAGAGCAGCTAAGGCAGCTGCTGTGCCCTGGGGGACAGCACGCGATAGATCGGGAGACACCTGGAAGCAGAGGCAAGCTCCCTGGGCGCTGTCCACCAGGTGCAACCCGAAAGCGCCAGGGCCCAGCGTGTCCAGCCAGCAGGCTGTTGGCTTGGCGGCCTGGAGCCCTTGGCAGCCAGAAGAGCGTCTCCCGAGCCCTGAGGAACACGGACACCGAGGAGGTCACTCCAAGGTGGCCCCAAGGAGCCCCGCTGCATGGCTGACGAGGGGCGCTGGAACGTGAGCCAGGCTGGCCCCGTTCCGAGGGGAGGCAGGGAGGACCAAGCACACCCTGCTGGGCACCAGGCGTGTCCTGGGGTGCCGTGACTGGCAAGCCCCAGAAACAGGGGCCGGAGACACAGTGGCGGATAGAGGAGGAGCCCCAGCCCACCCGTCAGGGACAAAGGAGATGTGGCCACCCAGATCAGGCCCTGGAGCAGGGAAATGGGTACCTGGGCTTGGGGAAGACGTGGGGAGGCAACTGCTGGGGGTCCTGATGCCGCCGAGAAGCCGGGGGCCGTCCTGACTGGAATCTGGCAAGCCCGTGGCATCAGCCTGACCCCTGTGAAGGGCCCACTGGAGGCTCTGAGAATGGGGGAACTGGGCCTCAAGTGTAAGTCAGCTGGGCCCGGCCAGACTCTCTGTCCCCTGGGGCCGTGAGAGGCCCAGAGCTGGCCTGGAGGAGGAGGGCATGCAGGCCACGGGGAGGCACCGTGGGGTCTCACCCAGGGCTGGGCAGCAGGAGCTCAGGGTGCGGCCCAGGCCTGGGCCCCTCACAAGCATCTGTGAAGACTGCCAGCTGCTCCAGCCAGGTCCTGATGTGGCCGAGGCTGGGGGCCTGGCAGGAACTGGCTGGGCCAGGGGCAGCTGGAAGGCCTAAAAGGTGAGGCAGCTGGCAGGGGGCACCTGGATTTGAACCAGGGACCTCTTGATCTGCAGTCAAATGCTCTACCCCTGAGCTATACCCCCGGGCCCGCAGGGACACCCTCAATTAGCACCTTTGAAGCTGCCCGCCACACCCACTGCAGCTGGATCCCAGGGCATCTCCACTGGCAGGGAGAAGACTGGCCAGAGCCCAGCTGTCAGCTCCGGGCCTGGGGACCGGAGCCAGCCCCTCCTTGGGGGTCCCAAGCCCCGAGGCTGCCCTATGCAGGAGCCCTGGGGCTCCAGCATTCCCACGGAAGCCCTGGCCAAGCCCCGTCCCACGAGTCCTGACTGCTGCCCTCCCCACAGGTGTGAAGGGAGCTTCACCCAGGCGGGCACCCAGCAGGAAGGGCCCCTGGGTGCCGCCGGCCAGTCCTAAGAACGCCCGCCAGATTCCATTCAGGACGGCCCGCCTGAAAGCCTTGCTGGGACTTTGGGCTTCCCTGGGGACCCACAGGCAAGGAAGCGTGGCCCTCACTCAGCAGAAGCCGTGGTGCTTGGAGTCTTTCCAAAGTCAGGTCTGGGCCTGCGTGACCAGGCTGCGTTCCCCTCAGCGTCTGGCCCTCATCACGAAGTCCGGCCCGGCCCGGCCCGGTGCAGACTCATATGACCCCAGATGCTGGCATGGTGTTTCGGCAACGTGGCGGGACCTGGCATGCCCCTGACACGGCCGGCATGGCCGGGCAGCACAGGCCTGGTAGCGTCCGTCCTGCAGAGGCCTAGGCTCTCCCTCTAGGCTCAGTTGCAGAGTGTGCTGCCCCCATTTTAAACAAGGCCTGCCAAGGCCCACTCTTGCCTTGGTCTGGGCACCTGGCTCTCCAGCTCCCTTAGAGCAGCTAAGGCAGCTGCTGTGCCCTGGGGGACGCACGCGATAGATCGGGAGACACCTGGAAGCAGAGGCAAGCTCCCTGGGCGCTGTCCACCAGGTGCAGCCCGAAAGCGCCAGGGCCCAGCGTGTCCAGCCAGCAGGCTGTTGGCTTGGCGGCCTGGAGCCCTTGGCAGCCAGAAGAGCGTCTCCCGAGCCCTGAGGAACACGGACACCGAGGAGGTCACTCCAAGGTGGCCCCAAGGAGCCCCGCTGCATGGCTGACGAGGGGCGCTGGAACGTGAGCCAGGCTGGCCCCGTTCCGAGGGGAGGCAGGGAGGACCAAGCACACCCTGCTGGGCACCAGGCGTGTCCTGGGGTGCCGTGACTGGCAAGCCCCAGAAACAGGGGCCGGAGACACAGTGGCGGATAGAGGAGGAGCCCCAGCCCACCCGTCAGGGACAAAGGAGATGTGGCCACCCAGATCAGGCCCTGGAGCAGGGAAATGGGTACCTGGGCTTGGGGAAGACGTGGGGAGGCAACTGCTGGGGGTCCTGATGCCGCCGAGAAGCCGGGGGCCGTCCTGACTGGAATCTGGCAAGCCCGTGGCATCAGCCTGACCCCTGTGAAGGGCCCACTGGAGGCTCTGAGAATGGGGGAACTGGGCCTCAAGTGTAAGTCAGCTGGGCCCGGCCAGACTCTCTGTCCCCTGGGGCCGTGAGAGGCCCAGAGCTGGCCTGGAGGAGGAGGGCATGCAGGCCACGGGGAGGCACCGTGGGGTCTCACCCAGGGCTGGGCAGCAGGAGCTCAGGGTGCGGCCCAGGCCTGGGCCCCTCACAAGCATCTGTGAAGACTGCCAGCTGCTCCAGCCAGGTCCTGATGTGGCCGAGGCTGGGGGCCTGGCAGGAACTGGCTGGGCCAGGGGCAGCTGGAAGGCCTAAAAGGTGAGGCAGCTGGCAGGGGGCACCTGGATTTGAACCAGGGACCTCTTGATCTGCAGTCAAATGCTCTACCCCTGAGCTATACCCCCGGGCCCGCAGGGACACCCTCAATTAGCACCTTTGAAGCTGCCCGCCACACCCACTGCAGCTGGATCCCAGGGCATCTCCACTGGCAGGGAGAAGACTGGCCAGAGCCCAGCTGTCAGCTCCGGGCCTGGGGACCGGAGCCAGCCCCTCCTTGGGGGTCCCAAGCCCCGAGGCTGCCCTATGCAGGAGCCCTGGGGCTCCAGCATTCCCACGGAAGCCCTGGCCAAGCCCCGTCCCACGAGTCCTGACTGCTGCCCTCCCCACAGGTGTGAAGGGAGCTTCACCCAGGCGGGCACCCAGCAGGAAGGGCCCCTGGGTGCCGCCGGCCAGTCCTAAGAACGCCCGCCAGATTCCATTCAGGACGGCCCGCCTGAAAGCCTTGCTGGGACTTTGGGCTTCCCTGGGGACCCACAGGCAAGGAAGCGTGGCCCTCACTCAGCAGAAGCCGTGGTGCTTGGAGTCTTTCCAAAGTCAGGTCTGGGCCTGCGTGACCAGGCTGCGTTCCCCTCAGCGTCTGGCCCTCATCACGAAGTCCGGCCCGGCCCGGCCCGGTGCAGACTCATATGACCCCAGATGCTGGCATGGTGTTTCGGCAACGTGGCGGGACCTGGCATGCCCCTGACACGGCCGGCATGGCCGGGCAGCACAGGCCTGGTAGCGTCCGTCCTGCAGAGGCCTAGGCTCTCCCTCTAGGCTCAGTTGCAGAGTGTGCTGCCCCCATTTTGAACAAGGCCTGCCAAGGCCCACTCTTGCCTTGGTCTGGGCACCTGGCTCTCCAGCTCCCTTAGAGCAGCTAAGGCAGCTGCTGTGCCCTGGGCGACAGACACGATAGATCGGGTGACACCTGGAAGCAGAGGCTAGCTCCCTGGGCGCTGTCCACCAGGTGCAACCCGAAAGCGCCAGGGCCCAGCGTGTCCAGCCAGCAGGCTGTTGGCTTGGCGGCCTGGAGCCCTTGGCAGCCAGAAGAGCGTCTCCCGAGGCCTGAGGAATATGGACACCAAGGTCACTCCAAGGTGGACCAAAGGAGCCCCGCTGCATGGCTGACGAGGGGCGCTGGAACGTGAGCCAGGCTGGCCCCGTTCCGGAGGGAGGCACGGAGGGCCAAGCACACCCTGCTGGGCACCAGGCGTGTCCTGGGGTGCCGTGACTGGCAAGCCCCAGAAACAGGGGCCGGAGACACAGTGGCGGATAGAGGAGGAGCCCCAGCCCACCCGTCAGGGACAAAGGAGATGTGGCCACCCAGATCAGGCCCTGGAGCAGGGAAATGGGTACCTGGGCTTGGGGAAGACGTGGGGAGGCAACTGCTGGGGGTCCTGATGCCGCCGAGAAGCCGGGGGCCGTCCTGACTGGAATCTGGCAAGCCCGTGGCATCAGCCTGACCCCTGTGAAGGGCCCACTGGAGGCTCTGAGAATGGGGGAACTGGGCCTCAAGTGTAAGTCAGCTGGGCCCGGCCAGACTCTCTGTCCCCTGGGGCCGTGAGAGGCCCAGAGCTGGCCTGGAGGAGGAGGGCATGCAGGCCACGGGGAGGCACCGTGGGGACTCACCCAGGGCTGGGCAGCAGGAGCTCAGG